>WUAM01000273.1:1028689-1041748 GCA_024336885.1 Actenoides hombroni | reverse complement strand
CTGTAGTTAGTTGGATATAAAAAGCCAAAAGTTTTGTTTGCACAAAAAACAGCTTAGTGGCAAGACAGATTTATGAGGCTCTTCCAGACAAAACTGTTCTATGCTTCTATGATTCTAAGGGACCTGCAGCACTCACGGAACCCACCCCAACTCTTTTCTTCTGAAAGTCACCATTTCTCCCCATTTATTCTGCTGGGTCATCCCTGCAGAGGGACCAGACTCTCCACTCACACACAGACACGCAAACACCCGGGCTGGCATTACAAATAAAGCTGCCAAATGCCAAATTGTGGGCGGCTTCAACAAAGTTCAATCCATAAAACATCAAAAGAGCATCCAGGAGAACAATTTGTCCAATCTGCTCACACCTATCATGTATTCCTTTAATTTTTAAAAAAATGTTATGAACTTTTAAGTAATGCAGCAGGGAAAAGATTTCAGTGATAGCTGTCAAAAACCTGACTTCTATGACTTCTTACATTGCAGTTTAGCACCCTCAGAACCTGCTCGGATTGATGGCATTTGTGAGTAAAATCTTTCTTCTAGCTGGTGTAACACTACCAGGGAAAGCTCTCAAACACATTTAACACATGGTGGGGTTGCCCCAGTCACAGTTCATCTCGAATGGTCCATTTGAAACTCCACCACCCAAGTGTAGCTTTGGGAAGAGAAGCTCCTTTTTAAGGTGTTTGTTGTGATAGGAAAAAAAAGCTCCCAGAAATATCATCCTTAATGCAATATAAGGACATGAGAAGAGCAGCAATTACCAAAAAAAGAAGCCTATCCCAAGGGTCAAATTTCTGCTTTCTTTACTTATGGACACTTCTGGTTCATAGAATCATAGAATGGTGGGGGTTGGAAGGGACCTCTGGAGATCATCAAGTCCAACCCCACTACCAGAGCAGGGTCACCCAAGGCAGCCCACACAGGAACAGATCCAGGGGGGTCTGGAAAGTCTCCAGAGGAGGAGACTCCACAACCTCTCTGGGCAGTCTGAGCCAGGCTCTGTCACTCTCACAGGGAAGAAGTTTCTCCTCATGTTGAGGTGAAACTTCCTGTGTTTCCCCTTGCTACCATCACCTCTCATCCTATCCCAGGGCACCACTGAACAGAGCCTGGCCCCTTTTCCTTGATCCCCACCCTTCAGATAGTTGTAAACATCAATAAGATCCCCTCTCAGGCTTCTCTTCTCCAGGGTAAACGGCCCCAGGGCTCTCAGCCTATCCTCACCAGAGAGATGTTCCAAGCCATCATCATCTTTGTAGCTCTCTGAAGCTCCTCCTCACCACAAGGCTCCTGACCATGTGGCGTGGAGCAGGAGCGGTGCAGCTGGCTGCTGCTGTGCTCTCTCCATTCACCAGTTACACCTCTGCCCTCTCCAAGCTTCCTCCTTCTCCCATGAGCTCTCAAACACCCTCTTAAGAGTCAGCTTTTACTTGTCCAATACAAGATGAGATTTTGCTGTTCTCAGCAGCCTTCTCCTCGAGAGGAATTCCACCTTATGGAGCATCTGGAGAATGTAAATCCGTGTCTCCATTTGTCTCCACCACAAGAACAGGAGTCACCAAGTAAGAGTGGGAAGAACGTTTGAAAATTGGTCATGGACATACTTTGGCACAAAGTGTTTGGCCTTTGTACATCATCCTCACGTGGCAGAACTCAGGTAAATGCATTCCATGAAAAACTATTGCTTTACTAAAAAAAAAAAAATCAGGCTGTCCACGGTGACACTTCCAGAAGGAATATAAAACATGACAAACTTCTTCCACGTCCCATGCCAAACTCTTAGAGCCTAAGGACAAGAAGGAAGGTAATTGCAGGATTTCCGTGGGTAATCTACTGAAAAATTATCCCTGCCAGTTTGAACACCTCCGGGTGAATATCTGGTACGAAAGTGGTGTTGCCTGTGCTCATGACATCAGGTTATTGGCTGAGACTGCTGAAAGGCATGACAAGATTCAGGGCAGAACTTTAAAAAATTATTTAAGCTGCAGTAAATCTTCCTTGGAGTGACAGATTTAAGGGACTCAGTCTCTTCAGACAGGGTGAGGAAGTGATTCGACGACAAACTCCCGTGAGGAGGTGAGACCAGAATTTGAAAGGTGGAACTGGGGAAGTTCACATTAAAAAATGTCAGGTTTCAATATTCAGCCTTAAGAACCAGCTGCTTGCAGGAGTGATGGGAAGCTTTGCTCCTGTCTGAGATCTTTCCACTAAGAACAGACAGCTTTCTGAAATCTCAGGCCTTAGCCTGAGCAGATTTAGGCTTGCCAGGAGCCTCCAGCTGTGGTGGCTCGGATGAGATGCCCACATTTCCCTTTCTGACCTTCAGACCTGCATCTGAACGCTGCTGCCTGACGTGTTTTCCAGGGTGAGCTGCTCAGTTTAGCCAAACGGTGTGAGCTGCCGGTGAGGAAGGTGGAGAGGTGGTTCCGGCGCCGGCGGAACGCAGACAGACCCAGCCTGTCGAAGAAGTTTTGCGAGGCCTGGTGAGCGGGAGCACAAACCGTGATGGGCAGCAGGGACCTTTCAGTGCAGCTGAGCTCCAGTGCCTGCCCTCCCCCCGGGGCAGAGAGCATCCTGGGCCTCCCCTGCCCCACCTCATTCTAACTGCAGCTCTCTGTGCTTCTCTGTTGCTGAAACACTCCTTGCTTTTCTCCTTTATTTCCACTCCCGAGTTTTCCTCCTGTCTCACCTTTATTCCTTATAGGGCCTCAGTGTCTGACTTTGTGAGACTGGCATTCTGCTTTGAAACACAATTGTACCTGAAAATCTCCCCGCTGTTTTGCATCTTACTGCTCCTTGCTGGTTTGCTGCTGTTTCTGTGCCTCCAAGACTCCTTTCCAAGTACCTCCAAAGTCAGCCTTTCTTCTGCCTTTCCCATGATAACCCTTTGCCTCACTACAAGCCAATTCTTTCTGTTGCATCTTTTCTGCACGTTGTTGCTGCTGAAAGTCACGGGCAGTCCCAGTCCCAGAACAGCTGGATTGTATTCTGCTCTCAGTTGACTTCAGCATCCTGAAAGTCAAAACCCAGCACCCTTTTACAGTGGCAGAAAAAGGGGCCTATGCAAAAGCTTCTGTTTCCCAAAGAGCAAAACTCTTCTTGGAAACGGCTGGGTGGAAACCCTCCTTGTTATGTGGAGGCACAAAATAAATCTCCCGTCAGCCAGTTGTGCCATCGTTGCTTCTGGCTGAGCTTTCACAGAAAAGGAGGATTTTCCTGCCTGGTTTATGAGTGGCTGCTCTGCTGTTTGTGTAAGGAATGAGGTTCTCCCAGGAAAGCCACAGAGATCAAAGAAATCATTTAATACCTGCAGTGCTATTCAGCTGGCTAAAAGTGTGTGTCCATAGGGTAGATACCAACTTGGAGCTAATGACCTTGTGCTCCATTTAGCCCTCAGCCTCTAACTCAAAATCCCTGCCTCAAAACCCTCATTGAAAAAGAATAAGAAGGGTGTGTATTACTTACTTAGAGTATTGCAGATATTGCAGCATCGTGGGGTGAAGTTCCTCTCATTCCTTACTCGGTGTGTGTGTATTCAGTGTAACCTGCCTCTGTCTGCTGAACGTAGCAAACAGTTCCTGTGTACTTCTGTGTGGGTTTAGGGTGAGTAAATCATTACCAGCTCCTGACTGAGACCAGACATGACAGTAATTAATTACTGAAAAACACTAATCTCCAAAAACCCGGGAGAGAGATTGGCATTGTCTGACCCATGCATCTGCTAGAGCTGGGAAGGTTTGGGATGATTATCTGGGTTATCGTCGCGGGATTCTCCTATTTGCTGCCCAATCTAAAGCCAAAGAAGTGCTCTTTGTGAGGTCTGTTGAATGTGCCACGCCAAGAGCCACTCCTGTGGTAATCTGGGCAAACTTTGAACCTATTCCTCTAAGCCTTTGCCTTAAGAGTCTCATTCTTTGAATGAGGGTGATTGACAGAGGGAAATGCAGCTTGGCGGTTGGGGGATGGGATTCTGACGTGCTCTGTTTTGTTTGTTTGTAGCTGGAGGTTTACCTTTTACATCACTTCTTTCTTCACCGGGCTTGCTGTCCTGTACGACGTGAGTACACAAGCAGTGCCACCTGCTGTTCTACCCACCCAGTGCCTGCCAGAATGGCAGATTTTGTTGTCACACAGCTCCTGTCAGACCTTCTTAGAGGTTTTCCTGCCAGGTCGGTGTGTGGCCTCTGCATAGCACACGCAGGAGGCCACAGACATATTGGATAGTGCTTTGTTTTTAAAACTCCAGCCCAAACCCAAGATGTTTCCTCTTCCCCTGGCGAAGCAGGAGGCAGCTGGGGTTGTGTGAAAATACACCTTCTGTGGGGTAGGAGGTGGAACACTCAGTGGAAGCTGCAGGGCCTGTTTGTGTGTTGTATCCAACACCTGCTTAAGGTAGAAAAACTCCGGCCTCCTTTGGAGCGTGGCCTGCAATTTAGTAATTTTACGTGTTAATTTTATTGTCCTTATCCAAGGGGTGATTGGTTCAGGCTCATTTGGCCTTTTCTCGGATTTGATAAATAATGAGTTCTCTGGACACAAGTGGAAGTGCCTCAACAGGCTGCAGAGGTAACAGGAGCGTGTGCTCTGATCGTTGGGCTGCGTTCACTCAGCTGGGACCTGGGACACCAGCCATCCTCTGCCTGTGTTTAGAGGTTCCCCTGGCTCTTTTATTGACTCCAGGTCCCTAGGTGGGCTTTGCAAAAGGCTTCCACACTGACATCTTCTGAGGGATTAAGTAATGGAAACCTGCAGCTCCCAAGGCAGGAGGCACAACTTACACTTGTAACTTCTTGTTGTTGTCACAAGGGGAGAACTTTAGAACTTACACCGACTTTCAAGTCAGAATTGAAGGTACTCTAGGCGTATAAGGATTCCAGGATGAGTTCACAGAGGAGTGAAGGTATCTAAATCCCATCTACAGTGCTTTGTGGATCTGCACATCAAAATAGAAGGCTATTCTTTGAGGCCAGCTATGAAAGTTTGGTGTGGATGACCTGATTAGCATAGTACAAAACCCTGCCACAACAGACGTAGAACAAAATCCTGTTCTTCTGCATGTTATCTGACCATTCTAGGAATGTGGATCATGTTCACTTTTCATGGAAGTCTTTTCTTTATTCTTTACACATCTTCCAGTTTTCACAAAGAAAAAAGAGGCACCTGTCCTGCTCTAGATCCCATAGCAAATAGCATGTTACTCTGTTATCTGAAATTGTACCAGGATGACCAAATGATTAAAAAGAAGGACAAAGAATTAATATGAGAAGGTGTATTTCAGTGGGATACTTTCTGACTTCCCTGTGTTTCCTTTGTAATCTGAGTAGGATTTTAACATATGTTTAGTTTTGTGACATACCCTTCTTTCTTTAGAAAGAAACCAAATGTTTAAATTCTGTATTAGTAGCTTTAGACTGGTGGCAGAAACCTCTGCCTGGTGAGTCAGTGAAATAGCAGGTAGCCATGGAAAGTTACCTCACAGCAGGCCACCAGAGAACAGCTTTATTTGCTGAAAGTAGAGGAGTGATGAAATTCAAGGATCTGGGGGTCCTTTCTCATTTAGGTTGCACAATATGCCAGGGTTGTTTCAGAGTTTTTGCCTTGTCCTCTCTGATTCTGTATCACGCAGCTCTGCTGGTCCTGTACCTGTATTTACTGTAAATCTCCTCCCAACCCCACTTCCAGCCACAGCAGGAACCTGTGTCTGCTCCTAATCACCCTTATTTACTCCTAAACCCACTGCTTCCTGCTTCCCTTCTGGGTTGCTTAGTGGGAGAAGAAGAAACGTTGCCTTCTTGCTCTTAGCTCTGATACCTGGAGCCTTGTTAGAGCTGTTAGAGAAAATTACCCTTACAGATGAGGCTTAGAATATGTTTCATCACTCTATGCTCTAGGACACGCTTGTGCTGATCAAACCTGGGGTCAGAGTGTGTGCTCCATGCAGGAAGAACTTGTGAGGACTGTAGGTGCCCTGTTTCTATGAATGTTTTGAAGCTGCCAAGTTCTGTGGTAATTTTCTGAACACAGAAGGATCTTTTCAGAGGTTCGTGACTTAACAGACTGCAGCACAATCCTCACTGACAGAGGAAAAAACATGTTCCTGTCACACAAGTTTTCAGCCTTCTTACCATGTTTAAATGGCATTGTCCAACCCACGGAGATTCTCAATGAATTAGTTGTAAGAATATTTTCATATATTCAAAACAGAACCACCCTCCAAACTTGTAGAAGGCTGCAAAAAGTTAGTAGAAATCTTCCCTGAGCTGTTTTCTATGGAACTGGGCTAAACAGCATGCAGAATTTCAGCAGAGCAGCAACAAATTGACAATGTCACAAGCAATGCATTTTCTGGTAGTGGAAATCTCTTGGCAGCTGAATTCCAGACAGTGCAACCAGCTCTGCCTGTAATAAAACACAGCTAAGTCTGTAGGAGTAACAAACTGAAAGAGTTTGGCAGTTGATAAGAGCACAATTCCTCTGTCATTCACACGTTCATGTTGCATTTTCTTTCCAGAAGCCCTGGTTTTGGGACCACAGAGAGTGCTGGACAGGATATCCACAACAAGTGAGTCATGCAAGAGGGAAAATTACTGTTCTCTCATGTATTGTCTTTTGATATCTTTCAAAAATCAGATTATATTAGTGACAAAAGAGAGGGCAGAAAATTATGTTCAGACTCACAAGCCCTTAGAATTCCAAGCCAGATCCTTGTCAAGTGAGAACATCTTTCTATATGGTGTCATCTAAAGGCGATAGAGGATGAGTTAAGAAAGCAGGAGGGGACTGCAGAATTAAAGGGAAGGGTAGAGTTCCAACCAGGTGAGCCAAGAAACTGAGAAGTGGGAATGCTCCAAGGTTGTGTGGTCAGTACAGGAGACTGAGACCAGAGAAGGATGTGTTGCTTGAGGAGAAGACACGAAGACTTCAGGAGAGAGTACGTAGAGCAGTGGACATGGTCTAAATGCTGTGTATTTCAGCTGTACTGAAGAGTCATGTCCACAGCACTCCCCAAGGAGTTTGTTTCCCAGTGGCACTGGCAGGATGGCCAGTAGCAGTACAGCACCATTCCCAGTAAAGTTCAGAGGATGCTCTTACAGTTTTACAATGTATATGCTGAGGTTTTTTCACACCAGCACTGCGAGGAGCTATCCAGTGGGTTGGAAAGGGTACACCAGCCCAGCCCACAATAACCTCAAGGAAAATTACCAGCTAGGCACAACATCTGCTCCTTCTTCATTAGCACAGGGAGCAAAGAGAGCAACCAAAAGCCAGGTGCCTTTTTGCTCAGCTGCCTCCCCTGCTGTTCCTACTCCTAGAACTCGAGACGTTGAACACGTTAGAAAGGAGCTTCACATGCTGAGCACAGGAGCTGCTGCCTGCTCTGCCTTTCCCCTTCTGTCTTTGTGAATTCTCTAGAGAAGATGGCTATTGCCTGGCTATAGCAGGAGCCTTCTTATATCCCACTGCAGTGGATGCCAGAGCAGATGTAGTAGAGTTAAATTTTGTTAAAGAGAAAAATCTGATTCTGCCTTTGGAAGAGGGTCCTGTCTCCTGTGAGAGCAGCTGGTAAGTGTTTCTAGCAGGGCAGAAATCTCCTGTGTTATCCTGCAGGGAGCTGCCGTGCACAGGATTTTACAGTGCTAGGATTTCCTGGGTAGGAAATAAACTCTTTCATTAATTGAAGAGGAAGCTGAAGGAAGCTTGATCCCAAGTGAAATCTGTGAAGGCCAAAACTCAACACTTTGGGTGAAGGAAGCCCAAATGAATTGGCATTCGAGAGCACCACGCTCCATGATTCTGGGGAAATGTGAGTTGCAAAGCCCCTTTAGTCATAGTAATTTATTGCTTTTATCAAATAGGTTGAGGCTTAAAGAGGCCATATAGTGCCCCAATAGTGGAAAATTGCTTGTTAAATAGCCTTTATCTTGCTGAGTGGGTCTAAGCTTTTCGTTTTCCAGCTGTAAAACCCCAGAAGAATGACCCAGCAGCACACAGATGACTGCTCACACTAGGACTGCACTTTCCCCCCAATTAGTTTGATTAAACTGAAAGATCTCTGATGGAGTACAAAGTGACTGAAGCATCTCCTTGAATCCTGAGAAGGAAATGATTTATTTAGCTACCTCTTATCTCTTTCACCATGGTGACGTGGTTTACGTACTTTTGAAAGCTCTCTCCTGACAGCTCAGGAATGTGCACAGTGCTGAAGAAATCCTAAATACATTCAGGATCTCCCTGGTGGTTCCCAAAACGTTCCATGTGGTGCAGCAAGGTGACATTTCCCCTGCTTTGGCTTTCACCTCAGCACAGATGACATCTAATAAGTAACTCCATTGCTCAACTGAAGTATTGACCCCTGAAGCTGCAAGAACCAGTTTTGTTGGCTTGATGGTCTGACACTTTTTAGCCTAGGAAGGAATCTTCACTTCCAGCCCTGGTCTGCTTTCTTTGATGGGTTTTTCACTGTCTCTCCCTCTCTCACAGCCTCTTCAGCCTTCCCTGTTCTGGTATTACATGCTGGAGCTCTCCTTCTACTGGTCACTGGTCTTCACTCTGCCCTTTGATGTGAAGAGGAAGGTGAGTGGCAGCCTCAGGGAAGAAGAGCACAAACAGGACCCAAGATGAACACTCAGGAGAGTGATCTCCAAGAGCACATGTATAGTGCTAGTCTGTAGTTTGTGGGACTGTGTCCTTGCTCATTCCCAGGAATTTCCATCCCCAGTCACTGGAGAACACAAACCCTGACATAGAAAGCTGCAGGGTTCTTAATCCAAACTTAAAATCCAAACTTAAAAATTGGTCTTGTGGGCCTCTCCTGGGCTGCACTGATCTTAGAGACAGGAGAAGAGATGATTCTCTGCCAGATAAGCTGCCTGGGTTCCAAGGGGCCAGTGCCCCAGCAGCAGGGTGCTGTGTGACTGCGTGGTGACACGTGCACCGGGGCTGTGAATGGGCTCTCCTCAGGAAAGAGGAGTTGTGAGTGTCCACCAGCAAGCCTGGAGGTGTGAGATAATGGTGCAAAGAGGTTGGCACACACAGGGGCACGGAGCAGAGATGGGTATGGGTACTGCTTTGGGGCAGAAAGGAAGCTCTCTTTATGTTGAATGGGTCTGTACTGAATCATTGGCTCTTATTTTTCTGTCTTCTGATTTGCACCATCATTAATGGTGGAGGGAGACAGTCTTCTTTGTGATGAGATCCTCAGTTTACACCATAAACTTCGTTCCTGGGTTTTTTGGTTGCCTACATTTCTAGATTGTGTTTGGTCAAAGAGTTAGATGGGCAAGAACTTACAGTGGGAGCTTCTTAGTCATTGGGTAGAGAGGGTTCACTGCTCTGCACGCTGCGTGCTCTGACCAGGGCAGGAGGTGCACTGTGTGGTTGATCCTCTGCTGTCCCCTTTCTCATCAGGATTTCAAGGAGCAGATAGTCCATCATGCTGCAACCATCTTCCTGATCAGTTTCTCATACTGTGCCAACTACATCCGCATCGGGACGCTGGTGCTGGTGATTCACGATGCTTCCGATTGCTTCCTAGAGGTCAGCTCCACAACAGTGCTCTTCAACCAAAGGGTGTCTTTTGATCTAACACGGGGTGGGCCAAGTGTTCTGGTGTCCCACAGCTAAGTCAGCACTGCTCTGACCCAGCCTAGGGTGCCCTGCAGAGCCAGGGAGAAGCACCAGTACCTGTGTGGATCTGGCTCCTGAGCCTCCTGGAGCATGTGCAGATGCTCTGTCTGGGCCTGCTCTTTTATTGCTCTTTCTCCTTCCAGCCAACTAAGATATTCAATTACATGAAGTGGAAAAAAACTTGTGACAGCCTCTTTATGGTCTTCTCAGCTGTTTTCCTCATCAGCCGCCTGGTCATCTACCCCTACACGTGAGTCCGTTGCAGTCAAGGGCAATGGGAAAGCTGCCTTCTGAGAAGCAGGATAATTCAGCTGGGTGCTGAATCTTCTGCTGCAGCTTTTGCTTTGCAAGCCTTCAGTTTATGTCCCTGCCCGTTGCGTAGGCTGCGGTGCCACGTGGCTCCTCCACCTGCCTTGGGGTAAACTGGGGTGCTCTGCCTTGGAGTTCATAGTGTAATCTTAAAGTTCTGAAGTATACTGCAGAGGAGGCCTCAGCCTGTGGCTCTATGCTGTTTATTTCTGGTGGGCCACTGAGAATTGGCTCAGATGTGTTATAGATAAGAATGAAGTGACTGGCCTGACACTTCCTCTGTGATTAGAGCTTTCTGGGACTTACTTACAGTCCTAATATCCTTTCCCTCCCCTGCAATTCTGTCTCTTGCAGGGTGCTCTACAACACCTACTACTACTCCATGGAGATATTCCAACCCTTCTTTGGATACTACTTTGTGAACGCTCTCCTGATAATTCTGCAGCTGCTCCATGTCTTCTGGTCCTGCCTTATTATTCACATGGTCTACAAGTTCATCCTCCAGGGCACGGTATGGATCTGTTTGTAGTCCCCTGTACATCATATGGGGAGGGAGGGTCCACTGAGACCTCTTGGGAGCACAGGGGTTCATCTTGGATGGGTTCCTTCTTGCCCTAGTGAGATTAGACACGTACATTCCTAACAGTGAGGGGAAAGGAAAACTCAATATTAGAGAAAGTTGACACCAAAAAAAGTAAAAATTTTATGAGTCACTACAGTTTTAGGTCCATTTCTGATGCTTCTGCTCAAGAAAAATGTGGGTTGGACTCCAGGGGAGATTTCCATGAACAAAGCCAGTGACATCTGCATAGGATCCCAACGCTTGGACCAGTATGATTTGCATTTGTAAATCATTTGTAAAAATTAATTACATTGCATTTTACAAATCATTTGTAGAAAAACTAAGAAGTCAAGGCTGGGAAGTTTGTTAGGATTGGTGAGGCAAGTGCAAAAGTGCTTCCTTTTTAATTTTTAATTACAGTGTTACCGAGATTACAGAATGGCTGAGCTTGGAAGGTACCTCTGGAAGTCTTGTCCATACTCCCTGGTTCAAACAAGGTCACCTAGAGTAGTAGGTTGCCCAGGACCATGTCCAGACAGCTTCTGAATATCTCCATGAATGGAGACCCCACAACAACCTCTGTGGGCAGCCTGTGCCAGCACTTGGGCACTCTCCCAGTAAAAAAAGTGTTTCCTGATGTTCAGAGGGAGCCTCCTGTGTTTTAGTTTGTGCCCATTGCCTCTTGTCCTGTCACTGGGCACCACTGAGAAGAGCCTGGCTCCATCTTCTTTACATCCTTCCTTCAGGTATTTATATACATTGACAAGATCCTCCTGAGCCTTCCCTGCTTCAGGCTGAGCAGTCCCAGCTCCCTCAGCCTTTCCTCCTATGTGAGGTGCTCCAGTCCCTTCATCACCTTCTCAGTCCTTCACTGAACTCTCTCCACTGTGTCCATGTCTCTCTGGTACTGAGGAGCCCAGAACTGGACCCAGCACTCCGGGTGTGGACTTCCCAGTGCTGAGCAGAGAGGAAGGATCCCCTCCTTTGACCTGCTGGCAGAACTCCCCCTAATACAGGCCAGGCAAGGCAAGGGCACATTGCTGGCTCCTGTTCAACACGGAGTCTGCCAGGACCTCCAGGTTTTTACTGGAAAAGCTGCTCAGCCCCCAGAATGTCCTGGTGCCTGGGGTCATTCCTCCCCTGGTAGAGGAATTCACACTTCCCTTTGTTGAGCTTCACAAAGTTCCTGTCACTCCTTCAGCCTGTCAAGGTCCCTCTGGATGACAGCACAATCCTCTGGCATATCAGCCACTCCTCACAGTTTTGTATCTTCAGCAAACTGGCTTAGGGGACACTCTGCCCTGTCGTCCAGATGATTAACACACATTTTGGATGGGTTGTCTTGCAGGGCTGTAGATGTCTCCAGAGCAGATATTTCTGTCTGACCCAGCTGTCCAGACTCCTTTTGTAGCAGTAAACAGGCGTGCCCAAAGCATGATCCATTCAAGCCTGCACCCAGCAAGTAGTGCTGATCATCTCTGTGAGCCACAGAGACACCCTGGATGAATGGCTGAGATGCAGCTGTACAAACCAGAGTGAAATGCATCCCCACTCTTTCTGACCAGAGCCTGTAGTAGTTTCTGTGAGACCAAACTGCTGCTCAGCATGAAATTCTTCCCAAAATCAAAGATGTGACCTAATGGCATTGGATTGGCCACGTGCCAAGGACACAGTCCAGGAGTAACGTCAGTGCCTTGAGGGAGTTGACCTCATAGCCTAGGATGAGCTGTTGTTATATTAGTATCCAGCTGGGGAATTCTGCCCTGTGAGGGATGAGAACAAGCATTAAAGGCTCATCTTCATCCATGTTGTCCCCATTTTCTTTATCTACCTTCCCTTAGGGGAGCACAGAGCAAATTACTTGCAGATTAGGAAACAGAAACTTCTCGGGGCAGAAAATGAAGGTGCAACTGAAGATGCCCTCTTACTGTTTACCTAATTCTGGTGTGGGCTGAGTTACGAGTGCATTTATTACATTGTAAAATGGTGAGGTAATGAGCAGCCTTGTTAGAAAGAAATGAACCAGCAGGGAGAAAAATACTGAAGCACATCCACATTTTTTTCCTATTTTATTTAAGAATCATCTGCCACCTTTAGTGCAAAAACAGATTTGAGAGTTTTCCATATTGAGCAGTGAATAGCAAGGAAAAATCATCCTAAGTGGAGCTGTGATATTTCAATATTTAGTCACCCAAAGCAGTATCAGCAAGGATACAGGACAGTCCCTCCTGAGAGCCATGAAATTCTTGCTTCAGTCAGACGTCCACATTCTTCTCATGGGCCTTTCTGATCTCCACAGTTTTCCTCTCTGGCTACAGGATTATCTGCACCACCCTCTCACATGATGTCCTCTAATCCCCAGTGATTAGAACTCAACCTAGATCCTGAAGCACCAGTTTCATTCCCTTGTACAGGTAGCCTGAGATACGCTGTTGCAATTTGTGCAGCTGTAGAGTTCCATAGAAAACACAGAATGGCAGGGGCTGGAAGGGACCTCTGGAGATCATCGAGTCCAACCCCCCTGCCAGAGCAGGGTCACCCAGGGCAGCCCACAC
>WUAM01000273.1:1014945-1028589 GCA_024336885.1 Actenoides hombroni | reverse complement strand
GCGTGCACAGGCAGAGCTCCAGGACCATGGGGCAGCACTGGCATCATGGCCACAGGGGCAGCAGGGGCACAGCTGGGGCTGGCGTAAGTGGCTGGGTGGGCACAGGGCCTCTGCCAGCTGCCAGAGCAGCCAAACACTGCCCTGTCCTTAGGCACAACAATGAGAAGACCTTCCTGATCTGGATCAATGAGGAGGACCACACGCGTGTCATCTCCATGGAGAAGGGTGGCAACATGAAACGCGTCTTTGAGCGGTTCTGTCGGGGCCTGAAGGAGGTGAGCACCTGGCAGCCCCTGCTCTGCCAGCCCCATGGACAGGCAGATAGGCAGACAGACAGGGGCAAGCAGAGCTACTGGGGAGCTGGCCCCCTGCACTCAGCCAGGGCCACGTGGTGCTGGGCGGTGCTGCCGTGCCCAGAACTGGGCACCCAGTGGCTGGGGGCTGAAGGGCTGCTGGTGCCTCTCTGACAGGTGGAGCGACTAATCCAGGAGCGAGGCTGGGAGTTCATGTGGAACGAGCGGCTGGGCTACATCCTGACCTGCCCCTCCAACCTGGGCACAGGCCTGCGAGCAGGAGTCCACATCAAGCTGCCGCTGCTCAGCAAGGTATTACCATGGCTGGTGTTGTGGGGAGCCAGACCAGGGCTGTGGGGAGCCCAGACAGGTGGGAAGTGCAGGACTGCACGGGACTCAGCCCTGGACCTCACTCATGTCCCCCTAGAGCTGCATCTGAGACTGGAGGGGCTGGGGACGTTGGTGCTATGAAACCACGGCAACATTTTGGCCGAAAAAGACCTTTAAGATCATCAAGTCAAACTGTTCCCCCAGCAGTGCCAGGGCACCACTAACCCATGTCCCTCAGCACCACAGCTCCATGGCTTGGAAACCCCTCCAGGGATCACGGGGACTCCCTGGGCAGCCTGGGCCAGGCCCTGAGAAACCTTGTGGGGAAAAAATTGTTCCTCAGCTCCAACCCAAACCTCCCATGGCAAAACTTGAAGCTGTTTTCTCTTGTCCTGTTGCTTATTTCTTAGGAGCAGAGCCTGACCCCACCTGGATCCAACCTCCTGTCAGGGAGTTGTATCTCCCGGCCAGAGAGGTAATGCCTGGGTGGGAGCACTGTGGGTTACCCCTCCTTCCCTGCGGTATGCAGCCCTCATGCAAGAGGAGAGAGGCTGTGAAACCCCATCTTCCCTTCTCTAGCCACAGCTGTGGTCGTGTTGATGAGTTTTTGTTCCCTTTTTGACATATGCTCCTACTTCAGCTTCACCCTAGCTTGTGGGGATAAAGCCCTGCTTCAGCTCTCCACCCTCATCCCATGGTGGCACGAAGAAGTGTTCAGAGGTGGTGAGTCAGGCAGCCCTTTCCCACCCACAGGCAGCTGCCTGTTGGGTTTGTGGTCTCTGCCAGCAAAACGAGAGGAGCCTTCTTTTCACTAACCTTAACACAAGGCTGACAGTGTTCTCCATTTGACTGAGGTTGCCCTCAGTCCGTCCTTTTGTTTTCAAACCCTAAAGCCTCTCTGGTTTCAGGATTCCTCATAGCTTTTGACAGCAGTTGTTGCTGATCACCTGGGGATGACCCACTTCTCTCCTCCAGGCCAGGCCCATGGATGCTTTAGATACAGCCTCAGATGCAGACGGCAGGTCCAGACCTGGCAAGAGGGCAGAGCCTGAGGCAGGGAGCCAGCAGAAGAATTTCCCTGCTGCAGGAAAGAGACAACTCTACCTCATGAGTCAGGGCCACACACCTGCAGAGCTGAAGCCACAATGAAAATCACCCATCCCTACCAAAAAGGGCAATTTTTATAAGGCAAGTGCTCAGCAAATGAATTATCTGCCCTGCAAGCTGGCAAGCTACAGCTCATGAAGACTGTGCCACGTATCAGCTGGAGGGAGAGGACATGAAGCACAGCAACCCTGGAAATCCCACAGCAGCAGAGATGCTGAGAAAAACAAAGCCACCCTCAGAATACTCAGCCTTTTGGGTTTTGGTGTTTCATTGTTTTGGTTTTTTCTTTTTCTTTTCTTCTCTGACTAAAGGAAATTTTTCTACTCTCAACAGAAAGGGGAAGAATTTACACTGCCCATATGAATGCTGCCCCGAAGGAGGAACTAACCTGGTTCACTCTGGTGTAACAGAGAGCAGAAAGTTGCTGAGGTGTGGAGGACCCATGTGCTGCTCACCCTGTCTCTTCTAAGCCAGCATGCACCAAGTCAGTGCAGAAAAATGCCTGGCACCCGGTCACTAACCCCAGATAACATAGCCTCCCAAGAATGCAGTCCTCAGCCTGACATTCCTTTGAAGATGTGCAGCATTCACTAGTTTACTTGACTTGCTTGTAAGGAATAAAATAGCCAATTGGGCTCCTAAAATATGTAGTTGTATAAATATATATATAAAAATATATGACACCTCTAAGAGGCTCTGAAGTAGTGGCCCTTGCTGCCTTCTGCTTTCTTGCTCCCTTTTCCCCTTCTCTCTCCAGCGAGCAGCTGCCTGGGTGGAATTTCCCTGGTGACTACACCAGCAGTTTGGCAGCTGTCCTTGTGCCCGGGGCTCCCTGCACGCCTGGGAGATCCCACAGACATGCTGCAAGCCCAGTGCTTTTGGAACACGTTGGACCCACCATGTGCACGATGCTCAAACATGGGCCTGGAGTTTCCAGACCTCCTGCTGCTGCTGAAAGATCTGGGTGGGGGAAGCTCCCACAATACCTTCAGCCCCAATAACCAAACCCTGAGGGCCCCTGGTATGGTTTATCTGGAGGAGCTTTATGGCTCTCAGGGTCCAGCTGTAATCTCCCAGGGACCAAGCAGGTGGAATGAGCCTGAATGTCATTACAACAAGACCTGTGCGAAAAATCAGGAAGGGTGAATAAAGTCTGTGGTCTGGCTTGGGGTTTACGCTGGGCCAAGGAACACGACAATTTGGTACACCGAGTAGTTTATCCTTTCTGAAACAACACCTTACTCTATCAGTTCCCCCTTTGTCATCAGAGAAAAAACTCACACTTTCCTAACTGAAAGTTCAGTCTAAACATAAATGTCACTGAAAGCCCAGCGAGACCTTTGGTTTTCTAGTTTCACTCTCCTGGGCTCTGGGGAAGATTATGCAACAGGAACACTGGGGTGAATCATCTTCTGTCATTGCAGAACATTAGGAAATGTTTGCCACGATGTTGTATGGCTTTCTACCAGCTATTTGTGGTCTGCCTTTTTCTTTTCCAGTGGATCTTAGTGTCTTCAAGTATCAAGCAGTTGCCTGTTGCATGCTTGTCTGAGATAGGAAAAGGCTTATCAGTAGGTGCTGTAGCTGAGGTTTAGAGAAGAGGGTAACAACAGCAGTTTGCTGTGAGGAAATGATGCTAAAGAAATTCTGAATGTCCCTGCTCGGCCCTTTTTTTTCTTCTTATGAATATTTCTTGCAAGTCTGACTTGCTTTGTTTCTCTACTGTAACTCTTACCAACATAGCATTAGGCACCACAGCACCAAGGGAGTCAGGGAGGTTTTCCTTAAACGTTTGTTCTTGAAGCACAAAGCTTGGCAAGATCAGAGACTATCTGAAGAGAGCCTGAGCGTATCAGAGGAAGGACAAATTGAATGGAAGAAAAATCTTAAGTCAGGCTCATCCCTCCTTCCTTGCAGCTCGTTTTGTTTTACAGTACAAAATAAATGTATACTTGTCTTGAAGCATGAGAATTCACAAGTTGAGTCTTTCCTTTCCAAATGTAAGGATAGAAATAGTTTTTGGAAGGCAACTGAAAGGTTAAGGGAAATGTTAATATGGTGAGGTTCAAAGTAAAACCGTGAGAACTGGAAACACTGCAAAGGGCATTTACCAGACACTTAGTGAAGATGTGTGATGCCATAAATAACCTCTACGTAAAGATGTGAGCTTTAGTCACAATTTCATTTCTAGTTGCTCTTTGCACTACTCTGTATTTTTAAAGTAAAGGACTAGAAGGTGGAAAGTCCTGCAAACATCTACAGCTAGATGAGAAATTCCACAAACCCTGCTGTTATTAAAAAGTACAGTCCCAACTTAGGACATTTCTGAGATACACAATTCGTAATGCTTGATATAAACTTAAATTCCAGGCAAATAAAAAGGGGCACAAGCTTATTAGCTTGCTCTGGAGAGCACTTGATGTTCATTTCTTCCAAACAAGAAAATATGAACTTATTTTGCCATGGAAATCAAATAAGGCATCAAAACCCAATTTCCTGAAGACAGTATCTATCAGTTTTGTTGAAGCAGACGTTTTTATGACTAGCTGTGTTAACAAATCCAAACTAAGCATCCAATCTGTCAAGGAGAAAAATAAGTTTAGAATGAAAGTAAGTATTGCTCGTTAAACTTTAATGGCAAGGCATTTAAAAGAAGAAAGCCATCCATTATAATGTTGGTGGAATAGTGTGTTGTCAGATACTCCAGAGAGGATTTTTATCATGATGTTTAAATATATTATATTAAGGGATGGTTGTTACTCTCTTCTTTGAACAGAAGACCTCTTAGAGGAAAAGTTTACAAGCAATATATTTCTGCTTGTGAAAATTTCCTTAACCACACAGCAATTCAAAAGAACAACCAAGTGTGATGGTACCTGTGCAAGGGGGAAGAGCTGTGCTGGTGCAAAGCTGAAGTAAGCAGCACGTATTGCCATCAAGAGGAGAGCACAGAATAGCCCTGAAGGGTTTATTCCTTTTTGTAACTTGGAGGATCAAGAACTTCTGTGATTAGTGTCTGTCGCTAGAAAGAGACCCATTGCTTTAGGCCTTGGTAATAAGTTTAGAATCATCATAGAGTTGTCATAGGATGGTTTGGATTGGAAGGGACCTCTAGAAGTTAACTAGTCCAACCCCCCTGCAGGGAGCAGGGCCATCTGCAACCAGAGCAGGGTGCTCAGAGCCCCGGCCAACCTCCTCTGCAATGGTGCCAGGGATGGGGCAGCCACCACCTCTCTGGGCAGCCTGGGCCAGGCTCTCACCAACCTCACAGGAAAGAATTTCTTCCTAATCCCGAATCTAAATCTCCACTCTTTTAGTTTGAAACCGTTACCTCTCATCCTGTCACTACACTCCCTGATCAAGAGTCCCCACCCAGTCTGGGTGCTGGAAGCAATTGGAGGCTCTGGATGTTTGTAGCCCTCCCGGCTGAGGCCAGAAGCTCAAGACTTTTCCTTGAGGGAATCAGAATGGAAACAAAAAGAGCTGAAATTAGGTGATTTCTAAGTCAGGTTTGTGCCCAGAGCTCAGGATGGAGGGGGTAGGGGGGTGGGCAAAGCTGGGTGGTGAGTCCTTTCCCTGCCCCATGTGTGAGGCTCATCAGCAGCACACACGGAGAGCAGAGCAGGGCAACTCTAGAAGTGAAGTGAATCCCAGGAAACAAGCTCAACCCGAGGAGCCCACACACGCCTCCTCCTCCTACCAGCTCCAGCTGCAGCTCCCAGCACCATGTGTGGGGTTTGAGATGAGAAAGCTCCTGCTGCCTGGCAAGACAAGCTGGGGATGGAGGTGATTTTACCCCATGATATGGATGTCCAGGGCCATCCATCAGCCTCCGGCACAACTCTGACACCAAGGCAGGGGAAAGGATGGGGACATGCAGAGAGCATCAGCCAGGATGCAGGGGACCAGCCTGCTCCAGATCCCAACAGGTGGGTAGTTAAAAAGGAAGCTTGAATCAGTGTGAAAGCAGCCCGGAGAACGGAACAGGGCTGTGCAGACCAGCAGAAGGACCAGCTTGTCGTCCCACCCCTCCCCATCCCTTGGTGCCAAGCACAGGTCTCTGCACCCCATCCCTTGCCCATCCCACTTGCAAACCACCAAAACCAGAAAGCCAAAGCCCCAGAGGTCTGTTTGTATTTCAACCCAGTCAGACAGCTTTGGGAAGCCCAAACCACCCCACCTCATTCCCAGCAGCCCTGCAATGACAAGAGAGGACAAGGTGGGCAGGACACTGGTCTTGTCAGGACAGAGCGATGTAAATGTGCAAGAGTAACAGTGACCTGTGGTGTGTCCTCCAAGGAAGATGCTGAATCTGGCCGTACTGGAAAGTTCAGAAGGACACAGCCAGGGTCAGCGATCTGTCAGGGGCTGAAAGCCATTTTCTCCAGGAAAACATATTTAAACTGAGAACATATCAGAGGAAAAGCATCGATTATTTCTATGATATTTGCCATGGGATATTTTCAATTAATCACCTCTCGAAAGCATTTTTCTGGTGCTTTACACAGAAAACCTTAATAACTCATCCTGGCACGTGATTTACTGATACTATAAACAGTTGAAATAATATTAACTCGCACATAAAGTTGGAATGAAAACATTGTTTCTGAACCTTAAAGACTCCAGAATTCTTTTCCCGCTACAAAATAAAATTAAAAAAAAAAAAAATCACTGAATTTCTACTCTTCGATCCAAGGCTGCAAGTTAAAAATAAATCTGTTGGAAAGCAGCTCCAGACAGCAGCTCAGCATCACCAGGACCCGCTGCTATGGGAAAAGAGCTCCATGTCCCAGCATGGTCAGCCCCAGCCAAGATTCTGCCCAAGGACTGATGCCAGAGACGACCAAATCTGCTCGAGATGGAGATCGTAGAATTATAGACATGTTTTGGTTGGAAGGGACCTTAAAGGTCATCTTGTTCTAATCCCCCTGCCATGGGCAGGGACACCTCCCACTAGAGCAGGTTGCTCAGAGCCTCATCCAGCCTGGTCCTGAACACATCCAGTGATGGATCATCCACAGCTTCTCTGGGCAACCCGTTCCAGTGTCTCACCACCCTCACTGTAAAGAATTTCCTCCTAATATCTAGTCCAAATCTGCCCTCATCCAGTTTGAAGCCATCACCCCTTGTCCTGCCACTACAAGCCCTCGGAAAAAGTCCCTCCTCAGCTTTCTTGTAAATGCCCACAGCAAAGCCAAGGAGAATTGGGCCTGGAAGGCAGTGCCACAGCAGGACTGGAGTTTGAGGGTGTGGGGTGCTGGTGGAAACTGAGAGGCTGCTGCACACAACCGGCAGAGATCCCACTGGCAAGACGTGGCGCGAGCTCGGGCGAGCGGCAGCCGGTTACTTCGTGTAACTCCATCCTTTCTCAGATTAATTAAAGCCCCTGAACAACAGCTGCCTAAACCCCAGTGCATTTCGATTTAATAGGCCGGTTATTTTATGCAAGTAAAATAATCATTAACATTTACCGAGGAGCAGTAATTACTCTGGCTGTGGATCGATTCTCAGCTGCCAAGACGGGCAGCGCTGCGAGGAGCCGGGCTGGGCACAGACGCATCCCAAACCCCACGCTGGGACGGGCACGATGGGGAGGGTTTAATGTCATCACTCAGTGAACATAACGAACCACCAGGTCTAGGTACCCCAGGCCAGACTCAGCTCTTCAGTCTCTCTTCCTCCTCCTCCTCCTCCTTCTTGTGATTCTCTGTCTCCACCATCATTTTAACACAGTTCTTCAAAGGATTAGTGCCAGATCCTACCCCACTGGACTATAGAATCATAGGATCATAGAATGGTGGGGGTGGAAGGGAGCTCTGGAGATCATCGAGTCCAACCCCCCTGCCAGAGCAGGGTCACCCAGGGCAGCCCACACAGCAACAGAGCCAGGGGGGTCTGGAAAGTCTCCAGAGAAGGAGACTCCACAGCCTCTCTGGGCAGCCTGGTCCAGGCTCTGTGACACTCACAGTGAAGAAGTTTCTCCTCCACCTGCACAGTAACTCCTCATGTTTATCATGATTGTAGCTAGGATTCCACTCAGACTGAAATCAAAGAGACAGGGAGAATCTGTTACCAGAGGAGATGTCAAAGCTGGAAGGACACGGTACAACCGTGTACCAAAGGCAAGTGGCTGCAGCAGCAGATGAACGTGGAGCCGGGGGCTCAGCTGGTTCTGCTTCTTGTGCAGACTTCTGTGTTTGTGTTGCCTCTTACTTCCATGTTTCTGCAGATGGAAAAGGACATGAGAAGTGACACCGAAGAAAGTGACAAGGATGAAGAAAGAGAAAAGCTTCAGGAAATGGAGAAAAACGGGCTGGTGTGTTTCAGCAATGTCACCAATTATCTCCAGAGGAACGGGTCTGAGCCGCTGAGCAACAGAACCCATCTCACCAACGGCCACGTCAAGGAAAGATAGCTACTGTCCACGTGCTTCTGAGCAGGTCTTTAGTGAATCCCATCCACCACCTTTAGAAACGGTTTTGTTCATTGTGTAGATAAAACGGAGTGCAGCTGCAGTGTCTTAGCTGAATTCCTGCTTCCTGTAAACAAAGTGATTGTAGTTGCTGATATTTGAAGGAAGCTTGTGGTCTTTCTTCAACAAAAGCTTACTATAGGTTGTAGTCTTGAAGCAGATAGAAAGGGATCAAAGTGGTTTGACTTGTATTAGACTGTACCGTAGTTGTTAAATGTGTTGATCTTGAAAATTACTTTAAAAAAAAAACCAAAAACAGATGGATAAAATCCAACAGTGTCAAATCTTAACCACCTAATGTTGTTTGATAGGAATCTGTTTAGCCTTGATCAACCTCTGGAGGCCCCGGCCCATTGCCACTAAAGATTATGGCTAATGAGTGAGTGTGAGACTCTAACTCTTAATATGGGGACATCTCTTCTGAGGAGACAGGCGCCCCGTTACACAAGCAGAAAATTGAGCATAGTGGAATGAAAGCTTTGGAAAGAGAGGAGGAAACATTTTCTTCTCTAAGGAGACGCTGCTGTGTGCCTTATGCCCAGCCTTGGAATGGTATCGGTCTCAGTCCCTTCTGCTGTCAGCATTATTGCCACAAGGGTGGAAGCTCCAAAGCCCAGGTTGGAGAAACTACCCACTCAAATCATCCTTGGGAGAGCTGGAAAAACCAGGCAGCTGTGTCTCAACTGTCAGGTAATCCTTTAAACCCATCTTGGAAGGAAATGGAGTCAGAAGAAGGGAGGTGACAAGAAATTTTATAATCTAGAAGACAACAGTGCTCATGTTTTCACCTGATGTGAGTGGCACAGTGGGAAATGTTTACAGAGTCAGCTTGTGGCAAGAAGGGAAGACATTCCCTTTGTCCTGAGAGGAAAAATGATCCAGAGAAGATCTGCTGAGCCTTATGGAATAATGCTTTGACGTGGCCTTCTAACTCGAGGGCCTTTGCCTGGCTGTGTCAAGAGCAGCAGGGTTAAAGCAGTGGTCCATGAAGTCATGATGCAGTTCTGATTCATTAGATGTCCTGTATCTTATATCCTCTGTAGTCTGCAGCTTTGGATTCTCTAATCACTTAGAAGAGCTAAATTAGGATGACATGATTTTCTGTTTTATAGATCAATTAAGCTATGAAACTAAAGTATTAACAGATTCACTGTAACGAGTGCAGGGACTGCCAAGGCCATGCAGACATTTCCCTGTATGTGCCCAGTAAGGGCCAGTGCTAACTGGGGGGGGACATGGACCAAGGAGATGCCTTTGAGGAGGTGGGGCACATGTTTGGAATGAAAACGCAGCATGAAAGGACACAGGGGTTTTCAGCAGTCCACTTGGTTCAGCTCAGATGTCACTGAGAGAGCTTTGATCTGAGTTTCTGTGTGCTCATCTTGGGTTTCGGTCGGGATACGTCGGATCATCTGAGAGGAGGAGAAAGAAGTTCCACCACAAGTGATGCCAGGGCAGTAACATGCTCTGGGAGGACAGCCTCTTGTTCCTGCCTCATCATTTAAATTCCTATTTGCTGAAGACAGTTTGTTTCTGAAAGCTTGAGCTGATTTGAAGTTCCAAGTACATGTTGTGTCCACTGTTGTGTTTCTTTACCCTGAGTCTACAACCTTGCCACTCCTCTGCGAGTGATGTGCTCAGGAGGGATGGGTATGTATCATTTTGTACTACTGAATTTAAACATTCTTTATAAATTACTTTTGAAAAGTTTAATTGTCTGGGCTCTTTTCTACTTCTTTAACGAGCAGGAGGTAACTTGGGTAGCTGCACCTTCCAGGTAGCTGAGTGTTGAGGGGGTCACGTGTAGGAACCATGGCCAAGGTCAATCCACACGCAGAGGATGTTGCACACCCAGGAGATGCAGCCACACTGGGCCATGCCAGTAGAGAACTGCAGCTGCCTCCTTTGTCCCCTGCGAGGCAACCTCGTGTGTGGCCCTGGAAGAAGGGGCACTTTGGGGCACACCTACACTAGACCTAGGGGTGGGCTGGCTCCCTTGGTACTGCCAAGGCAGCGGCAAGCCCAAGGTTGCATCACTTGGGAGGTGCTTTGGACTTGGAAGGACAGGAGGAGAGTAATGAATGACTATTCTTTTTCATGAAGTTTTTGAAGACTAGGAAAGATCCCTGTTGTAAAATCACACCACCTCTGCCCCGAGGAGAAGAGTGCTGCCCAGAGACCACACAGTTCAGTGGGGAGCCAGTGCAGAAATATGTTGATTTTTATGTTTTTTATGGTGAATTTTATACTTGGGGCTTTGCTGTCCCCCTGAAGATTGAGATAAGGTCATTAGGAGGCAAATCTGGTTCTTATGAAAGGGTACATCAAGGATTCAGGAAAGCTGTTGGACTTAAGATCTACTGAGCACAACTTTTAGCTGAGGAACTGAGTGTGACGGTGATGAATCACTGGGGCAGATCAACTGCCAGATTTCTTCTTGAGCCATCAGCTTGCTATGGCTTAAAGCAGTTCTCTGTGTGTAACCAGCTCCCTCCTCACATTGCTCCACCATCTCTCTTCACATCTGCTCCAGTATCAGGGAAGCTTGTGAGTGCTGCGATCGTATTTATGAATTTAGTGTGGCAACTCCCACCACCCCCTCCATCTAGGGGCACATTTTTTTTCCATTTCAAGATGTACACCCAAGGCAACCTTGGCTGGGATGGCTGCACTTTGACAGGCATTGTTCTGCTTTTCTCGTTTGCACGTGTGCAGCAGACACGGTGCCTGCAGGTAGGGATGTCCCTGAGAGACAGCAGCAAGGCATTGCTCAAAAAGCTGGTCATGTCTAAACAAGGCTGATGGAAAGGACCTGTCACTTTGGCAGGTTAATGTGAACAGGCAATACAACGAGCCAAGAAATACCTTGAGAAACAGCTTGGAGAGGCAATACCCGTCTCTGAACCATGGCAAGGACTGCAGGAGTCACAGCTAATCGAGGTGTACAGCAAGAACTCCGAGGCAAGATCAGGCTAGAGCCAAAACACTTCCTGACAGAGGGGGATCAGCCATTGGAAGGGACTGCCCAGGGAGCTGGTGGAGTCACCGTCCCTGGAGGTGTTCAAAGAAAGGCTGGATGTGGCACCGAGTGCCATGGTCTGGCCCGTGTGGTGGGGTTGGGTCATAGGCTGGAGTTGCTGATCTCAGAGGGCTTTTCCAGCCTCAGGAATTCTGTGATTCAGTGATTCAGTGATTCAGTGAGCTGCCTCCCTGCTTAGAAGCTCAGAGAAGGTCTAATACCTGACACCTTGCTGAGGCTGCATCCCAAGAGGATCCATCTCAAGCTGATGGGTGAGAAGATGTTACACAGCAAACTGAGTAATAGCAAACCTTCAAACCTGGGTGGCATTTATTCAAGAGTCAAGAACAAACTCATATTAGGAGTTAAACTGCCCACTGTGGAATGCTATTTTTTGTTTCAAAGCATCTTGTTATTGAAAAAAGTTAAGAAGGTTCCAAGTGGGAATATGAGGAGCTACAGCCATCTGTAGCCTGCCATCCAGGCTGGTCTGACCAGTAGAAAGTGTAATACATGACGGAATTTCTGGAGACACATCTGAACATAAGAAAGACTCTCCATGGGTTGTGTATGAGAAGATCATGTCTCACCCTGCTGGAGTGACCCCGAGGAGTCGGCGAGCAGAGAACCTGCTACCTGCTCCGCTTTGCAAGGGCATTCAGAAAGGTCCCTCACCACAGGCACAAGAAAAATCCTCCTGAGTTTACCATGAGAAACCTACAGGGATTTTTTTTTTTGCAGCTACACGTTGTTGCAGGTGCCTCAGAAAGGAGGAGGGAAAGGCAGATGGTAAAACTGGCTGATAATGGAAGTTACACATGATGACGATGCAGACCAGCTGCAGGCAACTGAGTAACAGCACTGGGGACCAGGTGATAAAACATGAGTGGAGCAGAGCAATGTGGTGCCCAGGAGAGGGTCTCCTGAAGGGCTGGGCTGAGTGTGAGCACTTCAGAGTAGCTCTGGGGAGCAGTAGATCCACTTAGTACTCTGCATGTGATGGCTCCAAATGCAAATGGAATCTGGGGTGCTGCTGGGCAGGATGGAGGAACCAAAACTGAGACTGTTGGGGCACTGAGGGTGTGAGAAGATCTTAATGGCCATGGCCAGTCTCACCTGGGACCTCTGTCCACACCCTCTGCCAACTGCCAGGGCTGAGTAATAGGTGAGGGCTCTGCAGCTTGAGAAGGAAACTGCTGGTAGAAAGAGGAGGCAGGAGAGAAGCTCCTGCTGTTACTGTCACCAGGCAGGGACTTCAGCCATCTGTACAGCAGAGTGTGACTGAAATCAGCCACCCCCTTGATGCCCATGAAATTCCTTTCTTTTCCTAGGGCATCTTACCCCACCTCCAGGCTTATGGGCAGGTCAGAACAAGTGATGCTATTTCAATTAGTCTCAGGTCATACTCCTGGGATCAAGTGAGAGGTAGGGAGTGTGAGAGAGGAGCTGTTGTGCTGGGAGGGCTGATGTAGGAGTGAGGTTTATGCCTTGCTGCTGCTACCTGCTTGCTGTATCCCAGAGCCTCTGCTTTCTGTGCCCGTCTTGACCAGGATGGGACTGTCAGAGGTGTTCTGGCACCATGAGTACTGGCTGCCACCTGGAGCTACCTGGCAAGACATGAAGGACTCTGCAGACACACACTGCCCACAGCCTCAGGACCTCTTGCTCTGCATCCCCGGTGCCCTGCTCTTGATGGTTGTCTGACTTCTCTTTGGAAGGTGAGCTCAGCAAATTCAGGTTCTCCTGTGCTGGTTGCCATCGGTGTCTTGGAGGGTTGCTGCAGGCTAATCCTTACCTGCTTCCTGACCACTACGAAGTGGACAGGGGATTGTCCCCAAGGATACCAAATCTCTCTGCTTTGTGCGGCCTATGGTGTTTGTGGGGCAGCTTTTTGCTCCCTCTCCTGCACCCATAACATAACCTGTACCAGGAGGTGTGAGAAGACAAGTCTGTCAGTCACACCTCAGCTGTGGGTGGAGGGTCCTTGTGGAGACAAGTCCTAAGTGGAGGCTTGCAACACAGGGAAGGGGTTTGCTGAGCCCATCAGTTCTGGGAGCCCCCAGCTGAGCCAGGGTTCAGCCTGATCCTAGAGGATGCTCCCAAAGGAGCCGTGTGAGGCCCCTCTCAGCACAAAGGCAGGAGGAGGGGATGACCATGGCTCCTGGAGCTTGTTGTGGGGCTGTTTTGCTCACACCACTCCTCCTCGCCCAGCTCTGCCCCGCTCTCTCCTCCCGGCACCAGAGACCCTGGGTTCCGTCGGGGCCGGCGTACGGCAAAGCCCTGGCTGTGGGCCTTGCAGGGCGGTATTCGAGCTTCTCCTCCTTACCGATGAAACGCGTTTCTCTCCCAAGAAGGGTTTTTTCTGTTTTCTTGCCCAGGAAATAGCTTGAATTTTGCCTTTTGTCGCGCGAGCGCCAAATCCA
>WUAM01000273.1:999599-1014845 GCA_024336885.1 Actenoides hombroni | reverse complement strand
TTGGGTACATCCTGCTCTGTGCCCTCTCGGTCCTTTGGGTACATCCTGCTCTGTGCCCCCTCGGTCCTTCGGGGACATCCTGCTCTGTGCCCCCTCAGTCAGAAACTGCCAGTTGTTATTTCAAGGGCTTTTGGCAAACTCGGTTGGGAGGTGCTGGGCCCAGGATCGGATCCTTTCCAGCAGGACTAGCTCTCGCTTTCTTCTCAGATTCTTAAATTTCACTCGTGACACCAAGTTGCATTTATTGGGGTTTTTTTTAACCTGAGTAATTACAAGGTCTTTAAGAGGCTTGTGTCTTCTATTAACTGAGAAAATGGATCACACAAATTAGAGAAGTTCTTTAGCACAACTCCGTTTCTTTATGAAAAGAAGATCCACCTTGCCTGGACACAGGAGAAGGCACTTGCAGCTTCCAAACCCTTCCCTCTGGGTGTTCTCTCCCATCGGGGCTGGCTCACAATTCCTTCTGCTGCCTCTGTGCTGTCCAGAACCACTGAGCACCCCCAGAACAAAGATGTCCCCTCCCAAATGGCCACCACAACCCACTGTACACACCCAGGGAACTGAAGAATCCTCTACTAGAGCAAAGCTCTGACAGCCCCTTCAGCTGATTTCTGTACAGGGAAACAGGGCGATGAAACTACAGCCGACGCTGGGACCACCACAGCCTGACCCCCCCAAGTACAACCCAGCTCCAGTGTGCACAGGCAGGATTTACACCACCCTAGAGTATTTATCCTGCTATGAAGACCATCACCTTGCAGATCAGTCCCTCAAGGGGGGATGACTGAACACGTTGGGGGGGGGGAAATCCTCCCACTCAGCAAACCAAGACCCTCCACTTCAGGTGCCTAAATCACAGCACATCAGCCGAGTGCTATAAATGGGCTCCAAAGTTTAGGGGAAAAAAAAAATAAATACAATTATTGTAGTTGCTCCTTTCACTCTTTAGGAGATCAAACTCTGCTTTCTGCACTGCTCAAGTACATGCAAAGATCATGAAAAAAAAATACAGGCTGTGAGCACAGCACAGCTTGGAGAAGAATTATAAAAAAAGTCCTTACTTGTGTGTGGGAAGGCTTAAGGGAATATTTCAGCACATCAGGAGCTGAATCACTGCATGTAGGTGGAGCCAGACAGATTGACAAGATCTGTAACTTGAAAAATGACCTAAGCCCGAGATCAATCATCTCACAAAGTAGCTGACTGAGGGAACACCACCGAGACACAGCTCAAGGTGACGGGGCTCAATGTCATCCCGACATGCAAAAAAGAAAGTGTATTAAAGGCACAGGGAAAACCTGTATCGGGGGCACACTCTCCAGCTGACCAACCATTACAGAACTCAAAACACGGACAACTGGGATCCTCTTGGCACCAAGGGGCCTTTCTGCTGGAATGTCTCTGTCACCACCACAACGTTACCTTAGCTGATTCCCCCCCCCTCCAGCTGCACATGGAAAAGGCACTTTGGGTGAAGCCATTAGCAAACCTCTTTTTTCATGCATTAGATGAAAGACAAATGTAGCTTTCAGGTAATGACTTCTGAGAAGTTGTGGAGCAGCCACTTGATGGAAGAATTAATTGCAGATCAGACACAAGCATGAAAAACAAAAGGTGGTGCACCGAGCTTTTAAGTTTTACAGCCCTTCAGATCACTGAACCCCATATGAACAGCATAAAAATGTGCTTGATGGGTTAATCCAGGACATAAATGGACTCAAATTACAAACAAAACCAAGTAATAACTTTTTAGTTTCATCTCCTGAAAGCTCAAACTTGGGGGGGGTCTATTTATCAGCAGACCTGTAATTTGCATATGCAAATGAAACCAGATTCCTCTAGCTAAGCAATTCGTGAGCCTTGCCACTAGAGACAAACCAGGGAAGAGGTCGTTCACTCTCCCACTACTCCAATTCTGCATGGTCCCAAACTAATGCCATTTGTTACTCTGCAAGGTAAGAAAAAATCCACTAAACATTAAGAGATTTATGTTATTAATTACGTATTAATTTACCATTCTTGGTAAATGTTCTTTAGTCAGTACCCATCGATACTTAAAGTAGATTGCTAACCAATAACCATGACCATTTCAACTGTAATTTGGTGGGTCATTCTCAAGTTGGAAATGTTTTTCCCTCTCCTAAAGGCTCTAAACACCATTTAGCAAATGCAGTTCTTTGCTGCTCTCGTACACTCCAGCTAGTCACGGGGTCAGATGGAAGGGTAATGGCTTCCCCTCATTAGCTCAAGGGAACAGAGTTGATCCCTGTTAATCTGAGAACAAATCCAAGTTTTTAGCTCACTACATCCCATACAGGACATTATTTTTGGTGCTGCAGAATTAGTCCACCTCCTGCTCATGGTTATCTGTACAATTATTGAAAGAAGGGAGCTAAAATACGCAACACTGGGAACCTCAACCAAGCACAGAGGAAAAGTCTATCATGAAGCAGTTCCAAGTGCACACAGAAATTTCTGTTCAGCGTGGCAGTACCTGAGAATAACTATTTTATTTGAAAGGGAGTAAGTGCATCATCTGAAGATTTGCATGGGCACCTGGATTCTGAGATCATTCTTACATGAGTAATCCCAAATAAACAGAACTGTCTGACTGGAGAGCCAATCCTGAAAGAACTTACCTTTTTCTTCATGAAAGAAACACTTTCCCCTGTCCCTCTCCCTTTAAACACATCCTACCTTCCTTTCCAGGACAAGAAGTATCACTCCAGATAGGATGGGCTCTCTAAAAACAAGAGCAAGACAAAAAGGACGTGACTCAGAAGTGCTGGAAGGCTAGTTATCCTTCAGATGTTCTGATTTATCTACCTCCTGCAAAGCACTAAAGAGGAGGAGTGGAAAAAAAACCCAAACAAACCACAAGCAACCAGTGGAGTCCAAAGAGCTGAGTGTGTAGGTAAGTTATCGGACCCCAGAAACAGTTCCAAACACAAGGCAGTGACAAATCCAGGTGCAGAAGACATGACCATGTTTCCTTTAAGTGCAGAACTTTGCATTTGAGGTCCCGGGGCCTCTTGCCATTTTTCTTTTAACAGCTGCTCTGAACCCACACGTGAATCTGGCAGGAGCTGCTGGGGAGCCTGGCAGGAGCTGCTGGGCTGGGCACGCTGTCTTCTGGCACTGGAAGGAGCTGCTGTGGGAGTGAGTGGCTAAAACACATTCCCACATACAGAAGTGGTACAGTGGCCACAGAGGTAACATTTTTCCTTCCTGTTTGCCATTGAAAGGTAAGAATTCATTTCACTGTAATCTTAAAAGAACAATTAGAAGTTGATAAGCGGGAGCCAAGAAAAAAAGTTAGAAAGGGATGAATAAGTATTAAGTCAGGGATAGAAGATTAGAGGGAATACAAGATTAGAGGGAATACCCCAACAACAGAAATAAGCCCGGAAAGAAAGCAAGCTTCAGGTGGAACAGCTTGTCCGTTGTGAAGGTCAAGTCTTAAACCAGGGAGACTGCGACTGGGTGGCTACAGAACACATATGGCAGAGACAAGAGTCACCCTGAGCTCTGCAGAAACCTACGGGAGCATCAGTGGATTTAAAGTCTTGAGAAAAAACTGTGGATGCAGCCTTGAGCTGTGCAACCAGCTGACTGGCACAAATACCAGTTGGACACAATGGAACTTTTCACTAACAGGACAGCTTGCTGCTGCTTCCCTCCACTCCTCAGGTTACCACAACCAGGCTTGTATGAGGTTAGTTTTTTGTAGCAACACAGCTTCAAAATATGTGTCAATGAAAAAGAAACAAACCATAACAAAAGTAAACCTTCACTCATACTTGCATTCAGCATTTCCTTACTTTACAGAAAAGAGCAGTAGGACAGTCTCTTAACGCCACGAAGAAGCAAAATTACCTTGACCAGCAGCTGACAAACTGGTGCTGATGAAAAGCTTTCTGTTCCCGCAGCAACTAGAATGTGTTTGATCGATGAAAACACGTTTCTGAGTTGGGAAGTTCATTTCAGGTGGCCTCCTTTCACAGGGCAAACAGAACAAGAGAGTGTACGCTTACCCAGGAACTCTTAACTAATATTTTTGATGCAATAGTCTCACTAGCAAACCAGGTCGCAGCCTCCACAGCAAAGCCTCCACCCCTGGGGTCTGACGTCCCCCGAGTCCAGCCGGGTCATTCCCGACTGTTTTCCCTTCCTGATGCACTCGGTTTACAAGCGAGACAACTCCTCCCATTCCTTGCTCAACAGCCAGTTCAGCAAGTCCAATTTCAGCTGTGAATCAAGCTGACTTTTCCCGGGCAGAACCACCTACGAAAGCTCTGCAGGCCAAATCCAGGCTGCACCAATATTCACACAGATTCCTTATTTTTACTGATTGTGCAAAATTTCATCCAGTTGGAGTTCAGTAAAAATAACACTGGTAACACAATCAGGGAGATAATTACATTCCCTTTAACTTTAGTTAGTCTTGCCAAACAAAGGGGGGGGGGGAACCAAACCAACAAAAGAGCCATCTTAATGTAACAGCTCCAAGACAATTGGCAGAAGAAAACTGGCAGTTTTAAATAACAAGGAGTCTCTTCTTACAGAGTTACCTTTGCAGAGTAAAAACGGCATTTTGAGGGGTTTTCACCCTACCAACCAGTTCATCCCCCCCCCCATCTCCTCCAATCAGTGCCCTCTAGAATTAGGCAGGTTGCTGTTTCCAGATAAACCCAAGAAAAACCTGACTGAGCATGACACAGCACAGGAGATGTAGCTTCTGTGAGCTCAGGTGATGTAGCCAAAATTACACTCTCTACAGAAAAGGATGCATGCACCTCAGCCATGCCAGAGGAGATCCCACCCCTCAGTGAAACTGCACAAGGACCATTAAAGTATGCTTCTGTTTCAAGTGTCTTAGTGTAACCATCCATCCACAGAGCTTGGTACTGTTGTTTTAGGAGAAAATAATCAAAATCTTTACTGGTGCAAACTGTGAGCAGGACAACCCTGGGCTACTTCGCATCACGGCTCTGTTTAACGTGCATCTGTAATGTTGGAGGGCAATAGGAAGGTGCCACTTCCACTGATGGAAAGAATCCCCAGATGCCAAAGCATCCCCTCGCTGGTACTTCTCCAAGCAGATGAACCTCAGCTCAGATGGAACAATGGACAATGCCAATGTTACTACGTTCTCGTGTGACAACTGCTGTGTATTAATAAAAAGGTAAGTTTTGCCCCAATTCCACTCAATTACTTTTAAGTCAGTTCTTTACTAATCATCTACTTAACAAGATCTACCTGAAGTAACAACCACTTTCCCCATCTTGGGGGCATATTCAGTGATGGCAGAGCCCATCAGTCCCATCCACGGCAGCAGGCTGTGACAAACAAAAACTAATCCAGTTGTTATTGCAGCCACACAAGACAGACATCAGGCTCATTTAAAAGGAATATTTTACTTACTTACCTGTCTTGGTAAGCAGGTAAAGTTATTTCAGTTTCCCTGGATGTGACAGGAGTCCTGGACTCCTTTTTGGTACTCTGAACAGTCAACTCCTCCACACAAATGAAAACATTAATAAACTTTTTAAAGGACTGAAGGAAAGCAAGCAAGCTGGACAGGGAAAGTAGGCTGGTGAAAACAAAAGAGCTGGCACACAAGTTGGCATCCGTTTAAGCTTGGTATTCAAAGCATCAAAAATATTAGTATCAGCACCTCAGCCAGTAAGTTCTAAATACGTTTACAATGTATTTAAATTCAAATAAAAGGAAATAAAGCCATCACTAAATAACAAACACATTTTTAAAAAAGAAATGGTGTCAGCACGAGATTATCAAGGTCAAAAGAACACCTCTGGCATGGCTTCTAAACTGCCAGGGTTGAGATTCACAGGGCTGCATCAGCACATTAAGATGGGGCAGCCTGGCAGGCTCTCACTCGGTGAGGACCCTGGACTCTGCAGCAAGAATGAACTGGGTTTCCACAAGCTTCACTTTGTGCTCACCTCTGCTGGGTCCCAACCGTCAAGATCCAGATCTCAGAATGGAGCCCACAACAAAAATGCAAAAGCAGCTCTGCTGAAATAACTGGAAGGGGCACAGCAGAAAACCTCCAGGCAAAGGCTTGACACAGACTAGAAGAACCTCTATTTTGTGAGAAACATTTAATTCAACACAATGAATTACAAGAGGACAGATTTACAGAATAATATCCATAACAGACTGTTCAAAAAGGAAAATAATTTTCACTGGCTGCAGTACCAGGTAAAGTTCCCCAAAGCAGTATCTGGTAGAGCAGCAGCAAAGTACAGTTCAGTCTTCTTGCAGTACTCCAAACGAGCGGTATCAAAGAATTTTGTGTTTTGCAATCTTTAAGAGAAGAGTTAATACAGTATCAATCACTTTGGCATGGGATATTTTTCAAGGAGCTTAAATCTATTCCAATCACTAAGCTGAACTACTCCCAAAGGCTATTCCTTCCCAGGCAATCCCCTGGTTCCCTTGCTGTCACTGCTAACCATTCTTACACGATAAAGGCTCTGGGAGCTACTTTCTTCCCCAAGTTTTGGGATACCAACAACTTGTACAATTGGTTAGTGGCACAATATTTAAGCTACCACTTTATACTGTACTCTCAGCTGAGACGTCCACTCAAGAGTTATACAATGGATACCCTAAGACTAAAAAAAACCAACCCAAAACCAAACCAAAAACCCCACTTTTGCAACCTAGTCAACATATTCTCCAAGCTATAAACTCTCATCTTCCTCCCCTCTCCCTATCCTCCCTCCCCAGATAAAACCATTTTTAGGCACAGTTACCCAAATATGCTCACAGATGTACTAGAAGAGACTGAAGAATCAATCAAGGTACCCATGGTGAAGCCAAATACTTATAAACACATTAAGGCAGGTTTCACATCGTTTCATTTTTGGACACAAAATGCTGGTCACTTCACTGCACATGCAAGTAAGAAAGATTTAATACTTAATAAAAAGCTTTCAATTTGTTTTCAGATATCAATTATAGAAAAATCAACCTTTTTCCTTTCTTGTTTTAAAAGAGGTCAGAACATTACTGCACACGAAAGCAGATGTGTAGACACACCTATTGGAATGGATCCCCTTCCCTCCACACGCACAGAAACAGAGGTCAGGGGTCTTGGCACCAGAAGAGAACAGAGGAAGTTTTCCTCGTAGTCAGTCACAAATGAGTCATCCTTCCATTCCGAGTTGAGAAGGTCCTTCTGACTGGCCTTAAACCAGAGCCAACTATACCACAGAGAGGGTATATTTATCTTCAAAACTCGGCTCTGCTCGGACACGCGCGCAACTCCGCGTCACAAACGCGAGCTCCAGCGCGCTCGGCGTGGCGCTGGAACTAACTAAAAGACCAATGGCCACGGATGTGAGGCCAATTCCTCCAGTATAACTTCCCCTGTTAATCGAAACCTCAAGTGGAAGAGGCACTGGCAGATCATCTCCGAGCCGACACGGACAAGACCAACGCGGTCTCGTGAGGAAAAGGAAACTGAGTGACCCGAAGTGACACGTGGAATGACAATCCACAAGGCAAAATGACCTCCCTACAGTCTGGTACAAACAGGTAGCCTACAGCAGAGTAGCCAAGGAGTGAAACAGCATCTCTCACACTTCTGTAGAGAGAAGATTGTTTCCATGGGTCACTGTTAAAAGTACTTTGATAGAAAAAGCTTAAAAACGTTATCGCCTATCACTGACCCACAACAACAACAGAAAAAAAAGGGGACAGGAAATTTGGTTCCTAGTATTTTCCCTCCCACCACTTTATATTCCTTTATTCCCTCCCACTTTTGCATCCCCGATTACCCTACCCCTTTAGAAAAAGGAAGGGGAGTAGAGTTTAGTCAAAGTTCCATCTTCAAAACTACCCAGCAATTAAAGAACCATCAGCTTCTCAATGTTTCCTGAAGTGTACAGTTGGATTGTTGGTGCAATTTGCTTGGCAGACACTCTTGGCTTTGTAAGTAGTTGTGCTGACCCTGCTGATAGGGCTTATACTGGGAATTCTTAGATGGAACTCCCTAGAACAAAGAGAAAAAAGAAAAGACCTTAAAAGTCAATCAGAACTTTTTATATCTTCATAACCAGCAAGTTCTTAAAAAATAAATAAATAAAGCCTCATTGCCATAATATTTCCATTTCTTTATCTCCTGTTTTTGCACCTACAGCAGACAGTTTGTTCTGGTTCTTTGCTGTTGCCAGACCTTTGTAGTAGAAAGGAATGCAAGATATTCACTGTCCAAATAAGGCTACTGCTAGTGATGTGGTAAACCAGGAAAATAGAGAGCCCAGCTATCAGATGGTATCTCCCAAAGGCCAAACTCCTTTTACGTTGTAATCAACCTTCCAGCTTAACAGAAATCACTCTTCCTTCTACCTCAAATACAGTTGCTACTCCCTCCAAAACGGCTTTTCTTCTGCTATTCATCCTAAAAATACCATTTATTATTTTTTTCCCCACTCCACATTATTGATTCTTGCCTCTCGGGCTCTCAGTGGGCACAGTGAAGCACCCAGGATACCCTACTTCAGTGACAACACTAATTGCTTTTCTTAGGCTAAAACTTCAACCGACCAAAATTACAAGTCAGTGAGTTCTGTTTCCATCTCACTGCATGAGCTCTGCTGCTGGTAAGTGCAAAGGGACACAGCAAGGAAAACACCACTTCATTGAGTCACAGAAATGCTCAGAGGGCTGGAGCACCTCTCCTGTGAGGACAGGCTGAGAGAGTTGGGGTTGCTCAGCCTGGAGAAGAGGAGGCTCCGGGGGGACCTTCCAGCCACCTTCCAGTACCTGAGAGGGGCCTGTCAGAAAGCAGGGCAGGGGCTGTTCACAAGGGTCTGCAGTGACAGCACAAGGGGTGATGGCTTTCAGCTAGAAGAGGGGAGATTTTGGTGAGACATCAGCAAACAGTTCTTTAACCTGAGGGTGCTGGATCCCTGGAACAGGTTGGCCAGAGAGGTGGTGGAGGCCCCATCCCTGGAGCCATTCAAGGCCAGGCTGGATGAGGCTCTGAGCAGCCCGACCTAGTTAGAGATGTCCCTGCTTCTTGCAGGGGGGTTGGACTAGATGACCTTTAGAGGTCCCTTCCAACTCAATACATTCTATGATTCTACAAAGAGCCAGAATTAATTCCAGGGTCACCAGGTCTCCCCTCAAGGTTGTTGCACTTGCCTGGCTTCCTAGAAACAACAAGATCTTAGAAACCAGTGCCTGCCACTAGAGCCTGGCTAGAGCTTCCTGCAGGAACCTGGATATCCCCACGTGCTCTGTCCTTGACTCCTGATGTAGCCAGTGGCTGGGGACCCTGAGCACAGAGCACAGGGGACACTTGCAGACTGGTCTCATGGTCTGGGCTGCTTGGGAATGTTGTGAGGGGCCCAGCGTGTGCTCCAAAGTGTCTTGGGGCCTTGGCAGAAGAATTAATTATTCCTTACTCTGTAGTTGTTGTTGTCTCTGCTGCAGACCCAGCATTCCCCACCGTTGCTTTGCTGCTGTTGTATTTCTCTCTTGAGAGCGTTGACCTGAGAGAGGCACTGGGCTTCATGTGTGTCCCTGGAGCCCTACTGGGTGCCTTGGGCTGGGTGTGCACAGCTGGGGTGGTGCCAGAGCCCTGGGGCTGGGAGTGGGAGCACCCAGGGCAGCACTGGACCCTGGGTGCAGTTCTTCCACGCACGGGATGCTGTGCTGGCAGGATCTGGCTGTTGCTCACCCTGGCTTGCAGGGTGGGAACACATGGACCTCTCCTGGCTGAACTCTCTGTGCATCACTCGATAGTTTCTGTGACTCCTGCCAAAAATAACACTCTGCCCAACTGCTCATCTTCACCCTCAACTCTTCCCTAAGTTCATTTAAACAATTAATTTATAATATTTTTTATTTAAGTGCCAGTGGCTTGGTCCCCTACGGGTTTTTTTTTGCCTGTTGCTCCTCTCCAGACTTATTCTGGGAGAAATGCTGCCAGTTCCTGCTGCTTCTGGGAGGCACTGAAGGTTTCCAATAACCGACCTGTCTGCAAAGACTGTTGTGTTGCTGGTGACTTCTGTAGAGTTTCTGCAGGTCCTCTGGGACCGGGGACACACTTTGTGTGAGCTGGGCAGAGTGGGAAGCCTGATGGTGCAGTCCCAGCCTGGCTCAGCTATGCCCTGGGGACGTGTAAGACAAGTAGTTGCCCAAAAAGACACTTGACCCATGTCAGTGTGAAGTCACTTGGCCTGCCTCAGTCTTGTACCTTCTGATGTGTCTCTCCCTCTCTCTTTCCCACAGCACATATTATTATTTTGTGACAAAATTTCAGTCGCTCCTCATAAGCTGATTCACACCTTCCTGATGATCCTGCAGCTGTTACACGTTTTCTGGTCCTATCTCATTATCCTGATGATCTTCAGAGTCATCCTCCAGGGTGAGGTAAGAAAAATTTTTGTCTCCTCTGTGCCCCCACTACTCACGAGAGACCACGCGATCCAGGGTGGCTCCTGCACACTGGTGTGGAAGTGGTGGGAGAAATGGGACGAGAGCACGAGAGCTTTACAAGTCACACATTGGGAGTTGTGTGGATACCTTTGCTGAGAGAGCAGAGCTCACTTCTAGTTTGTGGCCGTGTCCTGGTGACGTGGGAGATTCGCGAGAGAAAGAAATTACAGCTGCTGAAGACTTAAACAAGCTGCAGTTCCAGAAGATGCTGGCAGCCCCTGCCAGCCCCCCTGGGAAAGGACTTGCTTCTGAAAGTGGCAAATAAGTTTTCAGTTGTAGAGCACGACAAAGTCAGGCTTTGGGGAAGTTTTTTATCCATCTGCTGCCAGCTGTGTTTGCTGGATGAATTAAGAGAAAACGTGGCTAAAAGATTCTGCTAACTGAATGTCTACTCAGGGAGAAGGCTCTTAAAATTGAAAGCAACCAAAACTCTTCCAAACATGCCTTTTTCCAACAGAAATTAGTCTAGATTTTGGAATACATGAACTTTCTGTAGGGTTGATGTCATTTTGTTGAGGTTTCATCTTCAAAACTGGCAATAAGAGTGTTCCAACACTGCCAGGGGTGGTTGGGTTGGATTTTTCTCTCTCCTGCAGCACCAAGAGCTCCATACACGCTGCTGAAGATTCCCCTGGCACACAGTTGATTCATTATTTTACTCCTACAATATTCTCTAACACCGATGCAGTGACTTTCCTGTCTCTCCCAGCTGTTCAAAGGACAGAGAGCCAGAGAGGTTAAAGGTCAGAGCAGCCCTTTATTTAACATCAGCCCTGAGGAGTTTATGCACCGTAACAACGCTGACCCCGCAACCGCTGTGCGGACAGAAAGGTTTCTCTGCCTTTTGCTTCAAGCTCATTTGCCAGGTAGGGGAAAAAAAAAGACAAAGTTACGAAGGAACAGGTCTATTTTCAAGTTAAAATATCCCACGGACCTAACGTGACACACTCAGCCTCCCATCAGCTGTTGAAGCACGTGACTTTTTCTTCTTGTTTTCGCTGGATCATGCCCATGTATCAAACCTTCGCACCGAGACGCACCCACGAATAGGAAGGGGGCAAGGGAGCTTGGTATCTATGACCTGGCACATACCAATGTAGGGATCAAAGAGGACTACAACAGGGAGAGCACCGTTCCCCTTCCTCTGTCCAAGGAGATAGATTCGTCCATTCACAGTGCTGCATCCCATGAAGAACTTCTGGGTCAAGCACTCCTCATCCACCTGGGTCCATTCGTCTGTCTCCACATCGAATCGAAAGGCTCCTCCTCCTACGGTGTAGAGAGCACCGTTCAGTGATGTGATGCAGAGGTCATACCTGGGAGGGAAGAAACCCGTGATCAGAATCAACAGAAAGATCTGGCCCTGGAATATTCAGCGTGACCTTGGTCCTCACAACAAGAGTCCTGTTTAAACAGAGAATCCCACAAGTGGTGGTGGGACAGGACTTGTGGATTTCTCCAGTCCAACCTCTTCTTGGAGCGGGGACCAAGACAGGAACCTTTTGTCTCCTGCCAGGTCTGAGAAGAGTCATTTCTTACCTTGGAAGTGGGGAGACCGAGATGACATCCCAGCTGTCCGTCTCTGTGTTCAGCCTTTGCACTCCATCGTATACGTGGCCATTTTCATCCAGGCCACAGACCACGTAGATCCTGGTCCCCACGCTGACCGCATCTCCTCTCTCCACAGGCTGAGCCATAGGACTCATGCTTTCCCACTGGGAGTCCACCAAAGCCATGCGCTCCACGGCTGGGATTATCCCTTCGTCCGTGCTCCCTCCCAGCACGTACAGGTAGAGTCCTGCTCCCACTGCACAGTGGCTGTTGCGGGACATCTTCATGGCAGGTCCTTCCAGCCAGCTGTTGGCCAAGCAGTTGTAGATAAGCACCCAATCCACGCTGTACCACACAAACTCATCCCGGAAATATCCTCCTGTCACGAAAAGGAAGCTCCCTGGAAAGAGAGCAGAGAAAAGCATCAGTTGCCTGAAAGCTGCAAATTGCTCCCGTGAACCAGGGCTCCCGTTTCTCCCTGGGCTGTCCTGAGGAGGTGCAAGATGAGCGGAGAAAAATCACTGCTCTTTGTGTCAGTTTGCAGTGTTTGATTCCTCATCTGCACAGACACGCTGGGCCTACAGGATGCAGGAAGTCCTTCCAAGTCTGCTCCCACTGGAGAACAGAATCATGGAAACACTGCTTGGAAAGCACCTCTGGGGAATCTCATGTCCAGACTCCCCCTTGAAATGGGGCTACTGCCAACACTAAATAAGAGAAGCCATGGTATTGAGCTGTCTTGACCATCTCCAAGCATGAAGATTTCACAGTGTTCACGAGCAAGTTTAACTTAACAGCGACAAGAAATCAGAAGTCACCACCTGCCAAAGCCAGCACAGAAGAGAAGGCAAATAAAGTGTGCTGCTTCGAGTGAAGTCGTTAGACTCACTCCAGCTAAAGCTCATGGAAGGCGCTCGGTAGCGTCTGCCACGTGGAAAGAAATACTCAGCCTCCCAGGACTAAGGAAAACAGAACCATCCTTTGACCAACTACGAACACAAAGGTGAATGAGGTTTCAGCAAGGCTCGACAACGCGGGTTTACAGGAGAAGCAGCTGAACTCTGTGCTCGGGTGTCTAAAGCCTCAGCTTCTGTTTGCTCAGTCCCAGTTCTCTGCAAGTTACCTACTGCTGCCACTGCGTACTGGGTGAGGTTCCTGCGCTGCAGTGGGGAGCAAGCCTGCCAGGTCCCTGTTTTAGGTTGAAAGAGAAATAATTCTTGCTGCTCCTTGTCATGCTTTCCTCCCAGGACGTACAAGGTGTCGTAGCTCCGACCAACGTAAGGGCACCGCTCCGGGTTTTGCCAGCTAGGTGGAGGATGGTTGTCTAACTTCTTTATTAGTCTGGAAAAAGCGTCTGGCTCTCCGAGGCGCTTGCTGCGTTTCACCAAGACATCGAGGAAGGACAAACTCAGAAAAGTGACCCTGACTTCACCCACCAAATCCAGGAAGTCCTCCTCTCTCGTGGCCGGGTCCTCCATTATCCACCTCGTCACGCTGTCGAAAACCTGATCTTCTCGCGAAACGAAGAGGTCGTCGCTCTTTAGGAGCTGCATCAGCACTTCTTTGGGTAGTGCCTTAAATTCTTCCTGGCACACCACGTCCCCCCAGTGAGTGAGAGCCACGTTCAGGGCAGACACGTACAGGTCTCGGAAAGCAAATTGCTGTGAGTAGGTCAGCAGGCCCAGGCAGTTGGAAACATGCAGCTCTCGCTCCAGAAACTTCTCACACAACAGTTTCACCCTGTCAAACTGGAAGAAATCAGCTGTCTCCAGCAAGCTGGTCACGTTCTCTTGACCTATAAGCACTCGGGCTGTGCGGGTGAACTCGAGCAGCGCCTGAAAAGGGGCTGCATCGATCCCTCTGATCACTATGTGGTGCTCAGCGCTCTCTCTTGCCCCCCCGAAAAACATGGCTTCAAAATAAGGACTGTGTAGCGACAGTGTCTTCCGGCTGACCTGGAAGAGCCTCTCTCCCACCTCTAGAACCGTGTCTGCAGTCGTTTCTGTCGGAGGTCCCAGCTCCTCTGGTTCTTGTGCAGGCTCCATGCTCCTGTCTGCCAGGCAGTTAAAATTAACTCACCCCTTACGCAGCCTTTACACATGTGAGGTCTCTGGAAACATTACCCCGGCTAGGATAAAGAAAAGATAAGCCAGTCTTGACCTAAAAATAGAGTATGTTTTCTCCCCTCCCGCTTTGCTCTTCAGTCTTCCCTGCAGCTTTCAGGGATAAGTAGCAGGAGAGCTGCATGGCCCAAAACTTACAGATTTAATGGGCATCTGCCTAAGCCAGGTGAGACCCGGCGAGTTAGGGGAGCTGTTTGCTAAGCAAAGAGCCTGGACTGTAAGGAGGAAAGAGAAGAAACAACCAAAACCTTCCTAAACACCGACCGAAGAGCAAGAAGCTGTAGAAGAACAGTGAACTCATTTGGGAAAAAAACCCAATCCATTACAGTACCTTTCACTTCTGCAAATCAAAAACATGGGAAAGCTTGACTTCCTGATAAAAAAAAACCACAACAGAAATAAAAGCCACATCCTTCATCAGATCAAGTTTATTATCAAGTTCCAGCCTGCTTGCAGTATTCAGTGTACACTTCAGTTTAGCTGGAGCTGGAGGGCTGGCAGGAGCCCTCCTGCAGACCCAGATGGCTGTCACATACTCAGTCACCCTCCATCTCAATGCACTAAATAAACAGTTGTAGCACAGGCCACAGCTCACTGATCCCACACAGTGAATTTTTCACAGTGCTGAGACCAAAGCTATTAAGTGGAGGTTGGCATAGTGACCTTGAAGTAGTGCCCTGCTCCCAAAGAGCCCAGCAAGACTCTGTTCCATTTCTCAGGGGTGCTCACCCAGCAGAACATTGCTACTTGGATCAAGAGAAGCTTTTCTTCCCCGGAGGCTCCCTTCCACTTCTGAGAGAGCAAAACTGCTGTTACAACTGGTTTTATTTTTAAAATAGGTCACATTTAGGAATTCATGCAATAGAAAAAAGCATATAGACATTTAAGATTCAGCTGCAGAATAGAATCACAGGCTGCTTTGGGTTGGAAGGGATCTTTCAAGCTCATCTGGTCCAACCCCCCTCCAGGGAGCAGGGCCATCTGCAACTAGAGCAGGGTGCTCAGAGCCCCAGCCGGCCTGGCCTTCCAAACTGCCAAGGATGGGGCTTCCACCACCTCTCTGGGCAACCTGGGCCAGTGTCTCACCACCCTC
>WUAM01000273.1:904098-915972 GCA_024336885.1 Actenoides hombroni | reverse complement strand
GTGGAGTAGAGGGGGAGAATCCCCTCCCCTGACCTGCTGGCCACGCTTCTCTTGATGCAGCCCAGGACACGATTGGCTTTCTGGGCTGCAAGAGCAACTGATGGCTCATGTTGAGCTTCTCATCCACCAATCATCAACATCATCTACCTCCTGCCCACCAACTATTTGTCTACCTTTTCCTCTAACATACTGACTTGCTGCAGCTTCTCTAGGTGTGTGGCATTATGTTATTAAAAAAAAAAAGGTTATGTGAAGTTCTCCTTCCTTGCTGCAGCTGAAGCTCACTATTCTAGGCTCACACCACACAGGCAACAGCTTTTTGTCTCTCTCTTAAACCATCTTTGAATTAATTTTTCGCCTCCTTTCCTCAAAATTCTCTTCTGTAGATCTGTAATTTTCAGTCTGTGGTCAGTGAATTGCTTTTAAGGGCCCACAGAAATAACTTGGAAGATGAGTCGTACTACCTATAGGCTTTAGAAAGCTCTGTGTTTAGTCAGCAACTCCAAACATGGAAAAACCATGATGTTTGTAAAGGGGAAAATTAAATAAAACCCCCCAAAACTGAAACCCACTGCTCTAGGTTATACCAAACTTCCTCCCCAGCTTGTATCCTGAGCCTCGGGTCCCAAACTTGTGACAACTTGTACTGTCCTCTTCAACTTCTAATTTGCCTGGAATTCTAACAAAATGTGATGCCTGAAATTATTTTACAGTAGTCCTGCTTTCTTGGTGTGCCTTACAGGCTGGCTTTCTTCACATGCTTCATCACGAGGGGCATCTTATTGCTAACTACAGAAGAAATCAGCACACTTATTCTGTGATACGCTCACGTGCTCTCTCCATTCCTTGTGCAGCTCTCTGAATTTGTTTACATTTAACACGTTTGTCTTCGTCACGGGTCCAATCTGCCAGCGTGAATCCTGCTCTGCAACATATGTGCAGTGTCTTCAAGCTGAGCAGCTTGCAGGAGACATACAGACAAAACACGACTTCTGCTTAACAGACAATTACCTAGGAGCAACCAGAAAGTCTTCAAAAGGAGCCCCTCCAGACACACACCCCAGAAGGGCCGCGTCACGTAGCGAACACGCCGCTGTGCACGTGTCAGACACAACAGCATCTGGAAATCTCCTGCCCCTGCAGTAGCCAGAGGGCAGATGCCACTTCACACTGACACAGCCCAGAGACAGGAGCCAGGCAGGGCATTCCCAGAGACTGGAATGAACAGGAAATGTTCAACGTACAGCTTGACAAAGCACCCTCCAAAACCCCTGTCGGGGATCAGGAACTTCTGCTCCTTGATGAGCTGATGCTGGAAGACACCCCAAGCTGCTTTCATTCACATTCTTACTTGGGTTTAGAATTTCAGCTTGGTTTCTTCTGGTTTTATGTAAAAAAAAAATAGACAGAAGGTTTTACAAAGGTGCAACCTGCTTTGGGAGGGGTCTCTGAGATGCCTGGAAGTCACACACCGCAGTCGACTCGTCTGCCAAGATGTGCCAGTGCCCTTTGGAGAATGCCAGGCCAGGGGAACCCTCCAGAGCTCTTTTCCACAAAGCAGCCAGGTCTGCTCCAGGGAAATATTTCAGTGACCACAGGGGGTAGCAGACAGAGCAAGCTGCAGGAAGGCAGGCACACAGCTCAGAGCTGGGGGCTTGCAGCTCAAGCAGGAGCACTGCTGAAAGGAGCCGATGGACAAGGCCTGCATTTATCTACCTCCAGGCTTTGCTTCACCTGGAGACCTGGGTAAGAAGGTACTACATAAACATCAGGACAGAAGATTTTCCTTAACCAGGCCATCCAAGTTACCTCTGCTGTGACTGAGGGCACACTAGAGCAGGTCTGGTGCAGCAGCCTTGTGAGAGGGTGATGTCCCACCCAAGCAAAGGCCAGCAGAGTGCCTGCCATCCAGAGACCAGAGCTGCCACACACAGCACCTCCCCTGAAACAAAGGCCAAGACTGCTGGCCTCAGGCTTTGAAGAGGGAAATCAGTCTCACAGCAAGGCTGAGTAAGACTCACCTCACTTCACTTCAGGGGTTTAAGTCTGACCTGGTTACCACAGGGGGTTTTAATGGTTAACAAAGGCCTAGGAAATGTCAGGTGGCCTTTGCACACACAGGCATGTCCCCTGCTATGGACTATGCACCAAGTTCAACAGGCTTTACAGGGCCTTACTCATAGCTCGTGCTACAGCCCATTCATATGGACAGCTATTTTAGGGGCAAAGTCCACAAAATATTTCCAATGGCTGACTTTAACAAGAGGGCCCAGCACAGAAAAATAAGATTCAGTAATAAAGAACTTTACAAAGAAAATAAAAAATATACTTCAGCATAAAACAAGTAGTTAGGCAGAAAACCAAACACACAACACAAGGAAGGGAAATGTTTAATTCCTTTTGTAAGATGTAAATGAAGGGAGATGAGCTACAGCAGGCCTGCACTGGCACTGCTGGATTAAAAGCAATTTTAAGGCCAACAACTTTTATACAGAGGTGATGTACACACTGACAGGCTCAGAAAAATTCTGTAACTCCCCAATCTTATCTATTAAAATAGCCATCAAAAATCCAATCAGAAACAAAGAAAAATTAATTTTGACACCACAAGCTTCATTTTCTGATGAAGTTTCAACTGCTAAACAGTATTTGATCACAGAAACTCCCTAGTGGGAATAGAAATAATGGATTACATTTGGCTTCAGCAGCTGGTTTATGAGGCCAATTCTCCCAGACACACTGGACAACAGGTTGTTAAGGTGTAGTTGGTACACTTTGGATGCACTTACTTTGTATCTTCATGTGTTTTCAAGTCAACACTGCTGCCATGCTCCCAAATTACTCAGGAGCACCCTTTTCCTGTCTTTCTGCCATCAGTCAATACAGTGAACCAGACAATAAAGCTGAAAACGTTTACAGTTTCACCTTCCTTGGATGGGTTGGTTTTAATGGAGATCAATTTCTCAACCCAGTTTACCCAGCAGCTGCACATGTAGGTGCTGACATCAGGAGGGGGACAGTAGGACAGACACAACCAAACCTTTCAGCCCCTCGATGCCCAAACTGCTCAAATCACAGTATTAATCTTAAATCTAAAAATACCTTTCTGTACCTACTGGTGGGATTATCTGCTCTGCCCAGCTCTACCCACAAGCTGAGGAATCCCCCTCTGAGAAGCCTGTGCCTTCTCATTGATCTGCAATGCTTCCAAAAGGCATTTTAAGTAGCAGCAATAGTATCATTCCCACTGCAGACATTGTCCATTTTCATTTCAAAAGAGCCACGGAGGACCTTCCTTACCTTTTATTGAACTCCTCGAGTTCTGCTCCCAGTTTCCCAATTTCAATCTGTAACCTGGCCCTCTCCTTAGCAGTTTCATCCAGGACTCTCCGAGCATCAGCCAGTTCAGACTCATAGAGACTCTTGATTCCGCTCACCTAAGGAGAAAAAAAAAAATACTTAGATCCAAGAACATCCCAAAGACTATCAAAGAACTGAAACAGCACCAGGCTTCACGTGGCTTTCTTTGCAAAAGGGGTGAAGAGTTGGATTTCTGTCGTTTGAGAACGGTCGACATTGAACATTTTCTGCTAATCAACACCTATATCATGTGTGACCGTGTCCCAAAGACAAGATTTAATTAGGGGGATAGAATAAAACCTATGCTTGAAGTGTGCAAGTCTTCCAGAGAGATCAGCACAAACACTGAGTACATCCTACAATCAGATCTTAAGTGATTCACCTTCATCTCCAATAGTGCTGCTTTGGGAGGTTTGGGTTTCTTCAAAAGACTTTTGTGGAATAAGTCAGGGGCCCAATTGGACTCTGCTGCTCTTGCACTAGAAAGCTAAAAAGAATCTGAAACGAGATGAACTAAAGAAATGGGAACTGTTCAGAGATGAGCTTCCACTCCTGATCTCTACCTCAGAGGATAAGGATCCCCAACCTTCTCCCTGTCACAACTTAAGGTTTTGTTGGGTTTTGGATTGTTGGTTTTGTTCTCCCACCCCCCCCAGAGGTTGCCCATGGCACAAGCCAACACAACCCTATTACCAGTCACAAAACAGAGGAAGTTCTAGGAAGTGTAGCTTGACTGTGCTAAACTCTTTCATGCAGCACTCCATGATGGCAAGGGGAAAAAAAAAAAAAAAAAGAAAAATAATTTAAAATATCAACTATTTTAAGGCTGTAAAGCCTGTCATTGTGGATGACCCCCGAGTGAAAATACAGGCTGGACAAATTGCACTACAAAATGCAACTGCCCGAAGGCCAAGCCCTGAGTCAGCAGCATCAGGTGCTGCATCTACATCACTCCTTTGATGCCAGCTCTTCTTCTTTACATCATCTGCCCTTCAACTCTTACATGTGCTAAAATCCCTGCCCCGGGACATGTACCAGGAACTTGAGGCTGTGCTGCTGGAGGTTCAGAGAGACTCTAAATCACAGGCAGGATGCAAGGACAAATCCCTTCCCGGTGCTCGGGGCAGAAACTGGAATTACATGTCAAATTACAACAGAAGAAAGCCTTTTTCCCTAGGTTTGTGTGAATGCTGTTACAAAATGATGTTGGGTGTTGTGAACCTTACAACAGGCCGTAAATAATCTCTGCTTTTTGAGGCATAAGACACTGCACACGCCAACAATATCCTGAACAGAGAATAAACACTCACTGCAATTCCTGTGCAGAGAAAACAGAGCTAGATGGGGCTAAAAAATTGCATGATGAAAGCAGTTTCAGAACCTGTTGGTAAAAAGAGAACCAAAGACTATGTTTCTTAACTAGAAAGGACTGATTCACTCATGGCATAACCAGTTGTGGTAGCTTAGTGTGGGTTTTTAACCTCTTCTCTGCTCTTACTCCAGCAACAAACACGAGAAGGAAACACACAGGTCTAATTCAGAGTCCAAAGGGTTGGTCAAAAAGCCTCTTTCAGTTGAATTTTCAGCTAATGCACTGAGCAGACAGAAAGCTGGGACATTCACCAAGACCTCCATCCCTGGAGGTATTGTGAAGTTGTGGAGATATGGTGCTTGGGGACATGGTTTAGTAGGGGGATTGGCAGTTAGGTCAATGGTTGGACTCAGTCCTAGAATCATTCAGGTTGGAAAAGACCTTTGTGATTCTAAGGACACGCTGCAGCTTCCAGCAGAGAGGCAGCAGAGAGCTGGGAGCAGTAACACCTTCAATCACTGAAAAATAAACAAACCAACCCAAACCAACCCTGCACAAAGCTGTAAAAACCCCTCAGCAGAACTCTAACAGGATGCAAGGAGAATATGTTGAAGTTTTAGCTGGTCAAACTGAGCCAGAGAACAATTCAAGATGGTCTTTCAAGTAAAAAAGAACATCCTGCTCGTTTTCAGCACTGCTCAAGTGGAGAAGAGGGAACCAAGGGCAGGAGTAGGCTCAAAGGAAAGCAAGCAGTGCCTGAAATTGTGTGCTTAACCCCACTCCCAGCCCAAGATGGTTACTCCCTGGAAGCACCCTGATGCCCCAGCACAGAGAGAAATGCTGGGACACCCTTCTGCTCCCTCAAACTGTCACACCTCAAATCCTGTTCTGGTGAAAGGAACTTAAGAGTCTGCTGACTCTCTGAAAATCTCCAGAGAAGCACAGGCCCCAAAGTGTCTCTGTTTAATGTAGACATGGGTTTGCTTTGTTTTGATTTTACAGACACTCTCCTGCCCACTCCCTCTTTCACACCTACTGCTCAGTTTGGTCTGCAGTACAGTGACACTTCCAGCCACTCTTACAAGAGATGCTGTTAAACCAAAGCAGGACCTCCTAGGATAAACCTCACCCACACCTTCTGGACAGAAGAAAGTCAATAGGAACACCAGTGAGCATTCACAACAACAGAAGGAAGCTGAACAAGGGCATCTGGCAACTGTGAAGCCCATTTCTGGTTCTTTGTCTCATCACACTTCTGAAGAGTGGCACCAGACAGCGTCTGCCTGTCCCTAAACACTCCCACAGAACACAGGATGCAAGAGATAACCTGTCTGAAAACATCTCCCACTTTTTGTCATCTTCTATCAGTAGAATCTATTAATTCAAATGCCTTCTTTCATTTGCTTTTGGGTTTTTTTCCCCCCACTCTTAATTTTGCTTGGGTTACCCAACTCATTGTCTGCTGCTCCCCACATCTGAGAAAGACACAACTCATCCTTGGAGCCTGTGCCAATCCTCCCAGTGCAAGCCAGTAAGAGGAGCAGCTGGTAGCACATGCTGAAGGGAAGAAGGAGAGAGAATGAGGCAAACATACAACGATTCTTCACTCACACATTCTCCCAGCTTCTAAAAATCAAAATTAAAAAAGCTGAGCCAAAAATTTCTTCCAGGAACCTAAAAAAACCCAGTAGTCAAATGCTCTTAATTTGTCTAATCCTTTTATAAATCTCTCCAGCTTTTGGTATCCACAACATCATACAAACACAACTGCTGGATTAAGACCTACTGCTTGATAATTTAATTTCACTCCTTTAGGTTATGTTGTGAGAAATGCTGAATATTTGCTTCCTGGACAGATCTGTTTGGACTCGTGACTTGGAGACCTCAGGTTTCTTCTCATCTCTTTTCCAGATTTGCTCCTGGTCACAATTTTTTCCTACTGCTCTGCTTGTGTGTCACCTTTTCCTTACACACTTCTTCCAGGCTCTAGATGTTTTAAAGCAGGTTTAAAAGAGGAGCACAAGCAGCATTCAGAATACAAAACCAACACTGATTTACAAAGGGATTATCGACCACCAGCTACAAAAGAAAACAGGGATGCTCCAGGAGATCAGGGAGGCAGAAAGTGCTGTAATTCCAAGTAAGAGGTTCCAGTTGGCCCAAAGTGTAACCCAGGTGGTGCCACCCGAGCTGTATTGTCCCTTGTAGTGGTTAATCCAGGGGAATCACCAGAGAAAGCAGCTCTTCACCTGGCTCTCAGCAGCACCCAGGAGCAGATTTGCCAAGATACTGTCAAGAACTGCAGTGGACTTGCTCACAGAAGCAAGAGAAGCCCCCCAAGCTTGAAGTCTACAGCTGGTGTCATGGTTCCAGTGTGGCAGCTAGGGAATGCCCAGTGACGTGATAAAGCAAGTGAAAAAGCAGCTAAGAATAACATCTTCCCAGAAAGACATTACACAGAGAGATGACTGTATGCTAGAAAGACCCCACGTACAAAATATCTTGAGATGAGCAACCCAAGGAGGATGTGAGACATAGTAAAGCATTTGTCAAGAAGCTGAGGTCACGTACAGATGAGAAAAACTACAACTGATCCTGACTTCTGTTAATCACAGCACGACTTGGCGAGCCCAAAAAATGAAGTTTGAGAAACAACTCCTGACTGGTGTAGAAAGTAATTCTTGCTCTGCTCATGAAAAAGGCACCCAGGAGAGGCTATGGCCCCAAGCTCATCAGTTTATGTAGAATAACCACCCAAAAAAAAAAAAAAAAGCAGTGAAAACACACCTTGGGGTTTTCTTTTGACTTACATTTGTACTTTAAGAGATTTCTGCACTTAAACATCAGTTCAAAGCATCACAGAACAGAGCAGCAAAACAAGCAGTAACAAACCCTCACGTGTAGAAAGTATTAACAGCTCTCCAAAGGCCATTTTTGGAACTAAATCGTTACTTCAGCTCTCATTTAGAGTTCACTGTCTACTAGAGAATTAGAAGATGGCCAGTTTCTAAACCAGGAACTACTGATCACTAAACTCTCAAGTCCCCAGCAGACATTAACCCCAAGAACAGAATTACAGGGCCCAGGAGTAAGAGTCACACTGAGGAAGAATCAATGCAACTCGTGTAAAATAAGTTTCACCAGATCCAGTGCACAACCCCCAGAATGCTGGGGTGTACGTGGATAAGCACAACTGAGGGTAGGAAAAAAGAGAGTCACACTTTATATTTATAGGGAAGCAGGGAACAAGGGAACAAGCACATGAACAAGGGTAACAAAAACACCTAAACACAACACCCACAAAAACCAACCCAACCCAGCCAGTCCTCAGGAATCCCTCCCACTCATCATGGTATTTCAGAAAGAACCAAGAATGGCCTTGCAGTGATGTCACCCAGCTCCTCACCACTCCTGGGTGCAACCCATCAGGTCCCACCCACTTCTACCCACTTTGCTTAGATGTTCCTGACCCTGACCCTCCTCTACCAATAGTAAGTCTTCCTTGCACCTTCCCCTCTGGTCTCCGAGGCCTGGAATTCCCAGGAGAAGGCACTGAGTACCTCAGCCTTCCTTACAAGGTGAGTTTAGTCAAGACCTCCTTGGCTCGTTCATACAGGACCCCTGCCACCTCTGCTCCATACCTTGGCTGTTGGGATGGGCTGCTCTAGAGCTTGGAGGAGGTTATCCTTGACTATCAACCCAGCTCTCACAGACCCCTTTTCTCTCCAGGGCTGTTACCCACGGATACTTCCAAGCAGAGCCCTGAAGAGGCTCAAGTCTACTCTCCTGATACCCAGGGCTGTGGTCCTGCTTTTTGCTCTGCTCCATCCTCTAAAGATCTTGAACTTCACCATCTCATGGCCACAGCCCTGACCATGACATTCCTGACCAGTTCTTCCTCATTTATGAAGTATTAGGTGCAGCAGAGCACGAAGACTAGTGCATATGAGGTTTCTCCCAGTTGACTGAGGGCAGCCTCGTTTGCCTCATTTCTGGTCGGGTCAGGTCAGCAGACACAGACCACGTTCACCCTTCCCAGCTTGCCCACCACCCCTGGCAGCTATAGCTCATACCCTGGGGCCTTCAGCAGAGCTCCCAGAGCTCCCACCACTCCCATGTAAGGAGCCCCTCCCCCTCCTGAGAAGCTACACCCATCCACTGTGACACTCTAGTCCTGGGGGCCATCCCTGAGCCCAGGGAGGTCCCAGTGCTGTCCCCAGGCTTCTCCTGCCTCTGTTCGCCCCCCAGGCTGCACCCAGTGCTGATACAGACATTCCAGAGGCACCCGTGCCCCAGGAAGGGCAGGAGAGCCTTCTCCACAGGCTGGCCTGGAGGCTCTTCCCTCTACGTGCCTGTGCTTGGAGGGTTTCCATTTCATCCTTTTTCTGTTTGGTTGTTTTTGTTTGTTTTGTTGGGTTTTGGGGGCTTTTTTTTGTTTAGGTTTTTTGTTTCTTTCCACATCACCCAAGGCCTTTCACTTACCCCATCCACCACCTCCTCACTGGATCTTACCTGAGAAGAATCTCTCCCTCCCCCATCACTCCCAGTTTAAAGTTCTCAGGAGGCTGACCAGCCCTGTTGGCAAACACACACTTGCCCTGCTTAGTCAGCTGCATTCTGCCTCTTTGAAGCAGTCGCCAATCCTGAAAGACAGTTCCATGGTCAAAGAAACCAAAATGCTGCTGCCAACAGCAGTTGTGCAACCCAGCGTTGCCCTGCAGGACCTGCTCAGCCATCCTCAAACCCCTCCCACTCCCCTCCATCACCCAGAGCCACAAAGTCATGTTCAATCACTTTCAGGTCACCCCTGCCAGTCCCACTGGTGCCTAGGTGGCAAAGCAGCAGGGCAGCAGTCGTAGGGCCAAGTGATCCTCAGCAGCCTCTCAACATCCAGAATGGAACCCTCTTGGAAACAGCAGAACCTCCCCAGATGACAGGTTAGGCCAGTAAATGGGTTCCTCCACTCAGAAAATACAGCCCATCTGAAGGAGACACAAGAAATAAAGCTAAAACCCCTCCAAATGGAGTTCAGCAGGAAGGTGGAGACCAGTTGCAGCCTGGTCCCCCCTGGGCAATGTGCACCCAAGGCCAACTCCTCCCGCGCAGGGCCCGAGCTGGACACCCCACAAACCTCACTCTGAAGGTGCTTTCACTTCTTTTGTCTTCTGCTGGCAAAAAAAAAAAGCCTGCAAGTTTGTAACTGAGCAACACAGGGAACAAGGAAATAGCACATGAGGAAAATGAGAAAATAGGAGGTGTTTCCATAGCACAGCCAAGGGCAGGACTGGGGGATGCTCTTTAACCTACCAACCCGTGCTGGGAGCACCCAACTGAGCTCGTGGGACAGACACAAACACAGACCTTCCTGAGCTGTCACTCCAGAAAAGCTGCAAGATGTCACCCAAGGGAGTCAGAGGGAAGGTGTGAAGCAGGCAGGGAACCTACATGCTGGGCAAGCAGCCTGCTCCATCCAACCACAAGGGAGTCCAGGCAAACTCAGCAATGAAGCATTGATTCCATTAAGGTGCAAACCATAAGCGATTTCCCACCAGGAGTGGCTCTACATGGCCTGATCCACCCAGTTCCTGAGTGATGAAGGACTACCAGTCAGCTATGGCTCACACTCATCAAGAACACCAGTCAGGTTCTCAAGAACAATGCAGATGTGTTTTGCACATCACCACCTCACCCCTCAGATGATGCCTACAGTGCCAGAAGACCATTTAACCCCGTGTTTTGCAGGCTACAATTCACAAGTGATCCACCAGAGCAGCATCTCTACATGTATTTTGCAGGTGGCAACCAGGCCATCCCAGCCCCACATGTCCTGGCCACAACAGTATCTCTGGTTACTACACGTGGTGCACACAAAGGGCACGGTAGCTGCAGCACGAGCAGACAATGGAGATCAGGAGGAACTGCAGTGAAAGTTCAGATAGCTGTGACAAAATCACAGCCACCCACAGAGTGGGAAGACAAAGAGGGAAATCCCTGTATCACAGAATGGTAGGGGTTGGAAGGGACCTCCAAAGAGCATTGAGTCCAACCCCCTGCCAGAGCAGGACAAAACTAGGGCAGATCACTCAGAAATGCATCCAGTCAGGTCTTGAAAGACTCCAGAGGAGACTCCACAACCTCTCTGGGGATTCTATTTCAGTGCTCTACAACTCTTACAGTAAAGAAGTTCTTCCTCATGTTGAGGTGGAACTTCCTGTGCTCGAGCTTGAATCCATTGCCTCTCGTCTTATCACAATGCACAAGTGAAAAGAGGTTGTCCCTGCCAAGATAGGCAGAGGGAAGGTTTCTTATCCATTCTCAGGTGTGAAACTGCAACACTGGCCCTCTAATAAGAGCCATGGGAGAAAAAAACTACACGTTGGTAACAATATGGAGTTTGAGCAGCTTATGAAAGGCAGTGTGTAATATGCCAAAGCTGAAAGATCTGATGACCTGCAGGGAGATTCCTTTCAGTTTTAAGACTCAATGGATGATAAACTCTTCGCATAAATTTACAGGGAACTTTTTATAACGAAGGGGGAAAGGAGAGTGAAAGTGCAGATTGTGAAATGTCATCAGGGATAAGTTACCACCGATGTTGTCTGTGGAAGAGAAAAGCTGGTAGCAACCTAAAGAGTGTACAAGACAGGACAAGTGGGAGGGTGTCTGATCCATTGAACTCACGCTCTATTTCATGAAGAGTCAGTGCTTTCCCCTCCCCACCTCCTTCCACTTCTGAGTGGTTTACATGAAGGACTTGTGTGGTAGACAGCGAGCATGATGTAACCACGTATCCCTCATCTCTTCACCATTGTTTCTCTGCTTTATCTTTTGAAGACTGGCTTTCCATTTCTTCTAGAGAAAACTCAAAGTCTAGGCAGGAGGAAGTGTCAGGGTTTAGGGTGAGGGCAGCCCCTTAGACCTGTCACAGCTGGTCTCTGTTACCCCCCCTCCCTCCCCAGAGGGGAAGAGAAAGGGAATGAGGGAGAGAGACTCAGCCATTAGACAAGGGAACTGCAACAGCTTCAATGAAATAATAATATGAATGAAAATAATAATAAAAATGAATATATACAAATATATACAAAACCAGTGTCGAACCCAACCCCCTCAATGGCAATTATGTCCCTGTCACCACTGGTGCTGTGGAGCAGGCACTGGGAGAGTCCCAGCCTGGGCCCAGCAGCAGATGGGAGCTGTGTTCA
>WUAM01000273.1:869496-881565 GCA_024336885.1 Actenoides hombroni | reverse complement strand
CCGGCTGCCGAGCGGGGGGCACGGGGGCGGCCCCGGCCCGGGCCGGTCCATCCGCCTCCATCCGCCTCCAGCCGCCGCGCTCACCGCTCCCTCCGCTCCCTCCGCCCCCTCCCGCAGACATGGCGATCCGCTACCCTATGGCCGTCGGCCTCAACAAGGGCTACAAGGTGACGAAGAACGTGTCCAAGCCCAGGCAGTGCCGCCGCCGCGGGGTGAGTATGAGGCGAGCGAGGCCGGGCCCGGCCCCGGGGCCTGCCGGGGGTTCCGGAGGGCGGCCTCTTGCTCCTGGGGTGCGAACCCCAATGTGGAACCGGCCACCGCCCCCAGGGCCCCGGCTGCCGCTCAGCGCCGTGCCCGGGGAGGGGGGGGGTGCCGCGGCTCGGCTCCTCCGGCTGCCGGGGCGGCTCTGAACGCGAGCACCGCTCGGTCATGGCGGGGCTGGGCAGGGTGCTGGCGGGGCTGGGGTGGATGCTGGGCAGGGTGCTGGGCACTCTCCTGCCGCTGACCCTTAACGGGAGGCGCAGATGCCTCGGTGCCGGGTGGGGACTCCCCCCAGCAGCAGCGGCTGTAGGAGTTGAACGCGTCTGGTGGGTTGGAGGAGCCTCTGCTGTGGGTCTTCTCCAGTCGTGGTCTCAGGGCCGCGGAGCGCTGGCTGGCCCTGGACTGCGGTGACCGGGACCAGCGGCAAAGCCCCGGGATAGCGGTGGTGTTTGGTACACAGCGAGCGGGGGCTTGGGTCGTGGAAAGCGCTAAATCCGCGGGGGTGGTTTGGGGTGAAATGCTGTTTCTGTGAGAATCGGACACAGAACAGACTGTAGTGGAAGAATCACGGACGTGTTTCACCCACAGCTCGGGTTCAGTCGGCACCGATTGAACGCTGTGGCTGGAGGTGCTGTTGGAGACGTGCAGCATCCCCAGCTTGTCCTAAAATCGCCGGTGCCTGGAGAAGGGCCCAACGCCCGGTGCTGGGGCTGACCCGACAGAGCTGTCAGATCACTGTGCTCGGACCCAGGGGGATCGTGCTCCTGGGGACACGCAGCAGCACAAGCTGCTTTGGGGGCAGGTGAACACTTTGGTTGGTGGTGATTTCTGTACGTTGGTTTTTCTCCCTTCCTGCAGCGCCTGACCAAACACACCAAGTTTGTGCGGGACATGATCAGGGAGGTCTGTGGCTTTGCACCTTACGAGAGACGCGCTATGGAATTGCTGAAGGTGTCCAAGGATAAACGTGCTCTGAAGTTCATCAAGAAACGGGTGGGTTGAGCTGACACTTTTAACGGGGGTGGCAAAATCTCTGCTCTAGGGTCCTGCTTTCTGCCCTTCCCTAGGGGTATTTTTCTTTTTAATGAATTCTGACTTTTTTTTTCTGTTGTTTGGGAAGTTACTGGTCTGATCTGAGGGAGTGGAGGGAACGCTCTGTGGGTTGGGTGGGAGGGCAGGAGGTGGACATGAAGGTGCTGTGCCAAAAAGGCCCTGAGCTGTAGGAACCCAGACCTGCTTTGTGGGTTTTGAATCACTTGCCAGTCAGGCGTAGGGGAGAGGGGTACTGGTAGAGACTGGGTACCATTAACCAGCAGCCTGCACTGGGGCTCACTGGGGTGCGGTGGTGGGTGGTGCCTGGCCGGCCAGCTGAGCTGGGGGGGGTTGGAGGCCATGGCTACTGGGGGGGAGCAGCCCTGCTGGGCCGGACCGCTGCCTGGGCTGCTCCCCACACTCTCCCTCCCCGGCAGGTGGGCACTCACATCCGGGCCAAGCGGAAGCGGGAGGAGCTCAGCAACGTCCTGGCAGCCATGAGGAAAGCTGCTGCGAAGAAGGATTGAGTTGTGCAGCTTGTAACCCAATAAAGCTCTTTCTCACAAAGCCGCGTGGTGAGGGGGGAGGGGATGGGCTGGGCTGGAGGGACGGGGTGCTCCCGGGGGTGCTTGGGGGATGGGCTGACAGGGCCCTGAACTGCACTGAGCCAGAACCTGCACTGCCAGTTCAGTTTACCTGCTGGAGTTGCTGGAGCAAGAGCTAAGCCTGTGAATGTGAAGGCTGCAACACTTCCAGCTCCCTGCAGACCAAAACTGATGTTGAAAGCCAACAGTAACAACCTCGTGCTCCTTCCCCACATCACTTCAGCCTGTTCCCAGGGCTGCTTTTTGTGCTAGTGCAGTTCCCCTTCAACCCTCCATTCCCACCCAACTTCCTGCAGCATGTTACCAACTCACCAGAGAATTGCAGTCAGCAAGAGCTCCCTGAATTCCAGCAGGATGAGATTTTATTCTCTAAGGGCCACAGTGGGGGGAGCCTGGACAAGCAGTGCTGTTCTTCTGCACAAGGAAACACACTTGAAGGAGACTTCGTGTAACTACTTTTGCCTGATTTCAATTCAGCTTTTTCTAGCACTCACCCTAAGATGAAGTGTTCACGTTCTCTGGTGTACAACTGTCACACTGAGACATCCAATTCCTTTTTTTTCACTCAGTGTAGCAGCAAAGACAGGCTCTGGTGGAGTGCAGCACTAACCTCTGGTGCTGAGCACACAGCTCTGGCCTGGCTCTGCTGACTCTCTAAGTGCAGGGCTGTTTCTGATGGTACTGACTTGGGACTGAATCTGACCTATATCCTTCCCAGGTAAAGGTGCTCCTGCTGTGAACCACCCTGGAGCGTCAGGTTTTCCTTCCAGCAGATCTGTAAGCTGAGACAGGGAGAGATTTCCAGAAGCTACTCTTCCACCAGGAGAGCAGCAACAGCTCCTGTTGTAGAGGTCAATGTTTTTCCATGTGCTTTGTTTGGAATGACAATGAAATAACTAAAAAATCTTTAATCAGAAGAGACCAGCCTGGTTGCCCTGACAGTGGCCGATGACACGTGCGTTCCTCGGGTAAAATTTCACCATTTTATTGGAAACTCTTGACGTGGATGTGATTCAGTATTAAAGAGAGAAGAAATACTTTATTCTAGCCAAGCCACAACTCCTTTCAGCAGCTGCGCAGCAGCAATAGCTCCATGTCCCCCCTTCAGGGGTGCCCCCAGGTCACCTCCTGTCCGGGAGCTGAGGGACAGCACTTTCCAGCCATCCCGTTGTGGAACATCATCCCCCAGCAGAATCCAGCTTTGGAAATGCTATGTCAAATACCTCCCTGTAGTGCTCAACAAAATGCACCTCCAGTCCTTCAGTAATGAACCCGGCCAGGTCGTAGTAATCCTTTTTGTTCTCCGATGGCAGGATGATGCAGGTCACACCCGCCCTCTTCGCCTGTGGGGGAAAGAAAGTCCCTGCAGTCTGTGGGGCCCTCAAAATCCACCCATCTACGAGAAACACGCTGTCCAGAAAGCAGGGGCAAGAAGAGTTATTCAGGAGCATGGTCTGGCTTAAGGAAGGTCCTTGCTGCTCTCCAAAGAGCAGGGAGAAGCTCTTGGGAAAGCAGCAAGGACATTGCTTCTGGCAGGTGTCTAAGGATGGATCACCGTGTAGGGCTCCCCAAGCCCCCCAGACACCCACTTTCCAGTCCCACCTCCTCAGCTGCAGGGACAGCTGAAGTGGAAGGTATTTTAGTAGGGGATTGTTCAGAACAATTCATACTCTTAGAGAATTTTAGAAGCCTGTTCCAGCTTGGGTGAGGATAAGCCCCAAAGCCAAAGAATTCGAAAGGAGCTTAGCCCAACCCACATGAGTACATGTGACCAACAGCTCCTTCCTACAGAACCTTTCCATGAGGAGGAGGAGCACAGAAAGCAGAGCCTCTCATCAAGGGTCATTCTGTACCCACACACTTTGTGGGTGATCCCCTCTCTATCCCTGTGTGGCAACTCGCTCTCCTGCAAGCGCAGCCCAGCGCTCCGTGCCACAGACATCCCTCTCGCGTGTCAGTCCTCGTGGAGAGGCTAACATAAAATGAAATAAAAAAACCAATTTTCAAGCCACAGGAGGAAAAGGAAGCTCATGGCACAAAGCTGCAGCCCAGAAAGATCTGGGAACAGAACTCTGATGTGAAGCCCCAGCTCAACAGGCTGCTGAAGGAGCCAACAGCATTCCTGGAGCCTGAGAAATGCGTGTGAGGGGCGGCTGCTGCAGGGCCAGAGCCTGGATGTGAAGGATGGCACTTCATGGACACCATCAGATCTACACTGGACACCTTCCTTAAACAGCCACTTCAAGCTGTCCAGTAATCTGGGCTGGGTTGAACTGCTGGGCGATACCATCCACCCTTAACTCCGCCAGTCCAGTAACTGGACCAACACAGACTCCCTGGCACAAAGGGTGGCATCTCCTTCCTCGCAGCCTGAGCCAGGAGCCCCGAGCTCCCCTGGCAGGCCCCATGTGTTGTGTGTCCCCCCTCCCCGGGTGTGAATGGAGCCACCACCCCTCCCACTACCACAGCAAGCACTCTGGCTGTCCCAGTCCCCCCCAGGGCTCTCTCCCATAGGTGACACCCAGAGACGAGAGAGGAGTTTTTACCGCAATTGTCTTCTCCTTGATTCCACCCACAGGAAGGATTTTCCCAGTTAAAGACACCTCTCCAGTCATGGCCACGTTCTGCCTCACGGGGCGATTCGTGGCCAGGGACAGCAGAGCCGTTACTATGGTGCACCCTGCGCTTGGTCCGTCCTTCGGTGTTGCTCCCTGTTCAAAAAACAAAACAAAACCCCACACCCCTGCCTTTAGCTCCTCCAAAGGGTGGCAAAGCCAGACGGGATCTTCTCACTGGTGTTTTACCATGGCCCCAGTTTCACGGGGTCTCACAAGGGATTCTGAGAAAGCTTCACTGGTGGGATCGCGCTGTTTGAGCCGGGTGATGGACCAACACCTGCACCAGCCCTCACCTTCCTCAGGAGGAATTATCTGGGGGTCTGCAGGTTGGTTTCTGGCCTGATGCCACCACGCTACTCAGCAGGCTCAGGACTGAATAAGCAACATGAGCAAAAACCAGAGCACGAATGCTGTGAAGCTTTTTTGCTTTTGGAATCAAGTAATAAAGGTCAGCACCAAGTGTCAGAGAATAGTGAAGGACAACACTGGAAATCATTCCAGGCAGAAAAGATCATTCAGTTTAGAAAGCCCAACAAAATCCAGGCCTAAATTAGTGACAGTCTGGATTTATCTGAGATAAACAGATCTTGGAGGTCAGAGCAGAAGAAATGAGTGTTTGAGAGGGAGCAGAGGGAGAGATAACATCTGCTTTCTGATCCTCCAGGAAGCATGAACAAGGTAAGAGCCAAGAACCTGCACAGACACAGAGAAGCTGCAACAAGGATTCTGGGGACCAGGCCAAAGCATGCAACAGCTCAGAAGCAAAGCTGGGGCACAATCATGGGACAAAATTTCTCTTCAAATAAAGCATCTGCCCAAAGCCACACAGTGGATGAGCTCCCCTGAGCATGCTCTGCAGATTTTCACTCCCAAAACTGCAACCACTGCCACTGTATGGACTGGGAACCACAGCACGGGGACCAGGGGTAGGATCACAGAATGGTAGGGGTTGGAAGGGCCCTCTGGAGATCATCTGGTGCCACCCCCCTGCTCCAGCAGGGTCACCCAGAGCAGGGGGCCCAGGGTGGCATTGGCCAGGTGGGTCTGGAAAGTCTCCAGAGAAGGAGACTCCACAGCCTCTCTGGGCAGCCTGGTCCAGGCTCTGACATTCTCACAGTGAAAAAGTTTCTCCTCACGTTGAGGTGGAACTGCCTGTGTTCTGGCTTATACCCATTACTTCTTGTCCTATTACTGGGCACCACAGAAAAGAGCCTGGCCCCTTCCATTTGACACCCACCCCTCAGATATTTATAGACATTGATAAGATCCCCTCTCAGACTGCTCCTCTCAAGACTAAACAGCCCCAGTTCTCTCAGCCTTTCTTCATAGGAGAGATGTTCCAGTCCCTTTATCATCCTCGTAGCCTCTGTTGGACTCTCTCCAGTAGATCCCCGTCTCTTTTGAACTGGGAAGCCCAAAAAGGGAGCCCAAAACTGGACACAGTACTCCAGGTGTGGTCTCACCAGGGCAGGGTAGAGGGGGAGGAGAACCTCCCTCAGTCTGCTGGACAGTTTTCTTCATGCACCACACAGTGTGTTCAGTTATGTGGAAATGACCTAAAGCCTTTACAAAGGCCAGGTAACACAGAGATCAAACCCCTGGATTCCTTGTAGCTGCCCAGCAGCTGCTACCCAAATCATCTCTCTCCATGCCATGGTTTCCCCACCTGCACAACAGGGGCCACCAGTGAGAACACAGGGCTTGGATTCCTTACTTCCAACCCCCCCAGATTCTCGCCACACACTCGCTGCATAAAGGGATGGACACAGGGCTCATCAGAATGCTGCCACAGGATCCTGAGGAAAACATCTTTTCTAGGTTTTCCTGCTAAAAGAGGGCATTCTGCACAGCAGATGGACATGGACAAAGTGCTTTCCAGCTTCATGTCTAGGGGAGCAAACCATCCTAGTTGCCACGTGTGCTCCGAGTCCTGCATCACTTTACCTCTGGCACGTGCAAGTGGATGTGGGAAGACATGAGAAAGTCATTGTTGGGGTCCTTCTGCATCAGAAAGGCTCTTGCAAACGTGTATGCTATTTTGGCACTCTCCTTCATTACATCTCCCAGCTGCCCTGTGACATCAAGGGACCCATCCTTGTTCTCCTTGTCTTTGGGTCGCCTCACGGATGTTTCAACAAACAAAGTGGAACCTCCTAAGAAAGAGAAGAAGAAAAACAACATCCTGAGAAAAGTTAAAGGGAAATGAAGCCAGAAGGGTTTGGTGATGCAGAAGTGGGGCTCTCTGATGAGACAGTAGTTCCTTGGGTAAGGAGCAGTTGAAAGCTACTCTCCAAATGCCTTCAGGAAGGGTAGCTAGAACCCTCCATTCATTGACTCCTTGGACTTCACAACCCACCAATACAGATGCAGCCCCTGTTTAGTGGAAATAATTCTTATAGTTCTTATCATGGCTTCAGGTTCTTTGCAGCCCAGAAGATGAGCTGACACCGTAACAGACTTCTAGTCAGTTCACTTTCCAGGGTCAGACATTTATTTACCTTCTCCACCATACTGATCATTTCCCTCTTAACTCTTTCAGTTCTGCCCAGGGCCCGTGAGAGCAGGAGGGCTCATGCCCACTGCTGTGTGCTGCAGTTCCATGCCATGGGGCACCTAAGTCCCCAAGTCACTAGGGCAGCAACCCAACGAAGAGGAACTAGCCAACTGCACCCACCTCAACAGAGCACTGGAATCACAGAACCAGAGAATGCTCGGGGTTGGAAGGGACCTTTAAAGGTCACTCAGAACTTGGAAGTTTTTACTTTAACCTTTTTAACTTCTTTAAAGTCGTCAGGCCACAGAAGTTCATTTTACTGGTGCCAGTTAAAGACCTTCACGGGACTGAGTAGGGAAAATTCAGCTGGACTTTCACATTTGATTGTTGAACATTCTACAGAAAAGTAGACATTAACCCCCCAGGCATTCTGTCTCACCCATAGCTGTCCAGGCCAGCCCCATCACCACTCCTGGAGGGGTGGTTTCATACATGCGGTCCACGGTGAAGATGGGCTTTCCTACAAAGTCCTGCAGGTTTTCAGGTGTCACTTGGACCATCTCTGCCTCTCCACTCACGATTTTATAGGCAGATTTCCTCAAAACCTGGGTGAGACAGGAATTTGTTTCTGTAGAGAAAGCTGAGAAGGCCAAAGCACAGTGGTCATGGTTACACACAACTTTCCCCTCACCTTTTCTACTTGTTTCTGCAGATTCCTCACCCCACTCTCTCTGCAGTACTGCTTGATGAGAACAGTCAGGACATCCGACGTGATTTTGGCTTTGTTTTCATCCAAGCCACACAGAACCCGTGCCTGGGGGACCAAGTACCTCTGAAAGAAATGAATCACCCACATCCTTCCATTAGTACTTGTGACAAAAGCCTGGTGGTTCCAATTCACTCCAGGTCATTCTGCTATTAGCTCAATGCCATTTTCTGGAGTCCACAGCCTATGGAACACTGGAGTTACTTGAACTGGGTGTTCAAATCAGAGGAACTCTGTCCAAAATGCCACGTGCCTTTTTTTTGGGGACACAGTTGGATATAAATACATAAGCCTCAATCTGCCAAAACCATTTTGCCCAATTTACTTCACAGCATATCAATAGTTTCTCTTACCTCTGCAATTGCAAGTTTCTCTTCTGCTACATATCCCGACACATTGATCACTTCCATTCTATCCCTCAGTGGCTCTGGAATGGTTTCTGTTACGTTGGCAGTACAAATAAAAAGTACCTGGAAGTAGCACAAGATCCAGTTTTCAGTAACCTGCTGCTTTATTCCAAGGACTAGTTCCTCAGGTCTGTGCTTCTCTGCCTGAAGGGCTAGAGCAAGATCATCTCTGTGTGATCTAGGTTTTATCACAGGAAAAGGTTGGGATTTTAGAACTGTGTAGTGGGATGCTGCCTATCCCCCAAATAAACGTTTAGAAATTGGAATGGTCTGATACAGACCAGGAAACTATTTAGGAGTGAGATCTAGATCTCCCCAGGTAAGAGATTTCTACCATCTAAACAGAAGTGACCAAATTATGTAAATATATTTCCAATCCACCAATTCTGCAGTTAATTGTGCAGGAAGCTGCACAAAAAATGTACATCTGTGAAGACACACAACCTCAGAAGCTTGGCAGCAGCACGAGGCCACCTCACTTGACAGCAACTCTGCCAATCATTATGTGGAAGGAAAACTGCTGCCTTTTCTAGGAGGCCACGCACCTTTGTGTCCCCAGCTCTACAATGAGCAAGGACTATGGGACACACGCTGCTGATCGTGTTCTCCTAAGGATATACAGACACTCTGGTCAAAGCCAACTCCTGCAGAGACAGTCCTACTCCACTTGGTGTCTGTCTGACCTTCCTGCTCACTAAAACATCAGCATCTCTTCTTCCTGGGCAGGAAATCTCCAAATGGATACCCGGTCACACATCCCAGCTCTGCAACCTCTGCAGAAGACAGAAATACCTTTGATAAATCCACAGGAACATCAAGGTAATGATCCAAGAAGTTAGAGTTCTGTTCTGGGTCCAAGAGCTCTAGAAGGGCTGAGGAAGGATCCCCTTGATATCCTCTTCCTATCTTATCCACCTGTGGGAGAAAAACTTTAAATGCTCTTAGAAGTTTCTCACACCACAAAAAATTCTCACACAAAGATTCTTTCAAGGCTTCACCTGAAAACCTTCACGGGTCTGCCCATGCAGAGCCACTGTTGGTCAGTCAGCTTTCTGGGCATTCACACAAGTCCCCACTATCCTACCACGTGAGCACACAACAGACCTGACAAGACCCAGGACTTGAACAGTGTTGTAGAGCAGCACTGAGGAGTCTCAAGGAGTGTGCACAGTCAGAAGCACGTGAGTTACTGTGCAAGCTACTGCTGTGCAGGCCTGGGCCAGGCTCTGGCACTCTCACAGTGAAGAAGTTTCTCCTCCTGTTGAGGTGGAACTTCCTGGGTTCCAGTTTGTCACCATTGCCACTCATCCTGTCACAGGGGACCACTGAACAGAGCCTGGCCCCTTCTCCTTGACCCCCACCCTGCCAATATTTGTAAACATCAATCAGATCCCCTCTCAGGCTTCTCTTCTCCAGGCTAAACAGCCCCAGGGCTCTCAGCCTTTCCTCATGTTCCAGTCCCTTCATCATCCTCGTAGCCTCCCTTGGACTCTCTCCAGTATTTCCCTGTCCCCCTTGAACTGGGGAGCCCAGAACTGCACACAATACTCCTGATGTGGTTTTACTAGCACAGAGTACAGAGGGAGAAGAACCTCCCTCGACCTGCTGGCCACACTCTTCTTCATGCCCCCCAGGAGACCATTGGCCTTCTTGGCCCCAAGGGCCCATTGCTGTCCCATGGAGAACTTATTGTCCACCAGGACACCAAGGTCCCTCCCCACGGAGCTGCTTTCCAGAAGGTCCACCCCTCACCTGTACTGGTGCAGGGTGTGTGGAACACATGCTGATACACATTTTTAAGAGCAAAAACTAAAAGAGAGACCAGATACATCACCTCATCGATCAGTATCAGTGGATTCTCTGTCTTTGTCTTCTTCAGACACTGGATGATTTTTCCTGGCATTGCTCCAACATACGTCCTCCTGTTTTACCAGAGACTGTATTTAGGGAACCATGGTAAAGTACAGCACACAGCCCAGCATGCAGCTCATTGAACAGGCATGTCCAGCTGGGAAACAAGTCTGTCCTTCCTCTACAACTATCAAAAGCATTCTCCATCACCACACTAAGCACCATGAGCCATCTAGTCCTTTTCATGTAGAGATCAGACATGAATTTTGGCAGGATACTCCTGGACTGCAGATTCTATCTTTAGTTTTAACCACTTTTAAATTAGATGGAAGCAAAGAGGTAAGGCTGAGAACAGAGATGTTTGAATAGTCACTAGGGTTTTGGGTAAAGAAACGTTAGAAAAGAGAATATTTCATTCCCTCACTTGATAGGGACAAAAAGGAAGATCGGTGTAAATCAAAAGATATGCTGAAGGAACAATCTGCCAACAGCAAAACACAGCCTTTCTTCTCGAGGGAACCGGCATCCAGGAACAGGCAGAAGCAGAGCAAGAGGGAATGGCAAAGCACAGAACACCCTGAGCAGTATCTACAGTGCTCCTCTCTGCTCTGCACCACCTGGGGCAGGTTCCATTCCCCCTGCTCAACAGCTCCTCATATCGGTTTGAACACACCACCAGTTTTGTGTTCAGATGTACGTGGAAGGAAAACAAACCCGAGGCAAGGTCAGATCTACTGATTTTTGTCTTCACCTCTTCTTGTTCTCTCCATGACTATCCTTGTTCCCCAGCTTTCCTCACGCAGCACCTCCCTCTGTACTGTCAGAAACCAGGTGTCAATCACACCTGAACGCCCCGCTCAAACCATCCCCATCCCCCAGTGCTGGCATTTAGAGACTGACAGGAATCAGCACCGAGCATCAGTCCTACGCCTGGGGCAGCTCACTCAGCTTGCCAAAGACCTCCCATAAACACACAGGGAGCGACTGCACTCTGAGCTAGGAGCATGACAATGTTCCCAACCCTGCCCTTTGCTGTCCTTTTCACCTCTTCCTATTCCCCAACTCCTGCCAGCGAGGGTTGGCAGAACAGAACCCAAAACTCACCCCTTGCCCGACCTCAGTCAGGTTCCCGTTTGGACAACAGTGAGAACTGCTGGAGAGAGAAACTGCTCGAGTCCCACTGACCTGTGGCCTTTTATTTCTGCTACATCAGTCATGCCTCCCACGCTGAAGCGGAAGTACTCTCTGTTGAGGGCTCTGGCGATGGAGCGGGCAATGCTGGTTTTGCCCACGCCAGGAGGGCCATAAAAGCAGAGGATCTTCCCCTGGGTGGACCCTCGCAGCTGGCTGACTGCTATGAATTCCTGCAGGACAGACAAGGCACCGGTGCTGAACGGGGGGCAGCTGCTGCAACACCAAAACACCTCAGCTCTCGGGTCAAGCGACGCACGCAAAGCTCAAAGGGGCTGGGAGGGGAGGGGGAGAAGCTAAGTGAGGTTCCTGGTGCACCTCTGTTCCCCTCCTCTGGTTATTTACACGCCTGGTTGTCCCTGGGTTTTGTGCTCTGTGCTCATCTCAGCAGGAGGAGCAGTGTCTCTCTCCTCACTCTCTTGCAGTGAGAAGACAGACTTCTAGTTCTTCCCCCTCATTCTCATCTAAGTCCCTCAAGCTACTGAGCTCCCCAGCAATGCTACCCAAGGACACAGCACCAACCCACTCAAGGCTCAAAACCGGGTAGGTATTTCTCCGTACCTTGAAATCCTCAACCTCACTGACACTGCTACAGCTGGGAAATCTCCCCTGCGTGGAACTAATGCCATCAGTACTTGAAGCCACAGACCAGTACAATGCAGCTCAGCCTGCTTCTGTGCAAGGGCTGGGCCTGGTCAGCATGAGTAGTGCTGATGAGCAGCCTAAGAGAGTGATACTCAAGAGAGGTGATCTGCTTGCAAGGGTGCAAACAACAGGCTGCCCACAAATCATCCACAATTTTTATTAATTAAAGAAATAGCTGTTATATTTTGAAGTCCCTTTT
>WUAM01000273.1:829256-842221 GCA_024336885.1 Actenoides hombroni | reverse complement strand
CTGCCCCCCAGCACCCCCAGGGCCCTTTCTGCAGGGCTGCTCTCCAGCCAGTCCTCTCCCCATTTAGACTGGTGCTCGCTGTTACTCCGTCCTAGGTGCAGAAAGCTGCACTTGGACTGGTTCCCTTTCACGCTGCTGCTGATTGCCCAATGCCCCAATCTATCCAGATCCCTCTGTAAAGCCTCTTGCCCCTCAAGAGAGTCAACACCACCTCCCAGACTGGTGTCAGCAGCAAGCTCACCAATGGAACATTCAACTCCTGCAGCCAGATCATGGATCAAACTATTGAACAGCACTGGCAAGAGCTGAGCCCTGAGGAACATCACCGGTGACTGGGCATGAGCCAGATGTGGCCCCATTCAACACAACCCTTGGAGCTCTGCCAGTCAGCAGGGTCTTCACCCAGTGCACCATGAACCTGCTCATCTCACGGCTGGACAACTGGTCCAGAAGGATGCTGTGAGGGACAGGGTCAAAAGCCTGGCTGAAATCCAGAAAAACTCCATCCACCACCTTCCCTTCACCCACTGGGCCACTGGAGATTGAATTAGCTGAGCAAGACTTTCCCTTTGGGTGACTGTGCCCAGGGACTGCATTGTTCTTTACAGGCCTCTCACTAGCACCCAGTATGATCTTCTCCAGGAGGTTAGACTAAGAAGTCTGTGGTTCACTGGGTCTTCCCTCGTGCCCTTTTTGTAGACAGGGAAAACATTTGCTAGGTTCCAGTCAGCAGGGATGCTGTGAAGCTTCCCAGAGCAGAACAGATTTCCACCCAAGGCAATCACTTCTCAAAGCAGACCCACCACAGGTTTAAACCCCGAAGACTGTCTCTCCTACTCCCAAACCACTCACTCTTCAAACAACCCAGCACACCTTGGTAAGGTCACGTGCTACCTTACTTTGACATGCAAAGCTCTTCAGTGAAGTGGTAACAGTCACGCTGATGGCTCTGAGGTCACCCATCACGGGCTTGCTACACACAAACCAGGCTTCCCATTTGCTATGGTGACCTGAGGAGATCCGTGCTGCACCAGAAGTACAGAAACACAGACTCACCTCCCCTCCAAACTTTGCCTTTCTTAGAGTTGGACCACACCACACCACAGCAGGAGTTCCTGTGCAGGGAAGGTGGGAGCAGAACCCCTGTATATAAAGGGACTCACCTGCTCTTTTCTCCAGATGTCTCCCCATCCACGTGCACTGGAAAATGTATTTTTTGTGCCAAAAAAACACCCAAAGGAATTTCTATTTTGATATGGGAAAGTTTAGTTATTAGATCCCATGTTCCACCATATGCTCAGCAGCCTTCTCAGAGCAAAGCTTGCGGCACAGAAGGAACTCACCAGCAGAACTTGCTCCTATGATGTCCCCACCCTCTTGCTGACTCCCTTTCTCCATCTGCATATTTTGCAATCCAGTGGCCCCCTCCACAGCACATTCCCTCCTCATCGCCGGCCTGAAATTGTGTAAATATTCTCTATTGCATCATCTGGAAGTCCTCAGACTGCAGTAAGTCATCAAAATACTCTTGCCGGTTAACGGTCTGTCAATGGGTTGGCTTTTCCTTCTTGTGAGGGACCTTGGTGAAGGTTCTCCTATTTGTGGCTGCTTCTTCGGGGTCCTCTCTGCCAGAAAGACTGAGGTATTTGAGAGGGCATTTTTGGAGGCAACTTCAAGGCTAGACCAAGGAAGCACAGGATATTTTGCAAGAAAGTTCAGTGTTGCAAAACTAATGCCCGGTTCCTGGCAATGAGGTTTCACATAAACAGTGGAATTTGGGCTGTTTTAGGGACATCAGTCAGAAGATGGTGAAAGTGAAAAATGGGAAGGAAACCTTTAGCACTATATTATTTTTTTTTTTGCCCAGCTTTTTGTGCGGTTATCTTCCCATCTACCCAGGGAGATTTCCCACATGGGGGGAGGAGGGCAATAGTGCTTAAGGACCTATAAGGAGATAGAAAACAGGAGCTCAGCTGAGATGCATCTGTTCCAACTTGTACCGTACGCTGAAGAACCTCCCTCCTTCTGCCTCGTCTCTGCTCAAGCTGCCAACGTCAGAAAAGCTGGATCCACCCAGTGAACAGCACCTTCCCATGAGCACGGGGGTGTTGGTGGGATGGAAGGCAATAAAATCCTGGCTGGAGGGAAAGAGGAGCCAGCCATGGCACGCTCACCGGGACGCGGTTTCGCTGGAGAGCTGAGTGTGGTAGCATCAGATTTGTGTCTCCTTGTCACAAAGTACGTACTTTTGGTCCCCATGTGCACCCTTAAGTAGCACTGGATCCCCAAAAAGGACAAAAGCAACCTCAGGACATGAAAATCCTTTCTTTTTCTGAAGGGTATCCTCTCTTTTCTCAGAGATGCAAACAAGCCCGTGTGCTACCGAGTGGCTTTTTGCAGCTTTGTCCGACAGTTGCCCAGTTGGGGAACGCTTGGCACAAACCTGAGTCTGCCCATTCACTGCCGGGGTCAGCCCAGTGATGAAACAGCCCCTGCAGATGGGCTGAGCTCTCTGCTCTGCCTCCATCGCTCCGCTGGGGCCTGGGGGGACACGGGGAGAGTCTCATCCCCTGAAACACCAGGAACCAAGCGACTCCAAACGTTGAAACTGAGAGGAAAATGTTGCACACTGCAGAGAAACTTCCTGAGATGTTATCTCGATTGTAGCTTCGATTACAGGCTCTTTAAAAGCACACAGCCCCTCCCCAGCCTTATCCATGCCCCTCAGCCAGAGAAAAGGCCAGCTTGGTAAAATGGGGAGAAAAGTAGAAGTAAAAGGCAATCTTCATATGCATCCAATTGAAGAAAAAACCCCATCAGTAAGGATAGAACCTCAGTGGCAGATCAACCAGATTTACAAAAACCCCCAACTTTTGGCAAGGATCCTGTATGCAAGGTTTTGGAAGCAATGGATATAACCTGGGAGGAAAGGGCAGATCCCCTCAGGACCACTTGTGGTGACAGACAAAACTGAAACGGGCAGGATTCCGTGGCTAATTTTGCCAGTCGAGAAGATTTCTGTAGTGAGGTCCAATAGGAAACTGTGCTGAGTGCTGAGCTCTGAGTGCTGAGCTGTTTGTCCGCTCACAAGCGAGCCGGGAGATGAACTGCTCTGAGAATAAGTGAAAAGCAGCAAACACAAGAGGGATAGCTCTTCACTGGACACTCAGAAAAATACTGGAAATATCACATGAAAGCACAGGCTGACAGAAAACCAGTGCTAGAAATAATAATGATAATAATAATAATAATAATATGGCAGAAATGAGGGGACAAAAAAGCAAATGGTCTTCTGATGACCTACAAATACCGAGCACGCTCAGAGGATGAGTGGCATCCCCAGGCCTGCCCTGCTTGACACGTGGCTACATCCCTGCTGGCCAAACCCTGTCTTGCTGGTGGTCATCTGCTTGTGCTTGGCTCCCAGTTCCTGTTGGAGCTACAAGCTCACACTGCTCCCTGTAAAGCTTTTTGGAGGCCAATTATTTGGAGTTGGCCCCCAAGGGCGTGGGGGTTGACATTTCAGACTTGGTCTTGCAATGGAGTGAAAGTGCCCAGGCGTGAATGACTCTTGTGGGGGAGAACACAGCTCTCGTGTTGCAACATTACGTGCTCAAAACTGCAGTGGGTTTTTTTTTTTTAGTAGTCAGAAACCCACATGCACATCTTAAATATCGCTATGTCACAACGACAGAACAAAGAAAAAATAAGAAAAAGAAATTACTGGGGTGGATTTTAAGTTGTTTGCTGAAGGAATTTTGCATTTCGTTCAGGTTCAAAGAAAGCAACTGTGAATTGGATTTCTCCTAACTTTGCTTTTTGTGCAGGCTGAACTCCAGAATAAACCAACCCCTGTTTGACTTTTGTAAAGCTGCCATCCCTGAGATGCTCCTGCATTCAGTTTTTCAGCCAGCAGCACCGTGGAGCAGGCTGTAAGTATTTCTTGGTTTGTTTTTTTTTGTTTTCATGTAGTGAGAGATTTTGCACTCCTGCGTTGAGGCCGTTTGGGTTCGTGGGAACCCCCAGGAGAGTTCCTCCTGAGCAGTGCCCAGGTCAGGCTGCCAGCAGGGGTTAAGGGGAGGCTTCCTGCAGGAACACAGCAGCCATGGATCCGGTCTGGGCACAGGGCAGGCACGTAGAGTCTCTGTCTACCTGCTGCGTGGTCTCTGCGGGAATGGTGTCTGAAAGTGGGGAGCGTTTGGTGCGAGGTGGTGCCCAAAGCTCTATGTCCACGGGGCTGCATCTGGGGGCAGGATTTGGGGAGGAAGCTGGAGGAGATGGGCTGCATCTGGGTATGCAGAGCTACACAGCTTTTTCTATTAAAAAAAAAAAAAAAGGGACCAGTTCCATCTGGAAAGCAGCTCCTGAAAGGTCAGGACAGTGGTGCTGGCCAGAGAAGGTCAGATCTGGGTAGCACTGATGCATCCAGTTCTGCGGGGAGAACAGACAGAGTTTGTGCTGCCCACAGAGAACCACGTTTCACTGTTATGTTTGTAACCAGAGGGGGAAACTCGCTGTCCGAGCAGAGCTTCACACGTCTTAGTGCTCCTTCACAACAGGAACAGAAACAACATTTCAGCCCAGGGGAAATAAATCCACTCCAAGCTTGCGCACGGCTCTGCCCTCCTGGCAGTGCCATGGCACAGCCCCTGGGGCCGTGGGGTTGTGACCTTTCTGAGCGTGAGGGGAAACTCCAGAAGGTCTTTGGTTTGTTTTCAGCCAGGCAATGGTTAGGGTTAGGCTGTGCTGGGTGAAGAGATGCATTTGACTACTTTACATGGTCCAGATGAAACAAAACGCTTGCAAACCACTAACAACAGTGCAGCCTTTCCTGGGGGCCTCTGTCCAGTACATCACCCCTTGCACCCCAGCGCTCTCTGGAGATCCCAGGTGGGACCAGCACCAGGGTCCATAAACTCTGCTGTGTTTAGATTGAGGGACGGGATCCTTCCCTTCTACGCAACACTGGTGAGGCCACATCTGGAGTGCTGGGTCCAGTTCTGGGCTTCTCAGTACAAGAGAGACATGGACACACTGGAGAGAGTCCAGTGAAGGACTGCAAAGATGATAAATGAACTGGAGCATCTCCCATGAGGAACGGCTGGGAGAACTGGGACTGTTCAGCCTGAAGGAGAGAGGGCTCGATGGGACCTTATCAATGTATAGCTGAGGGAAAGTGTAAAGAAGACAGTGCCAGACCCTTCTCAGTGTGGCCCAGTGACCAGATGAGAAGTGGTGGACAGGAACCGAAGGACCAGAGAATTCTTCTTAAGCATAAGGAAAGGCTTTTTAACTGTAAGTCAGACTGAACACTGGAGCAGGTTTCCCAGAGAGGCTGTGGGGTCTCCATCCTTGGAGATATTCAAAAGCTGAGTGGACATGGTCCTAAGCAACCAGCTATGGCTGACTCTGCTTTCAGCAGATGGGGTTGGACTAGATGACCTCCAGAGGTCCCCGGCAACCTCAGCCATGCTGTGATCCTTCCACCTTCTGCTGAGGTGCTGTGAGACAAGGCTTTACAGGTCTTCTCAGACAGCACTGACACACCCCATCCCCACCAGTGTCCTGGAGCTGATTTACATCTATAACCAGTACAGAGCTGTGGTCGGGTTCCCCACTCTACTCTCGCCCTCTAACCTCTGCACAGCACTCCTGCACCACACTGAAAGATAAACAAGAACCTGCTACTTCATGGAAAGGGCCACGTGCCGTTGGTGGCTCTTGGACAGGTCGTGAGGACCCCAAGGTGCCTCAGCAGAGGGGCTGCTCTCGGTCCTCTGGGACAAGGAGAGCCCTGGCAACTGGCAGGATATGGCATTGCAGGGCACTGTGGGGTGTGGGGTTGGAGAAAGTAAATGACAAATTCAAGTGAAGGCTTTATCTGCCTTCTTGCCCTGCCCCGTGCTCTCCCATGAGCTCAGCTCTCAGCCCACGCCCGGCTCCCGCTGCCGACGTGTAGCTCACTGAGCCTCAACGTGTCCAAGAGATGTCAACACATTGCCCCAGAACCAACCCCACAGCAGAGGAGAGCTCCAGTCTCCAGAGGGTCCAGGCTCTTGGCTGGGACAAGACCAGTTGTCACTACTCCGAACAAATAGGTGGGAGACAGAGCGTGAAATGCTGGTGCTTTGCATCATCGCCCCACTATAGCTGATGCCTGCGTAGAACACGTGAGGTGTTAATCTAATTAGTCAGGTTTACTCCCGGGACTGACAGAAGTCAGCCAAATTAGAAATGCCCACTGCAGAGTCTCTCCCAGGTTCCCCAGCCTCCAGGGACCGGGGGGAGAGTGGCGATACCATCCCAAAGCAGCAATGGGGAGTACGGCACACGCTGTCCCCCGGCCGCCGCGGGCACGCGGAGTGACACTCGGGCAAACCCTTCTGCCAAAGGGATGGCACTGAAACAGCGTGTCAGAGTCAGGCATCCCCCCCCTCGACCACAGCTGCCCCAGGATCCCTCTCCCCTCTGCTGACACAGCTCTCACTTCCCTTGTTGTTGTTGCTGAAAGCCAGGCAGAGGCTGAAAACATCAGCAGTTTTGAGCCCACCATTTCTCTTGTCTCCAAGGAAACTCTGCTGTGATGTTCAACACCAAAACCAGCAGGATTTTCAAGGAGGGGAGTCTCCACAGGTAGCAGCAGGGAAGCAGCCTGGGGGGGAGAAGAGGGAGGAATCTGCAGGAGGAGAGGGGCTGGGAAGAGCTCTGCACAAGCTAAGCGGCTCCTGAGGGGCAAGGCAAGGGGTCACTGAGAAAGCTGTACTGGTCTTTCCAAGGTGGACAGCTTCTGGTCCTGGGTCACCTAGTGAGAGGACAGAAGTTCAATCACCCATCCTTGCGTGGAGAGAGGGAAGGCTCAGCACTTGTGAGGAAAGGATGTGAGGGCAGGCAGGGCCACGTGTCACCCTCGGGATGCTGCTCGGTGGCCTGACAACTGCAGGTAGCAGCTCTCAAGCTGCTACTTACTCTCAAGCCCCACTTACTTTTGGGCAGACCATTGGCACTCCAGGGAAGGAAGCTACAGTCCCTCCACCACCAGCTGAGTAACAGAGGTGCTTTGCAGGGACCGCCTTTGCTAGGATGGCCAAGAAGAAGTGGGTGTCTCAACTCCCGCCTCACTTCCCCCCATCAGCAGCTCAGTGCCTGTCTCAGGAGCACTGAATCCAGCCACGGTGGTGTTAGCTGGGTTTTTTCAGTCCTGAGGACCAGGATAGAGAGGACTCGCAGACCCCCTGGCTGGAGGCATCCTCACCCCTCACGCTGTAGGACCCTTTGCAGCCCGGCCCATTGCTTGCCCTTGGGAAGGGCAGTGTGAGCTGAAGGCAATGCAGCCCAAGTGCCTGTGCTGAAAATTTCCTTCCACAAGCCCAAGTGGTGTGAACTCAGCCATCTTGTGTTGCTATAGCAGCCCCTGGCAGGGCTTTCTGCTCACTGAATTGCTAGAACATCTCTGTTTTCCACTCGCTACCTGGCAGCCAGCTCCCTCCAGCCAGCTCCTACCTCAACAATGGACAGAAGAACAGAGCTGCCAGGGTCCAGCCACTGACCCAGCCCTGTGACAGAGCACCAGCTAAGGGGGCAGGAATCTGCAACGGGCAGGAATTTCAGCCCAGCTAAGCTTTAGTGACAAATGATCACCAGCTGATCTGCTGGTTTGGGCCTAAGTCCGATACTGGGAGGACAAGTGCCACCTTCCCCATTGGCCCTGACCCATGCTAAGGTCCTGTGATAAGCTTCTCTCTCTCTAGCTGCCCACCAGGCATTTCACCCCAGCCCAGAACAGCCAGTTCCACTTTTAAAGAGGTCCCCTCTGGGCAGTCCCTTGCCCTAGAGCAGGGTGAGAGCTGGTCCCTGCTGCTCTCGTGCCCAAGGCAACCTCCTGCCACACTCCTGTCCTGCTTCAGCCCCTGGACCTGGCACCACTCTTATTCATGCATTCAGATTTGCTGACAAAACCACTCACCTGGAACCGGTGCCGGTCGTTGAGCAGGAAAGGCAGCAGCTCTTTTTCGTCTCGGGGGATTATTCAGAGTTGTTTCGTTCTTTAATTCTTTCAGCTCAAAGGCAGGATGCAGGATTTTCTCCTTGGAAAGGTACAGCGTTAGCAGAGAGCTCTGAGCAGTACCTCCTGAGAGAGGAAAGGAAGACAGTAATATGCTCAGGATACATGGCAGTGGGGGGTGGGGGAGTGGCATGTAGGAGGAGACTGAAAAAATCTGCGATGATTGCAGGAGCCCAGAGGAGAGAAGGCACCTGTCACCGAGATATCCCCATCCTGGGTCTGACTCTGCCCGTGGGTTTGCATTGTCTCCTGTCTCCTCACACACGCTGCAAAGAGCAACGGAGAGCAGGGCAGGCTGTGGCACGAGAGCCAGAGCTCATCCCCATCCCACTCCTGCCCCTCGGGCTGTTCCTTGCACCTGGGTGGCCGTGGCCACAAACCCCTCCAGCAGCAGCAGCTGGATCACCGGGTCCTTCAGCAGTCGGGGCTGTGCGGGCAGCACCTCAGGGATCCAGACACAGCCCTGGGGTTTGGCTGGAGCAGCCCAAGGGGATGGACGTGTCTCTGAGCTGCGGCCGGGTCGCTGTGGGTCCCGGGGCTGTATCAGGAGGGTCAGACGGAGGAATCGATTCGCTGAGCGTGCGACGGACGGAGCAACACAGCCCGTCAGGAGCCAGACTCTGCTGTCAAGGAAGCGGGCAAAACTCCCGCTGTCTTTACTCATGGATCTCTTGAATACTGAATCCTTCCTCAGGTTCTTTGGCAGAAGCCCCACGTTTCAGAATTCCCATTCCTGCCCTGTGCCAAAGCCACGAGTCACAGCAGCGGTGTGAGCACCACACAGCCCCTGTGACCTCGGAACGGGGCAGGGGGGAAAATGCGTCCAAAAACCAAGTCCCAGCACCAAGGTTACAACAGCACCTCTGTTTCTTCCTACCAGGTGCATGACTCACAGGGGATATATCAATTGTTTCCTGCCAGTCGCTGTCTTCTCAATTCAGGTGGCACCAGCGCAGGGGGTTTCTGCATGCTACAGCTTCAGCATAGCAATGGCAAAGCATTGTGCCTGCAGCTAGAACTTGCCACAGAGTTTGAACTCACGTAGCATGGGGGTAGGTCAAAAACAGAGTGTCAGGCTCATCTGGCAGAGTCTTGGCACTGAAATCCCCCTCAGCCCCATGACCTCTTCAGCCCAGGCTACAGAGAGCAGCTCCGAACACCAACTGATGTTTTGCAGACGTGAATCATGGGGTCGTAGAACCATTTAGGTTGGAAAAGACCTTTAAGATCAGCGAGTCCAACTGTAAATGAGGACAGTGAGTAGATGGGACTTCACTGGGTGGGCCATCGGGAGCCTGGGGTCTTGACTATCTCTGCCATTCTCCCTTGTTCTAACTGGCTCCATCTGCCGAGTCAGCGTGGACATGGGGCACTGCTGCATCTGGAGACAAGGACACGCTGTCTGCCCGGACAAACTGCTTGTCTTCACGTGACACGATTGCTCCCACGTCAATGGAGGGAACACACTAATCTCCCTGTTGGAGACTGCACAGGTTCAGTGAGGTCTCAGGTCACTCAACTGTCACCTGAGGTCTGGAAACCTGACCACTGTACCCTGCAAAGTTTCAGTCACCTTTCCAGCAAAGCAGGTATGGGAATGGGCTACACCAGAAGATCATTTTATTCCCAAGTGAACGTCTCTGGTTAAGGGGAATAGACTTCAGTGCTCTGCCTGCACCATGCACCCAAAACGCTCTTGCAAAAACGTGGCCGAGAGCCAGGCCAGCCACGGAGGGAAAAGGAGGCAGGTCGTGGCAGCACAGCCTGGCCCATGTTGATCTCCTTCATCCTTCCTGCCAGGCCCACAACCCTGGCTCCTGGTGGGGCAGCCCCAGCGAAAGGACATCTCTTCCTCCTTGCACCCGGCTTCTCTCAGCTGCTTGGGCAGCAGCTTTGCTTAGAGTGGGGCACCGGGGGGTTCGAGTGACCTGCAGCACAGAGAGCTCTTTGCCTGGACAAGTGCATTTCTGGCACTACCCAGAGAGGGGCAGAGCTGCCACGCACTCGGCCATCCTGCAGCTGCTGAGCAGTTCTCCCTGAATCTACCTGGGGAAGAAGGGTTGGCTGGCAGTGGATAATTGTCCTTTCCCACTTCCTGTGCCTGAAGTTCAGCTTGGCTCCTAGAATCTGTACTAATTCCTCCCCAGGCCTCTCGTAGCCATAAACTCACAGTGATGAACGCATTAAACCTTCTCCTTCAGCAACTTCTTCCATGTTTCATTCCAACTTCCACCCGTGGTGATTTCCAGACACCTTCCAGTTCTTAAACAGGACACAGAGCAGCATTCTGAGGCTATGGAGGAGGTGAAGAGCTTGGCTTCCTCAGGGTAGAAGTGCCTGATGACCAGGCAGAATCTTTCCAGGATGGAGAAATCCTTGGGAAACAAACCCCATGGTGAACTGACTCCCAAAAGTCTCTCCTCTTTCTACGAGTGCCAGGCACATCTCATCATCCCCATCACACAGAGGCCCCGTGACACTGAGTTATCCACAGCAGGTATGAAGGAAGCTCACAATGTCACCCTTGTGAGAGGCAATGAGAACAGACACGACAACTGCCCCTCGTGTCACTTAGTCACCTTAAAAAGGGTCTCCTGGTGCTATCCTTGCATGGCTGTTTGAAGATAAAGGAAGATAAAGGAAGGTAAAGGAAGATAAAGGAAGATAAAGGAAGATGAAGATAAAGGAAGAGCTTGTTGGGAAACAGCCTGGAATAGCTTTCCCAAAGCAGCTCCCTCATGATTTTCCCCCCAGAACTCACCCACTCCCTCTCTAAACAAACCCTCAGTCTGCATCTCCGCCCAGCTTGGAAAGACCTTGGTCCTAAACAAGTGAAGTTCTGGACAAAGGGCTCTTGAGACAGAATTTTACAGAGGGTTTGGGTGTCTACTAGAGAGGTTTGCAGGTCCAGCAGAACAACTACTTCTTTAGCATCTCCTTGTTTTTCAAGCAGGATATTGATCGTCTATTGGACCTTTAAAAAGCAAAACACCTAACGATGGGCTGAGTGTTGATTCAGAATGATGAGTAAAAACCCCACTGGTGACCCTCTGTCAGCTGCAGTTTGGGCAGGTTCAGTTTGCCACACACAGCCTGGGTGAGACAGTGAGAAAAACCCAAGCAGACGCCTGCGTCCACCCCCCCACAGCTCCTCTGTCCTCCAAGAAACACTCATCTCATCAGCCTTTTGGGTACGCTGGATTTGTCCGAGTGGCTGAACCCCCCACCCCATTCAGAGCACGCTGTAACAACCCACAGGCCTAAGTGTGGGTTGTTGTGGGCTGTTGGGTGTCAGGTTGTTGTAAGTTGTGGGTGACAGGCTCTCCCTGTCACCTCAACACATGGGTGATTGGGGGGATGTACCTGCACCATCCTTACCTAGACCTGTCACAGGAATATGGATGTTTGCTGCTGGAGTGTAGAGAGCCTCTGGGATATTCCCGGTTGCTAATTGTCACGGGGAAAGACAATTAGATGTGGTTTTCCTGCATGTTAAGCAATCTGTCTTTCAACCCTTCCTTCCCTGGGTTTTGCAATTCTGTAGTCTCGTTCTCCTTGTTACAGTAACCTTAATTTGGGGGTTGGGATTAATTGTGCCTCCTGCGCTGCTCACTTGGCCCAGGGAGCAGAGTCCAATTCTGCAGCTGTGACCTTCATTCCAAGTTAGCAGAGTTTCTGCAAATCAATCTCCTTCGTGTTTCACAGAGCTGCTCAAATAATGGAATTTCCTTCCCGTGGGAAATGCCAATATTTCAACATTGATTTTTGCCCTATTTTGGGAAAAAAAGTCAAGATTTCAACTCTTGCAACACAGGAAGTTCAGGAAGATTCAGAAGTGTTTTGGTTTGGATCGGATGGATGTAAATCCACTCCTACCTGAGCTGTAATATTCCTGCATGTGAGCACCTCTCACAATTTTATACCTCACTGGAAGGACTGCAACTCTTGTGCTGCTCTGCAGGGTCTCCCTGGAGCCCTGATGCAGCCGGGAGGGAGGGCAAAGGCCGAGGAGCACAAGGCCAGGAGGGCTAAAGGAGAGCGAGCGTGTGATGCAGTTCTCCCTGCCAGCATCCGCCAGGATATTTTGCTTAAGAGTTTCTGATGTGACAATGAAACCAAGAAAGTGATGGTTGAAAAAACGGTACAGCTGATGACAAAAACTCTCACCCCAAATTTTTGACTGGGTAGTTTCGACTGATGAGTGAAGACGAACTTTTGTGAGCTCCTGAAGTTTCTGGGGTTCAGCAGTGCGCTCATTTTCTCCTCGGTTCTGCTGAGAGTCTGGGTGCTTGAGACCTATCAGCTATTTTGAAGCCCAGCTCACGCTCCCTGCTTCTACCTGGTGCACAGGCAACTTGTGATGCACACTTCTAGAGGAGTTCTGCTTTGGGAGTTCGTGTGATTGGGTTTGGACCATGAAAATGGTACAAAAAGGAAATCTTCACATGTCACCATCCAGGCCCAGACAGTGCAAACCACAGATGCCTGAGGTGGTCGCTCTGACGATGCCTAAAGTCTTAAAAACACCCTTTTGCCAAACTGTTTAACAAACTCTACTGACACTTCCACTGGAGAATGAATCCCCTGCTCCCATCCAAAAAGGTTCCCTGGTGGGAGCTCACCTGGACTCCCCTGGTATGAATCATTCAGCTTCTCTTCCCTGCCCTAATCCACCTCAAATTCTTCCTTCCAGCCCCTTACTTTTCTGCTGGCACTACACACTGCCCAGCAGCTGTTCTGCCTGATGTGTTTGAAAGATGCTTGATTTAGGCTTCGGGTCATAAACAAGCTCTTTCTAAAGACATTGGAATGGACTTCAGCCATTAGAAGGGACTGCCCAGGGAGCTGGCGGAGTCACCGTCCCTGGAGGTGTTTAAAGAAAGGCTGGATGTGGCACTGAGTG
>WUAM01000273.1:813666-828656 GCA_024336885.1 Actenoides hombroni | reverse complement strand
AGATCATCGAGTCCAACCCCCCTGCCAGAGCAGGACAGAACTAGAGCAGATCACTCAGAAACGCATCCAGACAGGTCTTGAGAGTCTCCAGAGAAGGAAACTCCACAGCCTCTCTGGGGAGTCTGTTCCAATGCTCTACAGCCCTTACAGGGAAGAAGTTCTTCCTCATGTTGAGGTGGAACTTCCTGTACTGGAGCTTGGATCCATTGCCCCTCGTCCTGTCACAAGGCACGAGAGAAAAGAGGTTGTCAAGTAGATATGGTGGTTGGGCCTTTCCCTGTCCCTTTCTCCACACCCTGATTTCTGAAAACTGCTGTCTGCCCAACAGTTCAGACTGGTGGGTTAATTGGAGTGAAAATAGAATAGAGTGAAATGAATGTGATCTGTTCTTATCACTCCATGTCCTGCCTTGTCTGATCTCGCTCCATTCCTTCTCAGTGATGCTTTCAGATAGTAAGGCTCAAAACTGAGGTGGTTTCTTCCACGGCCCGGGGTCTTTTCTGGGGATAGAATCATAGAATCAAAGAACTGTTAGGTTGGAAAAGACCTTTGAGATCATCGAGTCCAACCGTAAGCCCAACACTGCACTAGTGGACACAATGATTGTTCGTTCCGAGTTGGGTTTGTTTCTGTGGATGAGACCCTGTGAAAACAGCACCTTCACGTACAGCCTGCTCAGTATTAATAACCTGAAGTGTCTGAACTGGCAATTACTGACTTCAGGGCCAGGGCTTGTGTGGCTTTCCACCAACAGCCTGTGACTTTCTTTTGGGCATCCCATATTAGTGAGTTGTACAAACTGCAGGGCAGTAAGAAAACTGTGTCCAGCAGGTCGAGGGAAGTTCTCCTCCCCCTTTACTCTGTCCTGGTGAGACCACACCTGGAATACTGTGTCCACCTTTGAGCTCCCCAGTTCCAGAGAGACGGGGATCTACTGGAGAGAGTCCAAGGGAAGCTATGAGGATGATGAAGGGACTTGAACATCTCTCCTATGAAGAAAGGCTGAGAGAACTGAGGCTGTTTAGTCTGGAGAAGCAAAGGTTGAGAGGAGATCTTATTAATGTCTAGAAATCTCTGCAGGGTGGGTGTCAAGTGGAAGGGGCCAGGCTCTTTTCAGTGGAGCCCTGGGATAGGACGAGGGGTAATGGTAACAAAGTGAAACACAGAAAGTTCCACCTCAATATGCGGAGAAAATTCTTCACTGTGAGGGTGCCAGAGCCTGGCCCAGGCTGCCCAGAGGGGCTGTGGAGTCTCCTTCTCTGGAGACTTTCCAGACCCCCCTGGATCTGTTCCTGTGTGGGCTGCCCTGGGTGACCCTGCTCTGGCAGGGGGTTGGACTCGATGATCTCCAGAGGTCCCTTCCAACCCCCACCATTCTCTGATTCTCTGATTCTGTGAAAGTGGAGAAAGTCAAAAAGCCTTACTGCTGTTTCGAGTAGCTTGGTCTGATACTACTGGGGGCTAAGTCTGCCTTCCCTGAGCTGGGAAAATGGGATGGAAACGCTTTACCTCTGCTGCTCTGATGATATATTTGTCCAAATTTAACTTGGCCCATTTTCTTTGGCATTCTCCGCGTGGTATTACCATTGGCATTGTGCTCTTCTCCAACAGCTCCCAACGCTGGATGTGTGTATATGTATTACAAGGACAAAAGGGACCAATTGTGATCATCTCGTCTGACCTCCTTTTTCAGGACAGGAATAGCCCTGTGTTAATTAATTTTCTTTTAAGTAGAATATACTATTTCAAAAAATTTCTGAACCTGCATTACTCTCTTCTGCTGGTGATGAATTCACCACAATTCCAGGCAAATTATATAAGCCTGGGTCTACCTGACCCTGGGAATGATGCATGAGAATTAGGAAGAAGCAGTCAGCTGCTGCTGTAGAGGAGCTGAGCTGAACCTGCATTAATGGTGATCCTGACAGTGAAACACCAAGAGGCTGTAGCTTAATCAGTGAGGATGTGCAAACACTCATGCACACAGCACCTGCAGACACGGGCTTAAGAGGCTAAAAGGCAAATAAGACCTGGTGTATCAAAAGTTTAGTCAAGATGGATCATCCTGCAGCAGTCACTGGGACAGCAGAACCTCCAAGTTTCTTCCAGATCAACACTTCCCTCAGCATAGACTGATGTGGTTCCTCCTCTTCTCCTCGCAAGTGAGATCTTATGCTACAGAACCAAGTGTTGTGTTGACTTCTGGGATCTGATTTTGCAATCTGTTGTCCATTGGGAGACTATGCAGTTACTCAACAGCTTTCTGAAAGGAGAAGAACTCAAAACTACAGGACTTCAGAGAAAGCAGAGCTCTAGAGGAAATCTACACCCTTGGCTTCCCTTCACTGAATTGCAGAACCCCCTAAAAGCAGCTGCTTTTGGCCACTCTTGATGGACTTTGTCTTTCACTGTCTCAAGTTCTCTCTAGGAAAAGCATGCTCTACCTCTCTCTTCTTGAGACACTTTATTTCACTCTTTTTAACACCCTTCTGTCATGTTTCTTATGCTCCTAATTTTGACAAAACATCTGTTCACCTTGGGGTCGAGCTTTGCCGTAAGACCCCCAAGTGGAGAACTCAAAGGCTTCTGGATCCAGCAGGAACCTTCTCATCTTCCCCACTGTGGAGCATCTCCTGGAAGCTGTATCGGAAAGATACAGAACCTCCTCTTAAGGACTGCAGGTGATGTTAAATGCACCTCCTGGCCTATCTGCCTTTGTAGTCAGGGAATGGTATCACCTATCAGTCCTATTTAGCTATGTGCCTATCTTTGGATCTTGTCCAGTCAGCAAGATCTCTGCCAGGTCACTCTTTCATCAGTGTAAAGTCATTAACACGGTCTAAAGGCAATAAACCAGCTTTTGCATTAACAGTTGAATAGGTTGAGCTTCTCAAGATCTTCCCCTCCTGTTACCTCTTTGATCACTCTGAAGTATTTCAGGGGAAGTCCGTGTGGCCTTCCCTCCCAGCAGTCCTCCAGAGCTGGTGTCTCAGGGATAGTTTTGCCCCACTCAGTGCTACAGAAGGGTCTGCTGGGCACCCTTCACCCACCAAGACCGCGCAGATTCCGTGCCTGTCTCTCCCAGAATCACAGAATTACCGGGGCTGGAAAAGACCTCTGAGCTCACCAAGTCCAGCCTATGATCACGCACACGCAGCGTGTGTCCCTGGCCCACGCAGCTCTGGGCTGGGATGCAGAAGGTCTCTGTGCGTGGCCGGTGGTCCCAGCTGGCTGTGCCCGGGCAGCGCGTGGCAGGGCCGTGGGTGTGAGGGCAGTCACACCGTCCTCTGCCCCTCTGCCTCTAGCCCAACCTTCTCGCCGAGTTCCCAACGGGGAGGTTTCTCCCCATCCCCTACCGTGGGTGATACGGCCGATGGCCGGTGACCCACTTGCCTGTGGGTGAGGGGCTGGGCTCGGGCGGGCACACGGAGCCCAAGTCCTTGCCCAGGGAAGCTTGGAGTGATGCTGGCCGCTCGCCGTCGACAGAGGCAACGCGAACTGTCTCACAGCTCATTACAGAAACTGAGCCGAAGGGAAGGCACGTTCCCAGCTTATCAGGCCACCTCCTCTGTGAGCTCCCTGATCTACTTTTCCAGTGATTGTTCCTGACCTAGGAGAAGCCCCTGAGAAATCTCACAGTTCATAGCCTGCAGCTAAACGGGCATCCGCGGGCAGGCACGGCGGGGAGCCGGGCGGGTGGCACAGGCAGCCTGACTAACCAGCTGGAAAATTCCACTCCTCTTGGTCTCAGCAGCCCCTGCTTGGGAAGCAGCTCCTGCCAGCAGTGGTCACCCGCTCGCCAGGCTGGGCTTGGCTGCCCTGAACCCTGTCCCGTTTGCCAGGAGACCTGCGCTATCTGCTCAGCCTCTTTTAGCACTCTGATAAGAAGCAGCTCTGGAGCAGCGTCCTGCCTACTTTGTTCTGCTTTCTGATGTATTTATTTCTTACTGCTGCTGACAGTCTGTACAGAGTGACACGAAGGATGAGGCACCAGAACAGGGATGCCAGCAGAACTACCGACTTCTCCTCCAGCTCTGGCCAAGCTGAGCACAAGAAGTTCCTCTCAGGCTTTCACTCCTTGCACCTCTGCTAAGTGACCAGCTCTAGACAACCTCTTCTGGCCCCAGATTAACTCAAAACCTGCTAACTAGCAGAAAATTGGCCAAATAACTTACAATGGGTCTCTTCTTACTTAAAGACATCAAACCATGAATGACCAAGTGGTACTGCTAAATGCCAGCCTTTCAACACGGAAGGAATACTGAGTGGCTGGGGGTCGGAAAGCAGTCCTGTGCTCTCAGCCCCCACCTCTCCCTCTGCCTTATTTGTGCACATTTTTTCCCTCTTCTTGGTGCATTCCCACCCACGCACAAGCTCTTACCTTCTGAATTTGCAGCTGTGAGCCGTAGGTTGGTTAGGAGGTGGGCAAAGCCTGCAAGTGTCTTGGGCAGAAAGCCTCGTGCCACAGTGTCACTCGGGTCACCAGCGTACGCCCAGTACTAACCAATGGGAACAAATCCCATGGGAATTAAACAGCTGTAAATCCTGGAAACTATGCTTCACAGGCTGAATGCACTATTGCTGGTTTCCCCGCAGTACTACGCAAGGAAATAATACAGAAACCTTTGGATTTAGGCAGCAAATAAAGAAAGAAGCATTATTCAGGCTTTTCCCCCTAATACTCCTAAAACATGGAGTGTCTCCCTGCTACCCAGCACAAGGCACCTCGCTGCTGCTGATCCTGGGGGGCACAAGGAAAGGCAGAGCAAGTGGCTCCACCGTGATCCAAGGGGCCCAAGGTCCACTCTGCAGCAGTAACGTGCGCTTGGCGCTGACGAGAAGGGCAGCAGGCAAGCAGCACAGAATCACAGAAGCAGCACAGAATCAGCACAGAATCACAGAATATCTTTGGTTGGGAGAGACCTTCAAGATCATCTAGTCCAACCTCCAACCCCACGCTGCAAGCTCACCACTAAACCACGTCCCTGAGCACCAGGTCCGCGCACCATTTAAATGCATCCAGGGATGGTGACTCCAGCACTGCCCTGGGCAGCCCATCCCAATGGTTGAGAACCCTTGCAGTGAAGAAATATTTCTTTACATCCAGCCTAAACCTCCCCTGGCGCAGCTTGCAGCCAATTCCCTCTGCTCCTGTCACACATCACCAGGGAGAAGAGGCTGTCCCCCTCCTCACTCCAACCTCCTACTGCTACAACCTACTACTCCTGTCAGGTAGTTGTAGAAAGTGATAAGGTCTCTCTGAAGGATTTGACGTAGGTACTCAGTAACGAGGTTATTTAAGAGGGCTTCAATTCCATGATGTGCTTCCCCTTCGATTTTTAGATGCATATAGAAGTTTCATCCCCACGGTTAAAACCTTGCCTCAAAAAAGAGTTGATGGGGGAGGTCTGTTTGCACTTTCCAGGTCAGCTAATTTAAAATACAGTTATCGGAAGAGAGACTGAAATGTAAAGAAGTGAGGCTTGCTCGGTCTAACCAACATTTCCAGGCATCTAGTACAAAAAAATGAATTCTTAACTTCTGGTTAAAATGTGCATCTTGCATGGCTGTGGTAGAAAATGCTAAAGACTAGACTGAGCGAAGAGATGTGAGAAGTATCCTGCCTTTATTTACACAAAGGCCAAAAGCAAAGCTGCTTCTTGAAGGTCAGAAGCGTGTGAGCTTCTGTGCACAAAACCTGGATTTATGTGAACTTTGTAAGAACAAATTGTATTAGAGATATCCAATATCCTCATTAACTCATCCCGTGACCATGGGAAATGGCACAAAAGTGCTGAAAATCAGAAATAAGAAAATTCCCTGGTCTTTGCAAGTCCCTTAGCACCTTTAATGCTTCCCTGGATCAGGCCTGGCCACATTTGGGATCTCCAGTATGAACAACAAAGTCTACATGCAAAATGGGGCAGCAATCCAAATATTACCTTGACAGGGTTCTCACCACACCTTCGTGCTGCAGACCTGGAGAGAAGGCTGTGGAGGGCTCGGGAGGTGAGGGGAGCCCAGGCTGGCTCAGGAACCAACCTCTGCCTGCTGGGGTTGAACGTCAGCATCTGCTGCAGAGTAAAACCAGGACCAAGCTTCTGAAGGCGGAGAGAAATCCTTTGGAGAGGAGGAATCAGTCACAAGCATCACACCTACAGCTTGCTTCTTATTCCTTCTCCTGCCTGTGACTTCTGCTGGCCCCTGTGTGTGAGGCCCCACTGCCACCCCTCCCAGTGCCTGGGGCCAGGCTGGGAGCCAGGGCTGGGGCAGCTGGGGTAGCTATCTCCAGGGTGCACAGATAGCAGCACTCAGAGCAGAGCTGGCAGGGCTCAGCCCCTGCTCGCTGGCTGCTGGGAGGTGTTGGGCAATGGCAGCTGGTGGCAGCAGGAGCTGCTGGAGGGGAGAAGCAGAAAGGAGCCAGGAATCCTGAAGTAAGGTCTGGCAGTGCTGAGAGCTGAGGGAGACCGAGCTTGTCCTGGGGATAAAATTGACTACAACTGCTGCTAATGCTGTCTGCTATTAATAATGAACCATTTGCACGGGCAGAACACAGAAGGAGCTTCTCAGAGCACAGGCTGCTGCGCTGGGGTCCCTGGGAAGGGCCAGATGAGCTCTGTGCCCAGCCCTGAACAGGACAGTTGTGACTGGCAGCACGGGGCTGGTGCCATGCTGGCCCAGGCTGACCCAGCTGACTGTGTGGCTGCCCTTGCACGGGGCTGCATGGCATCATGGCATCATGGCATCGTGGCATCGTGCAGACACGCTGCCGTACTGGGAATGAGCTCCTGGACCACTTAGGTGATGCTACATCGTCTGGTGCTTATATATCCCACACACAGATGGACGAGGGTGGGGCTTATTTTTGTTTCAAGAGATGGATGACTTCCCTGGCACCACGAGGGCTTCACCGAAGGCTGTGGTGGGATCCTTCTAGAAAGGCCTTGCTGGGCAGCAGGTCATCCGTGGAGACAGACAGCATCACCCAACTCCAGCCAAGCGTCCTGCACAGCAGGGTTAATATGGGCTCTGTGGCCAGGAGCAGCAGCACAAACTCCCACGCACAGTATTGCAGGGTGCTGCAGGCATAGCATCGTAGAATCTCAGAATGGCTTGAGTTGGAAGGGACCTTAAAGATCATCTAGTTCCAACCCCTGCCATGGGCAGGGAATGCTTTTCAGCAAATATTCTTTTTCTCATCGAGTAACAATATTTTTCATATCCACAGTGAGTGGTTGCCTTAGAGAAATGCAAGAATAGTCTAAGATGCCAGCACTGTTTTGACAGAGAAGTCACCTTTATAGTAAAATGCCTTTGAGAAACAGCTTTATAAATAAATAATTTTCTTTTTCTCCTGCCAAAGTAAGAAATATCTTACTCTTTTTTTTTTTTTTCCTTAGGCAGTTATAAATCCACCTCTTACAAAGCCAAGTTTGGAAGCATCCACTCGCTCTTCAATGAATGCATTCACAGGAAGATCTGGATTCAGGTCTCTGCTCCATCTTGGCACGACTGAAGCCCGTGTTTTGGGGGTGTAATCTACCTGACAGGTTACTGCAAATGGTGAATGCTCTAGGTCCTTTGTTGGGTCCAATCCCGTTTGCATAGACACTATGTGGTAAAGAAGAGACAGAAGAGAAAATCAAGGCAGGGCTGGCAGATGCCTGCAGAACACAGCACTGAGTCAGCAACACCGAACAAGTACAGGGGAAGAAAGACCAGCACAGATTTGTACACCATGGACCTGCTGCTGGGGAAGCCACAGAGACCATCCCACTTTGACTGAATAATTGAAAATTCTTCTGTGTTTTCTTTTCAGCCATTGGAATGGGCTGCCCAGGGAGCTGGTGGAGTCACCATCCCTGGAGGTGTTTAAAGAAAGGCTGGATGTGGCACTGAGTGCCATGGTCTGGCCCCTGTGGTGGGGTTGGGTCCTAGGCTGGACTTGCTGATCTCAGAGGGCTTTTCCAGCCTCGCTGATTCTGGGATCCTCTCTCATTCGGGTTATCACAATCAGGAAGAAACTCCATCAAGCCAGGTTTCTGAAGTCACTGATTTCCTGCAGTTTCCCGTGCCGCTCCAAGAGCGGCAGCGGATCCAAGCACACAGCTGTTCCTCCCAGGAAGGCTGCTAAAGGAAATGAAGGCTGAAGTTTAGAGGAAAGGTATAATCCGCAGTGATAGCAGCTGCTCTGTCTGGGTCACTTGGGATTTAAAACGTTCCATCAGCAGCTTTGTAATAAAATGTTTTGCAATGCGTTGGGGTGGTTTTTTTTTTTCATTTCAGAATGTTTTTATTTCATAAAAGTGAAGATTTTAACACTGGCTAGAAACAGACAAGTGTGGACAAGCAGAGGAAAAATTTCCCTTGTTGCCTCTGCCAACCACATTTGGCCTCCCAACACTATTAGCATCCCAGTGCAATAGATATCGGAGAGAAAAGCACTACCAAGCCAGAACAGGGAGCCAAACGTCTACTACAAACTAAGTGAAAATTACCATGAAAAAATCCAGACATATGGTATGAACTGGATTTGAACCCATCCTTTTAGAACTGCTACATCATTGTTTACTCTTCCATCACCATGACTGTCATCTCAGTCACTTTCAAGTATTTGTTCCATTATCACATCGACATATTAAGGCACAAACAGAAGAACTCTGCAGGCCAGCCAAACACAGTCATTAAGAACAAAAATACAAGGAAAATGCATTTTTTTATGTATTTTTTTTTGTTTGGTTTAGGGAAGGAATCTGTCGTAATATATTGGCATTTAGCAGCCACAAAAGAGCAGCAGATTTGTTTCTGCCACACTGAAACACTTCACAACCAACTCTTTGCTCATAGCAGAGCTGCAACACAAGGCCAGCACTGCACTGGGTTTTTACCAGTGGACAGCTTTAGTTCACTACCAAACAGACTGTTCAAGGATTGAGGGGTTTCCCAATGCACTAAAATACCCCAAGTTTTCTCAAAGACTTCAGAAATTAACAATGAAATGAGAGGTGATGTATTCAGAGAGCAAAACCAAAGGGATTCTGCTGCAGCCTGCGAGCATCCTGGCCCACATGAACTGGGTTCTGCACCAAGGGAAGGAGAAGCATCATCTTCCCCCTCTATCTCATGGTGCCAGAGCTTGAAATGGAACAGGAGGAGCTTCCTCCAGGTGCCAGGAGAAAACAAACAGGGAATCAGAAGGTTTTTTTCACCATTAAGTAATTAAAAATGCTAGTCAGAAGAAAGGGGACAGCAAGATAGCTAACTTAAGATTTTATAAACCCACTTAAGCTTAAAGGTTACCTGATTGTATCACATTTATGCTGCAGTTCCAGATGCTTACCAGTACAACTGCGGTGTCCCAAATGGTGTGCATCCCCTGAACACCTGCATGGTGGGTGCCTTGCAGCTGCAGAAAAGCCTCTACAAAATTAAGGCTGTCCTGAACGATTCTGTCCTTTGACAAGGAGAAAGGAGCTGACAGAGTAAGTTCTTCTCTCCAGCACCTAGGAACAAAGCTAGTCTTTTCAGGAAGGTATCCTGTGGGTTTATTTTGGGACTACCTAAAGCCATTCAAGTTTTGCAGAGAGCATTTCCACTCAGCAAAAAAACCTGCCAAGGCAAAGATGACTTTCTCTCTGTTCTGAGCTGCAGCTGTTATTGCAGGTTCTTCCTCATGGAGAAACTGCCTTCATCACCGGGCTGGTTCATGTAGTGAGGAGCAGAGGACAGGAGAAAAAGCAAGAGAAAAGACAAGATGCGGCCCTAGCCCGTGCAGCCAAACAAAAAGAAACCTCTCCCAACCAGTAACCATAATGCTGCTTTGCTAAAAGCATTATAGCCCATTCAAATAAATTTCATTCATGAGAGCTGAGAAAAATATTGATCAGCAAAGCTGCAGCAGGAAGCATCTGAACCCCTGCCAACTAGCGCTCGCTGCACTTTTAGTACTCCGAGAGAGCCAATTATTACTCATGAGTTCATGATGTTTTCTCCACCTTCCCGCTGAAGGGATTATTTAAGACCTCAAATCACCTCAACTGGATTGTTTTGTCCTGTTACGGAGTCATCTACGAATTCCAAGGCACCATTAGATTTCCCCTTCAGAAGCTGCAACCATCTCCTCAGGTTGCCTCAGTGATGGAACTGTCAGGACAGGGGGTTATGAAAAACACACACGTACTTGGACCTCTACCCCCAGAGAAATGATGTTCTCCCCCTAATCTACCCTTTCTATTCATAAACAACCCCAAATCCACGTTACACTCCAAATCCAAAATCCTTTTTCTTGTGATCCTAAAGAGAACAAAGCAGAATGTTTAAGTTTGGCAGAGAAAAATGGAGGGGAGAGGGGGGATGGCAGTAGCATTGAATTGTTATTTATTTCTGGTTCACAACAGCAGACCTTTGAACTTCTTTATGCATTAGCTCCATTTAACTCCTCCAAAAAATGAACTACTATGACCTCTCTGATGTTTTGGGGGTCGAGGGTGAAGAATTGGTAAGAACACACCTTGCAGATTTTTGAATAAATAAATAAAGCAATAATAAATAATCAACATTTGATACACAGGCTGCCACTCGGGGTTTAAAAACACTTTGCTATTTCTGGGGAACAAAGGTTTACTGTTTAAAACTTAACAGTCACAACTGAGTAGCAAGTAAAAACAGGATACAGCACAACTAGAGACTTAAAATAGTGACTATTCTTCAGAGTTCTGCTCTATCACCGGGCAGAGTGCCAAGCTAAGCTACAATATGAACCAAACCTGATTTGCACTGCTTTTAAAAACAAACCAGATCCTGTGTCAGAGCTGCAAATGCCACCCCTCCTTTTTCTGAGAGGGATTCAGAGAAAGACATGTACAGTGCTGATAATTTAATATAACACAGCAGACAGGCCCTGTACTTGAATTTCATTGATTATTTGATAGCAACAAGAATTCTTTGCTTCCCTGATGTATTTAAATCCAGCGCAGCGCTCTCAAAATTGATTTATTTTCATGAGCATTATTAGTTAAAAACATACCTTTAAAGAAAAATACTCATTCTGAGCAGGCAACTGAATTGTTTGCTGGCTGATGGACAACACTTCAGAGGAGCACAGAGGATGAGTGTCCAGGCTAAAAAAGCCATTACTAAACCATGTCTGTTCCTCCTATCGAAATGTCTCAGAAAAGATGAAATAAAAGCAGAGATGCCCTCATTAAGCAAGCTAAAAATAGCTTTTATGTTCCAGTTTTTATTTTTAGCTAAAGAATGAAAATTCAGTTATGTAACCCTACAAGTTTCGTAAATTAGGAGACGAGCAGGGCCTGCCTGCACCCTTTGGAGTCCATCAGCCAGCAGGAGAGCTCTTACCTCTGCAGTAGCCACGAGCACATCTGGTTCAGCTAAAAACCTCCTCGGAGAGAACAAAGATGTGATTGACCCACTGCCAAGGCTCACGTTGGTCGACACACACACAGAATGCCACCGCACGATGCCCTTCAGTCCACGGCACCGAGGTAACACCACTTCAACACCCCCCCCAGAATCAGCACGGCCTCTGCAGCGTGTTCTTCCCTCCACCAATTCCTCCCACTACAGCTCAACCTTAAGCCCTCCTACTACAGCTCAAGAACTGTTTGTAGCTCTTAAGACGAGGCATCAAACAATTCGCTATCTGGAGAGGTATCAGAAATATCTGCCATCAGAGTGCTTTGACTGCCACAGGTTTATGCAATGTGAGCATTTCACTGCACGAGAGAGGTTTGCTTACAGTAAGGCATTTGAATCTGAGGAGGCTGGTGGAAACTTGTGTGATGCTTAAGATATTATTTTTGCTTTGCCCTCACCAGCGGAGAAATGCCACAGAGCTGGCAAGGGGGAACGGGGTCTTGTAGGGTTGTGAGTGGTCCCTTGCAACAAGGAGAAACCCAGCATCACCACTCCAGTGCTGAATGGATGCTGTGAATATGATCTGCGTAAGAATGTGCAGGGAAAGAAAAAGGTGAAAAGTCAGTATATTAAACAATCACCGTCTCGCCTTTTGCCACTGACATATTTTTTTCCCCTTAATCCAGCTTACGGATCTCAAGACACCACTTAAGGGCTCCAGAGGTAGAAAAATCTTCCACACAGCTTCACATCACTACAAGATGCTGCTTCTACCAGAGGCCTAAAGAGGCACCAGCGTACAGAAAGGCAGGTCACGGCGAGCTGACACGCTTCCTGAGCTCAGAACTATCACCATCTGCCTGAAAACACAAACATTTCGGAACATCAGCTCAAATTCCCTCCCCTTGGAGACTTGGGCCATCCAAGGAAAATAACACTAACGTAAATAGTACTAGCTGGGTATCGAAATTAATTGAAAATTCATCTAATAGCATTGCAACCTGCCATTAGCACACCTTACTACTACGGAGTGAAAAGTAACCATCCTAAAGACCACGAGTGAGTAGCCCAGCAGGTCCATCACAGAGTCTATTTTCCCAGTCGTCAGGGAAGGTGACAGACCAAGCAGGCAAGAAAGGAAAATACACACTGAGAAAATATGCCTGTAAAATACAGACTTTTAGACAGGGATCGTGAAGTGCTGTAATTTCTGAAGCCTGAAGCCAGAACGTGTCATTTCATTCTCCTCTGCTTCATTATTTAAGACCCTTTTATTTATTTTTTTGGGGTGGGTGGGTGGTGGTGTTTTGTTGCAAAGGATTGTTCTAGTACCAGGGGAAGGATTTGCAGTTCCCGATAAATAATTTGCAAAACAAGACTATTATCAACACTCAGTTACAACTTTAAAATTCATAAAGTACCAATGAGATCATGCAAAAACCATCCCTGCTTGACAAACAGGCAATTTTGCAACGCTCACTTGGCTGAACAAGCACCAGTGGAGATCTTGACAGAAAATCTTCTTCTCGAATATCACTTACACAGCACGAAACATGCTATGCAAATCGTCTTCAACAAATCAAAGCAACAGTTTAAATATTAACTCCCAGGCACTATCAGATACACTGATCTTAGCTAATGAGTTAATAAAGACTCAGAAGCTTGACAAGCACCTCCAACTTACACCAAAGCCTTTGGGTCTGCATTTGGTTATCAAAACGGGAGCGGTTTGGACCAAAATAAAAAGGGGAAGCAGCGCTGAGGTCGCAGTCAGCTGCCACCACAAAACAAACACTGCTGAAAGCTTCTGTTCACAAAAAAAAAAAATCTACCAGATTTTGCTTCTTTTCACCCACTTCAGCCCTGCCAGCTACCATATACCCTTGACCACAAAGCAACAGCTACTCCAGACCACGTACGAAAACATCGGGGTAAAATTCCACCCAGCGCAACCAGAAATGTTAATTTGAAAACAGAAAAGCTGCTTCTCTCTATTTTTTTTTTTTTTTAAGATACAGCATTACATTTGCTGACGAGTGCCCTGAAGTATCCTTGAGTTTCTGATCCTCCATTAGGTCCAATGATATTGATGCCAGTGTAGAACACACCATTAAAGAGTGATCGATGCCGTTGGGGAGATTGACGGAACCGCTGCGAGGCAGCCCCAGCAAAAGCTGCTTTGCAATTAGAGATGGGTAACAGACACCAGAGACAAAGATTTAGCCCTTTAAGACATCTGTTTAAATCCCTAATGATCATTTTTGAGCTGCCTGCTTTTTGCCAAACTCGTCTTTCACCACCACCACAAAGAAAGTGCCTAGAAACGCTCGATGATTTCTTACAGAACAACTTCAACATCTCAGCAGAGCAGGAAACTCTCAAAACAACAACAAAAAAAAAAACCCAACCCCAAAACCAAACAAGCCCAAGGGGTCTGATTTAATACGGTCAAGCCCTGATGCAATCCAGGCCAGAGCTCACACCAACATGGCCCTGGGCAGCCACGGGAGAGAAAGCTGACCCAAGATTAAATGTGCATGATGCTGCTGCCTCAGCAAAGAGCCAGGGTTTTGATCTTGATAAGTAAGGTACAGTGAATGCTTCAGAACTAATATCCATGACACCAATAAATTGGTTATAAAACATGGAAACAAATCGTTAGTGCTGGAAGTAGCAGTTTGCTGAACAGCAGGTTAAAATCAAGGTTATTTCCAAATCAGCCCAGGTAATCCAAGATGGGTAGAAAACCAAACAAAATGCAGTTTACACGATTAAAAAAGTAATACAAGAAGTCATCTAAGTGAGAAACCCAGCTACAGTTGAACTGGATTTTCAACACAATCACATCATGGGCTTTCCAGGGCTCAGGGGTTTCCCCCTCTTGGGGTTTTTTTCTGCCGTGTGAAGAACAGCTCTTTTCTGTTTCGTCTGACAGGTACTGAAAAAAGCTTGCACCCAGGCCACACGGCTACGGAAATCATCTCTCAACACAACTTGTTCTTGGAAACGACTTTAAGGAACAATTCCTGTTGCCCTGTGTTTGTGACTGAATGCTTTACTCCCACGGAGAACACCCGTTTACCTCCACTCTTCTACTGCTGCCAGCACCTCGCGCACGTGAGCAGAGAGGGAACTCCTCCCGTTGAGCGGTGATTTTGCCGTGTCAGTAACTTCTAAAGGAGCTTGGTAGCTCCTGGACTCGCAACTATAGCTCGAAGTCATTAAAGCTACAAACTTCCATTTGCAACTGCAAGATGAAGAAAAGCAGCATCCAGACCTGAAGCTTTTCACTTCGAGGGAAAACCCCAACCCGCCGTCAGAGAGCTGGAAGAGATGACTGTACCTAACCTTGAGAATGGCTTCTCTTACTAAATGAGTGGCTTCTCTAAATGCTAATTACTGCAAACGCTCTCCTAAAGCAAACTCTGAAACACAGCACACTGAGCTCTGTTCCAAACATTCACCCTGTAAATTACAATTAATACACTGAAATCCAGTGCACAGTCACAGTTTCACTGTTTTCAGGCTGGAGAAGGTTCCGGGGAGACCTTCTTGTGGCCTTCCAGTATCTGAAGGGGGCTACAAGAAAGCTGGGGAGGGACTTGTTAGGCTGT
>WUAM01000273.1:775990-792435 GCA_024336885.1 Actenoides hombroni | reverse complement strand
GTGGGAGGTGTCCCTGCCCATGGCAGGGGGGTTGGAACCAGATGAGCTTTAAGGTCCCTTCCAGCCCTGACAATTCTATGGTTCTCTGATTCATCCTTTAGGTGAAGGACATCTCCTGGTTTTTTACATATATTGGACCTGAACTTTGAAGGCTGGGTTTGGGGTTTTTTTTTGTTTGTTTGGTTTGGGTTTTTTTGTTTGTTTGGTTTGGGTTTTTTACTTCCTTTATCTTGCTTTATTTTCCCTTTAATTGCTGACAGTTCTGTGGACCTGACAGATCCATTTTACTGTGGGTCCTCTTTCAGACACTGTTGTGGCACAGCAGGGTGCTCACTGAGCACCCACCTCTGACGTTGGCTGCTACAAACAACAGTCTAATTCTCCTTTTGGAGTTGCACTTAAAAAGCTGCCATGCTCACTACCACCTAACATAGGCACTTCTGTTCTACAGAAAGAAACCTGTTGTGGTAGTTCTCCAGTTGATAGGAAAACATGTTTGTGGAAGTGCTTTTGCAGGGAAAACATTAAATACTAGAGAGCTCTTGATCTAGCACATGAATGCATGCAGGGAACATAACCAGGAATCAGAACTAAAAGCTGAAGCCAGAGATTTGAATGGGAAATTTGGCACTGGAGGGGTGTTTTTGCCAGATGAGGTAATGGATGATGGAGGGCAATAATGCTTTGCTTTTAATGACTTCAATAATTGATGACTTTGATGGAATAATTGAGGACTTCTGGCGTAGCTGTGAGTGCCTGCTGTGTGCTGGCTGTTGCTGCTGGATGCCATCGTGTGTCAGTTGGTCTCGCAGCCAGCAAGAGTGACAGGGAGACTCCTGGGTCTTGTCCTGGAGGGCTGTGTGCCTGCAGTGGGTAGAAGCTCTCAAATGTTGTACTACAGTGTTAGCTTTTCCCCTTCGACCAACAGGACTGGTCACAGTCTGTTTACAAGCTCATTTTCCCAGTCCCATTTGCTGGACACAATCCTGAAAACTGGATTTGTGTCTTTTTTTTCTACTCCACGTTCTTCTTTGGTTCTTCCATCCATCTTCTTTTCCTGTGAGCTTTCTGCTGCTCTTGGCATCCTTGGGTTTTTTTCTGTTGTTGTTTTTTCCTGGGTTTTCCATCCTCAGACTCCATCTCCTATTTTGTTCTGTTCCTTTGCATCAAGTTCTTTGGCTCCCCATTCTAGTCCTCTGCCAGGCATCCCATCTTTCCTCTGCACTTTCCATTGTTGGATCTACTTTTTTTCAATTTTGTTTTGGTTTTTGTTTGCTTTCTTCTCTCTCAATACCTCAGTCCTTTCTTAAGCACTAATAGACAAGTAGCTCTTTCCTGTTTGGAATTTGGTCCAGGAGTCTCTTGGATGTTGTGTGTTGCACAATCAAGCTCTGCTTTCGGGCAGATCTCCAGAAGGGAAAAGTTCTAATACAGCATTTTATTGACTGGTTGGGCAGTCTTGGCTAAAAATAGCTTGGTAGAATGTATGCTACTTGTTGGTGTAATTACAGCATTAATAAATAATGAAGTAAACCAAATGTGGTATAAAGAAATGAGCATCATTTTGAAGTAAAGGGTTAAAAGCTTGGCCCTTACAGGAGTGGAGCTTCTCACAGCAGTGATAATGAGGCCAAGGAGATCAGAAGGGATCTCAGGCTGCTTTCAACAAACTGGTTTTTGAGACAGGTACAGCAGTTAAGGCTTTATTTAGGATCTTTGTTAATAGATTATTTTTCATTTTTTTTTTAAAGTGGGTTTTCTGCATTGGTCTCATCAATAAGCATTTTAAAGATGAAGCAGCATTTGGTGGATAGAAGAACTTAGAAAATAAAAAGATCAGGCAAAATGCTGTGGTGATGAGCTTTATTTCATGATTAACTTTACCTTTTGTAGAACAAGCTACACCAGTCTTACAAAATCAGCCTTGCAGAGTTTTTGCTGGGTTATCCCTCTGAGTTAGACCCACAGAAGAGTGGAAGGAGACTTTTTCATTCCCACTAATAAAGTCACAGAGCTTGTGGACCAATTTTCTTAATTTTTATGTTTGTCAGGTGATGTTTCACTTGTTCAGCTGAACTTGATCTCCTAGCCATTCCCCAATGGACAATCTCATCCCCTTATATACTGACCCAAGTGCTTCACTGATGCTACAGTTGGTTTACGTAGGGTTTTGTGACACTGTCTTGTTTGGGGTTGGTTTGTTTTGAGGTAGTTCTTGATGGCTTTACATCTCTTCTTTATTGGTAGCCTTTTAAGTTCTAGAATCTCTAAAAACCCTTTCATTTTCTGACATGTGCAGTCTTGTTTGTAAGGTGGAATAATTGCAAAAGGTGGAACTTTTGCAGATAAATTAACCAAAAATACAGCTTTCCCTGAATCCTGTTGTTTCACAGCAGCCTTGCTCTGAAGACAGACTTAAATGTTGGTGCTTGTCTTTAGCCCTGCAGACTTCCAGCATTGCTGACCTGGCTGGGTGTGCAGCTTCTCTTCAAACACAACCCGTGCACAAGTTTGTTCAACTCTCAGGAAAGCCCTTTTCCTTCTGTCACTGAGGACCTTGAGGGAGTTTTGAGGTCATGAAGGACAATGGAAAACTCATTCTAGAAATGTATTGTCTTGAAGGCTAAATGTTGATGTGCTCATTTAAAGAAGTCTCTTGCTAATACTTGAATCAGAACTCGGGAGAAAGCAGATGGGCTCAAATGATGAGGAAAAGACTGGTCCCCCTCTGATAATGCTCATGGAATATTTGGGTTAAATTGTGGACTGGCAAATGTTTGAAGATTTAGGACCTTTCTAAAGGTGTCAGTGATAATGAAATACAAGTGTAATCAAGAGTCAGAGTTAGGTGACCTTTGAGAAAGGAAGGGGTGTGTGGGGGTGTCAGCAAAGCTGCCTTTGCATGAACACATTGCTGCGGGGAAGGAAAAGCCCTTGCCTGCAGAGCTTACCTGGAGGGAAAAGACAAATAGCTTTCCTAGATCAGTTGTGGTGGTGGTGTTGTTGTTAAAACCCTCCTTTTTTTCCTTCTGAAGATCAAGTCTTTAACTGTATGTTACCAGGAACCAGTGGAAAACAATTTATGAACTGAGATTTATCTGCTTTGGGGATTTGTTGTTGGTAAAGGCGTCGAGAAGATAACTTGTTTTCATGTTAGTCACTAATGGTTGGAAAAAACCTCAATTCTTTCTTTTCTTTCTTTTTACAGAAAAACCTGCCATTGCTCCACCTGTCTTTGTATTTCAGAAGGATAAAGCACAGAAGGTAAGGTGTCGACACATTTTTCTTCATTTTTATTCTGTAGCCCTGGCTCGTTCGGTGGTGAGCAGCTGGTTGGTTGGGAGTTGCAGATGGATAATGGAGCCTTAACATTATTAATGGGCATAGGTTGGAGAGGTACTGGAGAGCTAAAAGATGTATGATGGTGGCATGAAGTAGGTAGCTCTTCAGACAAGGTGGACCAAAGCTGGGAGAAAAAGTATCTGCAAAGCTGTCTCTTGAAAGCAGCTGGTGGCAAAGCACTGACAGTTGCAGGAGAAAACTAGAACATTTCTTCTTTTTTTTCTGATAGAGTCAAGACAAAGCAAAGCAAACCATAGTCTGGATGATTGCTTTTCATTTTTATTTAAATGTATCTCATATTTTTCATTAGTAAGCTGTGAAGTGTCTAATGGCCTTGGAAAATGGTAACTGTGTTCCCCTGCCCTGCCTTGGGGTCCACGAGAGCAGTCACATGCTGTTCACTTGGAGCTGTGCTGGGATCTGCTGGAAGGTGTTCCTTCTGGAACTGGGGAGCTTGTGGTGAACCAAGAGGCTGATACAGCTCAACCCTTGGCTGCAGAAGGAGTGGAGCTCAGGAGAGCAATTGGAGTTGAAGCAAGGAGCAGGACCTTGCCTTGAACAGACCTTGCTATTGAGTTGGAATAGATGTAATGGAAAGTGGTGGTGGTGTGGACCCAGTGCAGTAAACTTTCCTTTCCTTTTTGCTTTGAAAGTGCCACAATGTTATGGTTTGAATATTTTTCCTCCCCCCCCCCCAAAGAGTAAGCCTTCTAGTTTCTCAGTAAGATAAACTGATAAAGAATCTCCATCCATTTAATTCTGCCTGGTTAATAGTAAAAGCTGTTAATGTACTGATGTACGTGGACACATGATTCACTTTCTGTTGAATCACTGGATTGTTATACTATCTGCACAATCAGAAAATCTCAGCTGTTTGAATAGTGAAGTGTTCAGCAGCTGGTAGCTTGTCTTTGGTTTGGAACAAGAAGCAGGCTGGTGCTGTCTCACGGGTTTGGTCGGCGTGTGCCTCAGCAGGAGCCTGAAAGCTGTTGTCAGCTTGAAGTTCTGAATGGCACATTTAAAACCTTTCCAATATTAGCTCATCAAATGAAATGCATGTGAAATACTTTCAACACCTTCCTTCCAATTACCTTTTTTACAGGGATGGTTTACATGTGCTGTGGAGCAAAGGGAGTGCTGGTGGTTGTGAGGTTGGTTTGGATCACCCCTGTTAGGCTGTGCCTGAAGTTCCTTCTCAGCTGCCCCATGAAGAGTTTCCTCCCCGGGTGTCTAACCTGGCAGTGCTGCCCCTGCTAGTCAGGAAGCAGGGATCATAGCAAGGGGCAGCCCCAGCAGAGCCCTGTCCTGCCTCTTTTCTTTGCTGGCTAGGCCCTTTAGTGCTAAGCTGGCAGGTCTTGGGCTCTCAAGTTCCTTCATGTTTGTACCTTCAGCCTCTGCACGCAGCGTACGTCCTGCCTGCCCTCGCTGTGAGCCTCTGCAAGCTCCTCCCTTGGGCTGGGGGACACATCTGTTGTACTCTGTTTTAAGAAATACTCTCTTGAAATGCACCAATCTTAAGTCTTAATGTCTTTTGGGGCTTGCAGATAAGATCCAGGGTTCCAGGGAGAGGGATCTGTGATTTAGTCTTCCCAAGTGTCTGTAAGGATGCTGCGGACTGGGGGTCTAATGAATGTCTATAAATCCATGAGGGCTGGGGGTCAGGAAGGCAGGGACAACCTCTTTGCACTTGTGCCTTGTGACAGGACGAGGGGCAATGGATTCAAGCTCAAGCACAGGAAGTTCCACCTCAACATGAGGAAGAACTTCTTTACTGTCAGAGTTGTAGGGCACTGGAACAGACTGCCCAGAGAGGCTGTGGAGTTTCCTTCTCCGGAGACCTTCAAGACCTGGCTGGATGCATTTCTGAGTGATCTGCTCTAGTTCTGTCCTGCTCTGGCAGGGGAGTTGGAATAGATGATCTTTGGAGGTCCCTTCTAACCCCTAACACTCTGTGACTGTGGTGATGCTGAGCAGGGACCTGTGTTCAGAACAGGCTCTGCTGGGTGGCAGGACCGTGTGTGTTGAGGCCCGTGGATGAGCCAAGCATCTTGAAGGCACAGAGATTAGAAATGAGGTAGAAATTAAACTAAATCCAAAGTGGTGTTGATGCTGGAGATGAAGCTAGCCATGGTCAGTAGGTCTAACTTGGCTGAGGAACAGGGCTTGTTCCTTGGAGCACATGATACAGAGTCTACCAGTGGCATCTGACTGCCAATTTCCAAAGCATAACACAGAGTAACAAACAGAAATCACAGAAAGGTGAGGGTGGGAAGGGACCTCTGGAGACCATCGAGTCCAACCCCTCTGCCAGAGCAGGGTCACCCAGGGCAGCCCACACAGAAACAGATCCAGGTGGGGTTGGAAAGTCCAGAGAAGGAGACTCCACAACCTCCCTGGGCAGCAATAAACGCTTACCTTAAACTGTGTAATGTGGGCAGATGTACAGGTTTCATAACAAGTGGGAGGGAAGGTGGTTTAATGTCCTTCCAGTAGCTTACAGTGTGTGTTTGAGACTGGAAAGAGAGACGTGCATCAGAGCTGTGCTGCTTGCTGGTCTTAACTGAAGGGCCCAAACCTGCCTGTTGCTTGTGCCAGTAGCTGGGGTTGTTTTAGTGTTGATACAATAGTAGTAGAATCAGCGTGGTGCTGTCAGCCAAAACTAACAGCCACTTAATGTACACTGTTTGGATCAGAACCTTGCATCCAGGGCAGCTGAGTGTCCCTTTAACCAGCTCCAGGAGAGGTGAGTCAGGTTACACCCTGCTCCAGACTTTTCCCTGTGTTTTTTGACAGCTGGGTGTTACAGTTCCCACTGAACTCCAGTACTGGGTCCATACTGGGTGCCTAGTTAAGTGCAGTGCTTGCCCCAAAAGATTATCCTTAGTAAAGTTAACAAGGAAGCTCTATTAACAGAAGAGTTTTTCCTGGAGTAACCTCCTGAAGAAAATGCAAAAGTCACTTCCAATATAACTTCAAAAAAAGTGCCTGGTGTTCAGAGTGATGCCTCTTAATTTTACTTTAAGGAGGTTCTGGTTGTTTTCTTTCGTAGTTAAAAAGGCAGGATTATTCTGGTCTGCTTTTCACAGTGAGTATCAATTACTGGTAGATGTAAAGTTGGTTGTTTCCACATTTCCATTTCCATAATTTTCCTATTTCCATAATTTTCCTATCTCCTTACCTCCAAACTATTTTTCCAATGTGTGAAATGATGACAGTATCCAAATATCTCCCTTGTTTATACTCTGCTCTTTTGTTTTTCTGACAGGCAGAGCTTCTAGTGCTGACACTAGTTGGGAAAATGGCATCAGCTCAGGAAACCTCAGCTGTTAAGATCTGAAAGCAACACAACCTTGCTATGTTAAGCAGAGAATATTGCTGTTGCTTTACTGCCTACCCCGATAACTTACATGTGAACTCTGCTGTGCTTTTCATAGCACTTTTGAATTAAAGATTGTCACTTGTTAGATTTGTATTCCTGCTCTGAAACTACTTTTCCCTTCTGCCATAAAACCACGGCGTGACAATTTCTGGCTATTTGTAGGTCACTTGAAGTCGTTTTATGAAGTTAACTTTTAACATGCATTTCTGAGGTCAAAGTATTCTGAAGTCTTTCTTGCATTTACACATTTTTCAGGTAGATATGATAGCTCAAACTAATTTAACCAGCAGTGTTGCAAAGAAACGATTTGTCCAAGCAATTTATTGAAAGCAGCATCCTTTTTTCTGCAACGTGTGAGCTGTGGTGGTCTTCCAGTCGTTGTTGATTCTCATCACCATGACTTCCCAGCCGTGGGTGCTACAAAAGGTAGATACTCAAGTCAGGTTGAAAAAGTATCTTAAAATGAGCTGCTGTCTTTTATGTAGCCTGCACCTTGTCCTCTGCCCTCCACCAGCCTGGATTGGAGATGATGTTAGGATATAGAAAAAAAAATACTTGATTTTGAGCTTGTTGTCTAACCACCTTTGGTCAGTGTGCTGCTGTCTGTAGGTGAATTGGTAGTGGCAAGATTTTAAGGATGGCTCTGAAGGAAAGGAAATGATGTGATATTTGGGTCCCATCCCCTGCCTGAGTAGTGCTGGAAAACAATGAAGCAAGATCATGAGTTTAGAAAGGCAAAGTTCTATCAGACAATATGGAAAGTAGGGATCAGTCCTGGTTTGATGTAATGTGATTTGGAAATGTGTGGGGTTTGTTGGTTCAAGGAGGTGGGTGATTAGAAAGTGGTGTTGGTGCTCTGGGCATGACTTGGAGGTGGCAGATGACACCGTGGAGGAAGTCACTTGTGTAGGGAGAGGCAACAATATTGCCTGTTCCAGGCTCTTGGCATTGTTAGCACAGCTGCCAAGGGCTTCTGGGAGCAAGACCTAGTTGAGCTGCATTGTAAGTCAATTATATACTTAAGGAGTTAATGCTTAAAGAGCTCATAATTGTGACTGTTGCTACACTGCTCCTTTACAAGAGCAGTTGTATTTGGAGAGGACAGTTGTGCAAGGCAAAGCTTAGAGGAATAGAGACACTGGTAAAGTCAAAAGCTACTGAGAGTACCAAGAGTTGACCTCGTCTCTAAGCCAGTAAAGACTGTGCAAAGGTACTACTGAGAGTAGTGTTTGGGCTGCTGGTTTGAGGAGGATGAGGAAAGGAGGCTTCAATAGCACAGCTTAGAATTGGGAGGAAAAACTAACCCGAGAGTGTTTGTGCCAGTCTTTCTGAAAAAGGAACATTATTTCCTTGCCTGTATTTGGCAGTTTTAGCTTTCTGTTCATCTCTGCTTTCATGTCTGTCTTCATGGCTCTCCCTGTTTCCTGCAAGACAGGGGAAGCCAGATTCCCAAGTAGACTTCTACCTGTTTAGTGTTTAATGAAATAGATGTTTGATGTTGCTGAGCAAGGTGAGCTTGTGTGAGGTGGATTCCTGACATTATCAATCTCTCCGTTGATCTCTGGCTCAGTATTTAAGGGTCAGAAGCAGATTTCTGCCAAGCTCTCCCTAGAGCTGTACATACAAGGGATTTTTCCTCTGGAGAAGAGGAGGCTGAAGGAGAGATCTGAATCATCATGTACCTAAAACATTAACAGCAAAAAGGAGGAGAATGAACTGTTCTTCACCAGCTCCAGAGAACTTTGAATAAGAACTTGGGTCAGAATTTCTGAAGTTGAGAGATTAGAAATAGTAACATGACTCTTATTACAGGAAGTGTGACTGAAGACTTCAATGAATATGAAAACCTTGCAGTTTCCCATGGGTGTGCTTTTTGGAGAACAGTTGTACAAAGTTCTGTCTGAAATGGTTTTGGTTTGACAAATCCTTGAGACCTTTCTTGGCTTTTGTCTTCCGTGACACAGGGAACCACCATACTGTGCAAAACCCCACATGCTACTCCAAAAATTCTGAAACTTGCTGTAGTTTTTGATCCATTTAATAGATAGATTTATTTTTTATAAGGTAATTTTATATATTGACCTGGCCAGGAAAATTGGCATCAGTTTTTTCTGCGTAAAAGTGGTGATTGCCAATATTATTGTCATTAGTATGATTATCTTTGTTATCATTGTCATTCCCACTTCAAGTGTATAGCAGAAGTGTGTTGAATGTTCTTGCCTCTTCTTGACTTAGCAGCAATTTTATGATCTGTAGCTAGAAGTCAGTGTAAATCACTGGTAAAACTCCTTTGTTTTCTTTTCCTTTGACTTTCTCCAGTTGTTTCCTGTGAGCTACCAGCATCCTCGTGAGCTTCTGACGAGGGGTTCAGCAGGATGAGCTTTTTGTCTCCCTTAGTTTTGTGGTTGGTTTTTTTGACCTGTTGCAGCCTAGTTGAATGTGATGGATTCCAGCTCTTGCTCTATCCTAGCTGAATGTGATGGATTCCAGCTCTTGCTCTGTGGGAGTCGATGCATTGCCAGCCTGGCCACCACTCCTGACTTCATAGTTAGTCCTGCTCCTTTTCCCTCCAAATTCTGTGTATTATGACTGGTAAATAGAAAGGTATTTATCTATTTTTATGTGGAAACACTTCCTCACCCTCTTCCTAGGCATTCTTTTGATTCTTAGTCATCTTCAGCTCCAGAGTTAGTCTGTCTCCATCCAATTCTCTCGTGGTCCCCTGTTGCCTGCAGATCCCTGGTGATGGTTAGCTCATCCTGAGCTTCATCCTGGCTGGTGACAAGGACCATCTCCCCCTCCCAGTTTCCTCCTTGTGTTCTGGTTATAGCTTTCAGTGGTTTGCCTGCTGTAGTTTTTGGGGTTCTGTTCCCTGGGTTGTCGTCTTGTGTCCCCTGGTTCTTCAAAGGCTTTGTCTCAACCACCTGCCCAGCAGTTGGGCTGGGGATGTGGTCTGTCAGTCCCACTGCCTCATCTCTTCTGTACTGGTCTGGCTCTCCAGAGCACTGGAGAAAGTGTTCAGCTGGGAAGCCAAGGAAAGGTGGTTATGCTCTTTGATAGCCCAGCTGTAAGCTTGCAGGTTCTGGTAACTACTGACAAAGTGGCAGAGATTTCACTCTTAAAACCATTCTGCACTTTTCCTGAAAACTGGAAACCTATTGGGTCAGTGAGACCCAACCGACCTCCTGTGCAGAGGGAGAGCAGCCCTTGCATGCATGGCCCTGCACTCTGCTCGGGGTGGGTGAGCTGCCCCTGCCCCTCTGAACAGCCAGGGAAGGTTTGGCAGGACTGAAGAGCAGAGGGAGAGAGCTTTGTGTTGAGGTACGTAGGAAGAACCTTGGGTAGTGGAGTGAGAGGACCAGAGGACACGTGCAACGTGAGAAAACCAGCTCTTGAGTGCTGGTGCTTGCACGTTACCTGCATCACACTCAGCAGCAAGTGTGACTTCATTCTTGTAATGGCTTTTATGGCTGCCTCCCCTTGAAGAGGAAGACAACAGTTTGGTGTTTGGAACACTGTGAACTTTGGAAGTGAGTCTTAGCATAAAAAAGGGGTCACGGGTCTAAAACCTGGAGGACTGTGGTGTTTACTCCTTGTCCTTACATATGAATAACGTCCTGTGTTTTAAGTGCTGTGACCAGTTCCAGATAACCTTTTTTCCCCATGTTGGTTCTTCTGAACCAAAGAGGACTTGGTTTAATTTTTGGTGACAAACAAAACTTTTCTTCAACTCTTCTCTCTCTTTCCTGTGGGGTCTGTTAGCAACAGCTCCATATTAAAACCAAAACATTGTGCAAATACCAAAATAGAGCATCCCCAGCTCTACCTGATGTACTGTTAGCCCTTTTAAATGTTCAGATTATTTTGAGCCTTAATGCTGGTAATTTCTTGCAAGATTTCAAACTTGAGTAACTTCACCGAACCGACCCTGATGATGAAATTGCACCTATTGCTGTCTTTTAATAATCACCTCTGTTTGAGGACAGACCAAGTCATTACTGAAGAACTTCAGGCCCTTAAGATTTACAAGCTGCTGTTTCTTTTTGAGGTTGCTGTTTACTCTGTTTTGCACGGACCTGGGCAGTGAGGAGCATTTCTCATCTCTCTTCATTCTACTGAATGCTTTCTGAGAGCGAGCCAAGCTTATGTGCTTCTGAGTGACATCCTTAACTGCTTGGTTCTCCAGATATCTCACCACAAGACACCAGGAGGTTTGACCCAAAGATGGCAGCTGGGAGAATGTCCTTGGCCTGCAGCTTCTCCGTGGGCAGTAGTTTAGCCCTTTCTGACAGTACAGTTGTTCAGGCTCCAAGCCGTTACTGTTGTCATTCCTCAGACGTGTGCAGAAGATGGTAATGTGGAATTTTTGTTCTACAAGTGGGGACCTGCAGCATTAATGAAATGAAAGAAGTGTGAAGAGTCTGCGACAGCAGCTCAGCAGACACCAAATGCCACTAGCCTGCACTAGCTGCCCTGTCCCCCCCTCCTTCAGCTAGATGTGCAAACTTTTCAATTGGATATAAGAAAACATCGGTGTTGCCTTTGGATAATTCAGGGTCGTGTGAATTTGAAAGGATGTCTCGTGTGGATATTACAATAATGAGTTCCTTCTCATCGACCCCATCTCCCTCCATGATCTGAAGGACAGTTATTTGCAGTAATTGTCTGTTTAATTCTTAGGGCTTAATCTGGGGGTGAAAGCAATTAGCTGCCTTCAGAGGCAGAGGAGTTAAATCCAAACAACCCGGTAGCTGGCAAAGTGCTCTCTTGGTGGGGACACTGAGCTTTTCACTTTCAAAACTGGGTCCAGCTGATGCTTTTTGTGGGGAGGGGAAGCTCCTTCAGGCAGGGGTTCTGTCACCTGGCTGGTGGGTGTTTAATGGATGTCTCAGCAGGGCACATTTCCCTCTGCCCTGCTGTGAACACAGTGGGATTTCAAAAGGGATTAGCAGATCCTCTCTCTAGGGCACTGCTCTCTCCTGTTGCAGCTCTGGCATTGAAGGGCCCCTTGTCTTTTCTGCTCCCAGTCCCCTGCAGAGGAAAAAGGTTTGTCGGATTCAGGAGAGGACCCCCAGGGAGAGGTTGAGCCCCCCCACCATGGTCTGGGTCACCCAGAATCAGCTGGTGAGCGCGACTCTGAGCACCCTGCTCCCGCTGTTGCCTCAGTCAGTGCTACCCCGAGTCCCGGTTCTGCAGCCCAGCTTGCTCCTATTCAACAAGAACTGGCAGGGGTAAGTGTCAACCTACCGAGTACTTCTGCTGCTGAGGGGATTAAAGAAAGAAGTCCCTTCCACTGAGAGGAATTCTGTTACTGTGAACTTGAGGTAGCGCAGCACACGATCGGTCTGGGTCTTTGATCTCCTCAGAGTCCCCTCAAAGCCATCGTTCCATTTAGTGGAAATGAAATTTGTTTGGGACTCCCTAGTGGGTGTAACTACAGAAGACACATCAAGTATTAGTATTAAAGTTTAGGGTGTAAGGATAAGAGCTCTTCTGGAGTGAGAAAGGGGGTACATAGGAGGGATTTGCTTCAAGCAGTCAGAGCAGGATTGTTTATTCCCTTCCAGCCATGATGCTGCAGGCTGACAAAGTGAGCAGCTAATGCTGCCTGGGTACAAACAGCAGCTCCTCACGCCAGCCTGGGGGGCTTTTGACAGATTAAAAGCAGCAAGAAAGATGCTAAAGCCAAATTTTGAGTTTCCGTACTCGGTGTGTGTGAAATTCAGTACCTTGCTGTAGGAGAAGCTGTCAGTGATAGCAATTGAAAATTCTTCTACTGGTGATGCAGCAGAATAATTTTTTGGAACGATTAGGTGACTAAATGACTGCTGCTGTGCAGCCTGTCCGAGCCATTTCAAGTGCCCCTCATCTTTCTGCTTGCTGGGCTGTGTTTCCATTGGGCAGTGTCACTCATTGTGACCGCACGTGCTGGGTCTGTGCAAGCTCTGTTGGATCTCTGCCTGTCAGGGCTGCTCCACGCAATACCTGCACCCATTTCTGGTGCTGGTGTGGGGGGGTTTTTCCAAGAAGGGGCCATTTCAAGTAAGCCCAGGGTGCAATGAATCATCAGAAGGTACAGCCAACTGTGAGCTAAGCACCTCTGGTGTTCCAACTGTTGCACGTTGACCTGCTGCGGAAATTGCTCTCTTTTAATTTTATCTTGAAGGTTGAAGTTTTTCAAGGGTTAATATTTCCAAATAGCCCTGGTAAATATAGTCGTGGACTTCTGTCCCTTGTCTGTGACTTGAAATTGCCAGCATTACTAGAACTGTGTTAACCAGTATTAACCAGTATTAACCAGTATCAAACAGACTTTGGGGAAAACCACACGTGGTCCTTCCCTTAGACTTGTTCTTAAGAGCAGAAAACGTTACTGGAGTCTGAAAGAAATTGAAGAACCAAAAATGCTGTTGGGGAACGTGTGCAGGAGTCCGTGGCTGTGCACTACAGGTACCTTGAGCTCTGCTTCAGTCACTTAAGGTTAGGAAATAGTGGAGTGCTCAGCAGAGGCGGGTAACTGGCCTTCCTACGCACTGGGAAGCAGTCTCCAAATGACCCCAGTTTCTTCAACTGTCCCTTACATTCAAATAGACAGAAGGTTGCTGCATCTTCAGGGTGCTCCTGCTGGTCTGCTGGAGCAGGAAGTTTCATGTCATCTTCCCAGGACCTTGGGAACATGGGATGGGTCCTGGAGGAGAGACACTGCAGGTTTGTTCACTCGGTATTGTTTGTGTCACCTAATGATTGACTTGTTTTGCTTTGCCAGAATTCTCTCTTGCCTCCCCTGTTTCTGCTCATTATTGTGAATAAACAAAAATGAGTATTTGTTGAAGTTCTCTGTTAGTTTGTGAGAACTGTGAGGAAACCATGGGTGTGAAGAAGCAGTGTTTGTAGTTCAGTATGGGATGGTTAATAACTTTCATTTGCACTTGTAAAAATCAGTTAGTAGCCTTTAAATAGGTAATCTGGTTAATTAGAAAGATGTCAATTGTAGGAGCCTCTGTTTAGAAAGAATCCTAACTTTTCTGTAGCTGGATTTCTATGAGGAGGAAGTAAAAGGTGGCTTCTGCTCTTAAGTGAGGAGTAAAATGTAGGTTGAATGTTGCTGTTCCTGGCTTCTCTTCAGCCTATGATTTCAAAGAACTGAATGGAGAAAAAAGTGGAGTTGCTTTAGTGGTTCCTCATGGGCTGAGGTGGTCGTGGTCCTGGCTTTCCTTTCTGTTGTGTAAAGCATGTGTAGCTGTAGAGTACAGGTGGACTGGCCTGAAAGGGAAAGGCTGGACTGCTGTTAATTATCACTGGTGGTAATTGGATGTGTTTTCCAGTCTGCCAAGTGAGCTGTTTGTGGGGTGTATATTCCCCCGAGTTTTGCCTGGTCTCCCCAAACAAACAAAGCTGGTAAACAGCTTCTGGCTGCTGCAGTAGAGGAGGACTTCCTGAGAAAATGGAGCTTCTGCTGACAGAGTATAGCTGTGATCCCCCCTCCTCCCCAGGCCATCTCCTTTCTCCTCGGTCAGGGCTGGCCAAAGGTGCTCAGAGTTATGGCTGGAGACCTTGGCTCTTGACTCCTCTGTGGGCAGAGACCTTGGCTCTTGACTCCTCTGTGGGCAGAGACCTTGGCTCTTGACTCCTCTGTGCTCTGTGGGTAGAGACCTTGGCTCTTGACTCCTCTGTGCTCTGTGGGTAGAGACCTTGGCTCTTGACTCCTCTGTGATCCGTGGGTAGAGGCAGACCAGAGAGGAGAACACATCTCACCACCTCAAGCACTGGACTTCTCACTGGAGACTTTTTTCCCCCCACACTGTTTGTCATCTAGGAGGATCTGTGGGCAAACAGGCTTGGTTTGATCACGTGCATAGGGCTTTTACTTTCTTCTAAGGATGAAAGATTTAGGAATTTCTTTTCAGGATCTGTAGGAGCCACTTGGTCATTGGTGGAAGCATTATTCTAGTGAAAAGACTTGAGATTCAAGGTTGAGGAGACCTGATAGGTGAGTGCCCAAGTAATGGGGAGTGGGAAAGAAGCAGTGAAACCAAATGGTCATTCTGATGTTCAACAACAACCTGTGAACCCTGTGTTGACAGCACCACTTTGTTAATTATTGTTCTGCAGTTTGGATGCGGAGTATAATGAAATATAAAGAAACAAAGCCCCCCAAAAAACCCAAACCAAGCAAAACAAAAAAAATATCCAAACAATCAAAAAAAACCCCAAACCAAACAAAAAAACCCAAAAGACCCAACAAGCCCCAAACAAACAAAAACCCCGAGCAGTTCCCAGTATTGTTGGTAACTCTGGAGTGAAATAACTCGTGCGTGTTCTCATGGACTTGAGAACAGAAAATTGAGCCTGGATATCTGAAATGCTGAGGCTGGAGTTGCATTACTGGGGTGGACGTGCAGGAGGTTCTTTACCCTGTCTGTGCTTGAGGATCAACCTAAGAGATTATGATTTTTCCCCCCCCCGGCCTTTAAATTCCTGAGTCTGAAAGATTTCTCTCTGTTGCATTTTTGTGGTAGGAGTTCTTTGCAAGGTCTGTCCCAGCTTTGCCAAGCAATGCTTGACAGTGGGTGAGGCTGGCAGGTAGTGTACCAAAATAATACCAAAGAATCTGCATATTTAGATGCCTGTGTAGGAAAAGAAAGGGAAGCTGGTTTTAATTCTGTGCAGCATCTGCTCTGAGCAGGGTTGGCAATGTCTGTACCAGCCGTAACACTTGTCATGTGGGCTCTTTTTAATCTCCTAAAACTCCTGGGCTGGGAGGCATGGAGATCATTCCTTGTGGGGATACTGCACCGACTGAGGACACAGCAGAGCTACAGGGCTGCCTTTGGATATTGATGCTCCTTGCCCACCAGCCAAGGTGACAGTACATTTAGTTGTGCTTGCAGCAGCTGATGTGATCATTTGAAGCTCCTGCTCTCCAGGTTTTGACTTTTTTTTGTCCATGTTACTGAAGTGCTGAGAACACAGGGTGTTAGTAACAGCTTCAAAAACTTCTTCAGTTCAGGGAGAAATCACGTGTTGATTTGTAAGGATTTTTGCACAGAGGGATCTGCAGCTCCATTGATGCAAATTGTTTTACCCAATGGTTTCCTTTTGCTCTCAGGATTTTTGCTAACAAATTGAAAGAAAACCTGGTGTGTGACAACACTTTCTGTGCAAAATAGAGGGTTTTTTTTTCCTGTCTTCTGATGCTGATTACTGAAAGAGGTGGATGACATCATGGCTGGCTGCTTTAGCTCCTCTTTGGGGAAACTGGTGTATGTTGGCAAGGGAGGTGCCCAGTAAGATCATCTCCCAGTAGAGTGGGTGCTTAACTGGTTATGTAGGAAGAGCATAGATCATCAAAGGCAGAATTCCTGTGATGGGCTGGTAGATGTGTGGATGGAGGGGGGAGTGTTTGAGAACTGCCATCAGCTTTTCATTCCCTAGGCTAAAGGTTTCAAAAGTACTCTGCTGGGATGTTAGTGAGGTAGTTGTACTTGTTTACTGATGTAAAACAAAACAGTAAACCCCTTAAATGTAGTTGCCCAGGCGAAATGCAGTGTGAATGGGGGGTGGTTAGCCTTGAGGGAAATGCTGATAGTACTGTGGGGCAGTGATAGGACTGGAGGGAATGGATCAAAACCAGAGAGAGGTCGATTCAGGTTGAACAGGAGGAAGAATTTCTTGCCCAGGAGGGTGGGGAGACACTGGCCCAGGTTGCCCAGAGAGGTGGTGG
>WUAM01000273.1:762456-775890 GCA_024336885.1 Actenoides hombroni | reverse complement strand
TTGGAACCAGATGAGCTTTAAGGTCCCTTCCAACCCTGACAATTCTGTGATTCTACAGGAGTATCAAGATTCTAAATATATATAGTGCTAAAGGGGAAGATTTGTGCTTTCTGGTGTTCTTCTGTCCAAGGTCTGTCCTTCAGATGATAAACCTGTGCAGCCTTAACCAGTCCTGTTGTGTGTTGCCCCATCCTTGTGTTCTCCCTGCCAAAGCACCAGTACTTACAGTGGGGCAGGATAAGCTGTGGGGATGCAGAAGGCTCTGTCCCTGAGCTGCTCTTCCTCCCCAGGTCAGCCAAGCCCTGCAGTGAGACACTGAAGGGGATGAGTCTGCCCGTTTGTCCCGGGGCAGGGGTGGGATGAAAGGGTGGTGCTGGGCTAGAGAGAAGATCCAGCATGCAGAAGATTCTGTAATGAGAGGAAGGTGCTAATGCTGCCCTGGTCACCTTCCATAGCAAAGGAATCCATCCTGGGATCATGTTTTGCAGGAACAAGGGAAATTCTCTCAGCAGAGGAATTGGCAGAGCAAGGGAGGAGAGAGACCTAGAAATCCTCAGAAAAGATGTGAAGCTTTTGTCCAAATGCTTTTTGAATATTGTGATAGGTGGCAGCTTGTGATGCTTCCCAGTTTGGTCCTGGTGCTATGGAAGTTGCTAGGAGACCATCTTGCTAATTCCCATCATAGTACTGGTTTATAAAGACAAGCCTCCAGTGCTGTCCTTTTGTTGAAGGAACTGCTGTTGGTGACATTAATTAGGAGAAGTGCTTTGAGATCAAGTCCCAGGTACCGGGCAGGTTCGTGGTGAGCTTGGGACTTTTATGGTATTTTAAAATCCAGCCCAATTTGGAAATTGTCACATTCAGATTTTCAGGATCTAGAAAATGGAACTGTAATAATTGTTGCATAGTCTCCAAGGATGGTAATGCTTGGATATGAATTTTCAGGTATCTTATCTGTAAATGCAATATTTGGAGTTACTTTTATTTCATAGGATGTGGGTGGAACTCAAGATGCCTTTCTAAATCAAAAATAATGAGTGTATATCATTGACAGTAGGACAAAAAAAAGCTCCAAACTGATGATTAAATCATTTGAATGTATCCAAAGAGGTTGAAATGTTCAGATTGTGATTTGTTTTATCACTGTCATCTGATTTCAGAGGTCGGCAGATGGATCAAGCCCGGAGGATGGAGATGGTAAGAGCTTTGCTTGTGAGATTAAAACCCAGGAGTATGTGTCTCTCCAGGATTTGGTGCATTTTCTCCAATTGCTTTTTTCTTCCTACAGAATCTGATCGAGAGGATGGGAGCTACTGTCCCCCTGTAAAGCGTGAGAGAACTTCATCCTTAACTCAGTTCCCTCCTTCTCAGTCAGGTAACTGTTGCCACAGTGTTGTGTGTCAGAGGTGGCTTCCCTGCCTTTTTCCACTTATGTCAGCAACATTACTCCTGTCTGCTGTGCTTTGGCTTCAGACCACAGCAACCTGTACTCTGACTTCTGTGGTCTGTGTTTGTACAAAACCAGAACTTCAACTGCTGAACCTCAGCCAAACTCCTTATTGCTTGCTTCTCTAGGTCCCAGCAAAGGGTGGAAAAGAAACACTGTCCTTTGCTGATTCCTGTCAAGTTTTTTTCTGCTCTTTTGTTGGCTGTTAAGGTTCTTAAGTGTGATGTCTGCAAATACTCTGATGTGCTCTCCTTTACCTGTAGTACTTTTGTCCGTGCAGGACAGATCAGACAAACTCCCCACCTCGCAGTACCAACGGTGCCATCACCCTCCAGCCTTCTGAGGAGCCCAAGTGTTGGCTTCCCTGCTCAGCAGGGGTTACCCTCCTTTCTGCCCTCTCTGCAGAGGCCTTTTGAGATGTTATGTGTTTTGTAATGGTGTTAGACATTCTCATTCCTGGTTCAGGTACGACGCGCACTGGCAGTCCTGTGTTTATCTTCCCTTCAGAAGAAAAGGAATTTGTTCTTTCTGTTTCAGAAGAAACTAAGGGGATTTTGTGGACAGTGACCTCTTAGTTCTGTGGCTGTAATACTGTTTTAGTTTAGAAGAAATACCTAAAATAAACTACTAGAAAAATAATTTTTCCATTTGTATCTTTGATATGTCTGGGAATAGAATTCAACAACAACACACACAACTTTCTTTTTCCTTGACTGCAGTAACAAAGAACAACGTCTTTATGCCATCAAGCTTCTGTGAACCCTCTGCAGGCAACTCTGACTCAGAACCAGGTGAGCTTCTGCATTTTTCTGCTTTTTCTTTTTCCCCTCAGCAAACTGCTGTCCATCTGTCACGATCCAGAGTCCTTTGACACTTCAGAAATGAGACCCTGTCTGGGAGAATGGAAGTGGTGATGGTTCTGATCTTACAGCTGTTCTCTTGCTTGGTTTCATGCTTGCTGGATGTTGTAAAAATAACAAATAGGAACATTTTAAAATGTTTTGGGAGTGGTGGTGGAAGACTGCAAGCTGTCTTTATGCCCACTTGGTAACCTCAAGATAAAACACAAGGGAATTGTTTATTTATCTACTTTGGATACTGGTGTTTTGGTTTTGTACTGAAAATCAAATCACCCCTAATCTGTGGTCATGCTGATGTTCGGCCATGACCTGGGAACCCTGTGTTGACAGCACTGCTTGTTTTGTTCGTCGCAGTTGTTCTGCAGCTTGGTTGTGTTGGTGTCACTGTGTAGCACGTGGTCATTTCATGCCTAAATGGTGAGAGAATGATGAAGTACACTCAGATGGGAAGATGCTGAGTTGTCTTACCCTGAGCACAGCTGTTACACCCCTAACAGGAAACCCTGGGAGTTCTTAGCAACTTCTTTTGTAGTAGCTGTGGATTTAGGAATATTTTTCTTTTGAGATTTGTGTGCATGTTATTTTATCTAAAAGCCTTAACTGTAGTGACTGCAAGCAAAGGATTTTTTTTTGCCTTCATACTATAAAATCATAAAGTAAAATGGAATTGCAAGAAACCAATATTAAGCAATTGCTTCACTTAATTTATGATAATTAGCAGTTGAGTGCTTGTTAGCAGCTGTCATGTTCAGTCGTACTTTTGATTGTTCTTTCTTTACTTTGATTCTCACTTAAAACCTCTCTTACCCAGCTTTCCTAGAAGGAACTCCATTCCTCCTGTGAAAATGGTCTGGTTTGTCTTTCTCCTGAAAAAGAACTCAGATTTTATTTTTCTTTAACAGAAACACATAGTTGCTTGTGATGTGCATCTGCTGTGATAATCGCTGGAAATTCAGACTTCTGTTGGAAGAAGGGAGTTTGTTCTTGGGAAATCTACTTAAGACTTCAGATATTTATAAAACTTGTGGGTTTTTCAATGGGGTAAGCAGGAGGAATTTTGTGGCTGACTGAATGTGTTACAACTCTGTCATTGTAACTCTGTTTTGCTCCTAGAGGAGAAGAGCAGCGGATTCCGGCTGAAGCCACCAATACTTATCCATGGGCAGGCACCTAGTGCAGGTGAGCTCAGTGTTTTCTGCAGCAGTACAAAGAAATCAGTTTAAGGCTTTTATTTATTTAGGAGTCTTCTCAAACTGCTACTGCAACTGGAAGGTGACAATGCCTGTGTTTATGCAGGAAAAAAATTGGTTTTCTCCAGAATGGTGATGCCCAAATCCACTGTGTGATGTGTACAGACAGCCAGACTTTGGCTTGGATGAGTCCTGCATTTCTGAGATGTATCCACCAGTTGTCTCTGCTTAGCATGCTTTGATTGAATTCTTAGAGCAGTCCTGGGCTCCACCAATTCCTTTGGTAGCAAACTGGAAGAACAGGAGTTCTCCAGGAGTTCACTGAAACAGTTCCAGTCATTGATGAGCACTCATCTGGGGCCCAGAGCAGAGCCTGACGCGTGTTTTGCTTCCCCCTTGCTCCTCTCCTGCCTTTTGACAATAGTGTAGAAGTCAAGACCTCGATCCCTCCTGTTCTGTTGCACACTCAAGAGCTTTTGGCTCCTGAGGGGTTTCCTGTTGGCTGATGCAGACCCAGCCATTATGGGAAAGACCTTATTAATATTGCAGCTCTTTAGCGACTAAAAAAAACCAATCTCCATTACCCAAGTAGTTTTATTTGTTCTATTATACATATATATGGGAACTTCAATCTGTTTGCAGGAAGAGTGAATTTAAACAAGTGGTTTTGAGCTGACATATGAACATTTGCAATGAGGCCAGTTGTTATGTTCTGGTTGTTGCCATACCCTTTGAATATGGGTGGTCTGAAAGTTGCAGAATATTCAGTTGAGTTGCTACAAGTAACCTCTGTTGTAGTATTTTCTTGGCTCAGGAGTTCATCTTTGTTCTGTTCAAGGAAGAAAATGGAACCTTCTGGGATTGGCATGACCTTCTAGAGTCAATGTTAAGATTTTTTTACTTTGTTTTATTAGGTTGTTTAAGGTCAGTTGCCTTTTGAATCGGAGCAGAATTCCAGAGCTGTAGTGCTGTGTTTCTTACTATAGCAAACCAAAGAGACCAAGTTAATCCCAAAAAGCCAAAAGGTTGCTAAATGAAACAGCATGTAAGACTCTTACATTACCAACAAATTTCACTGTGTGAAGAATGAAAGAAAAATAATTGTTTACTTATGTAGGGGAAGTGGCTTCGCTAGGAGAAAAGATTTGGCATGTGTAGCTGGATAATATGTCAGTGAATAGATAGGATTGCTTTGGTACTGTTAATTTTTTCTTACATTTTGACTTGTATTTCTGAGTCAGTCAAACCCTTCTGTGCTTTTCTGGGTAAGGCAGAGAATATATCTTAAAGTGTCTTTTAAGGCTAGGAAATTGCCTTCTCTATTTGGGACATATTCTATTTCAAGGCTGAGTGAAGGATGGGAAGGAAGGGGGCGGAAGCTTTTTAAATGTCTGGTTTTCCATTGTATCTTCTGTTGGAAGCTGCTGAGAAGATGAGATGAAGCTGACTTTTTCAACTTTAAAGCTTTATAGCTCTTGAAAACCCTTTGTACTTGCAGGTCTCCCTAGCCAGAAACCGAAGGAGCAGCAGCGAAGCGTGCTACGTCCAGCAGTATTACAGGCACCCCAGCCCAAAGCTTTCTCACAGATGGGTAAATAATGCTCTTGCTTTCCAGAACAAAAAACCACAAAATCTGTTTAATGTAGTGCTGTGTTGTGATTCGGCATCTTCCTTTTGTTGTCCTGGGTTTCTCCTTTCAGAAAAGAAACATCTTAAATGTGAAGTGTCTCTGTTACGTAAAGGATTACACAGTCAAACCTTCAGATTTGGTGTAGGATGACTGCCTGACATTGCCAGGCCTTAACTTTGATGTAGTCCATGCTCGGGTTTTGGACTAAAAAAGACTTCAAAGGGTGTGGATTAGCAATCTTAAACGGGGTGTAACACTCTGCTGCTGAGCAGTTGAGCAGTAGTGACAGACTTCAGCTAACTCTGCACGCTGATGTCGACTGCCAGAACTGCAGGGAGATCCCTCTAGGATTGAGGACTGTTGGACTTGGGACTTTGAGATACAGTTTTAACCCTTACGTTTGGTCAGGTATCTCATGCTGCTTGTATTGTTATGGAATTTGGTTCAGCTAATAGAAATAGGCATGGCTGAAAACTGGAAATTAAAGCTAATAAACTATTCAAGCTCTTCATGTCTTCTAAACTCCTGTGTTTCCCCAGACCCTCACCTTTTATTATTTGGAAGTTCACTTGATTTGGAACAGAACTAACTTCATTTAATGCTGAATCTGGCATAGAACTAAACACTTCTAGCTTGTTTTCTTGGCATGCCTGTTGGCATGGATTGGACTCTACAGAGAACTTAATATTGGGCTACAAAACTTTCTGAAGGAGTTCAGTGTGTAAGGAGCGAGCTTGGTCCAAGAAGGAGCTCCCTGAGCTGTGAACAGTGTTAGATTGGAGCTGGGTGACCCCTTGAAGTTGTCCCTGTAGTGCTTGTGTAGATGAAGTGATTTTTTTTTTTTTTTCTGACTTGGTTTTCTGAATTTGGAATTTTGATTCTGCTGAGAATTACTGAATTGTGACACTTGGGTCTCTTGCACAATACGATGGGAACTATGTAGTCTACATTGCTTTGTTTCATGGACTTAGACTGCACATTATTTTCTTGTTTGCTATAGAAAACTTCTGGGACAATCTAAATATCTAATGAATTTTCTCATTCCTCATTGCAGTTCTCAGCAGTGGCACCAATGGTGTAAATGTCCTGCCAGATTCTGCGGCCACATCGGAATCGCTAAGTAATGCAGCAGTGAAAAGTTCTGACTCTGAAGACAAGGTGAGTTGGGGAAGGGTTGGGATGACACTCAAGGTGACAGACTTCAAAATAGTGTTCTCTGAACAGAGTATTTGTTCAGTGATGTGCGTGGGCTTTGATCTGTGGTAGCCCTGTTAGCTATCCATAGTACAGTAGTACACTTCAGGTGTGGTAGTAGATTTTATATTGTCCTAATAGTGCTGTATTTACCTGTAACTCAAGAATGGTAACAATGATTTGCAGAATCCACAATGTAGGATGGTTTTTCATACCTATTTTCCCTCACAAAATTAAAAAACTGCCCAGTTCTACTTCATGTCTCATTGGTTCTTTATCACAGAATCATAGAATGGCAGGGGTTGGAAGGGACCTCTGGAGACCATTGAGTCCAACCCCCCTGCCAGAGCAGGGTCACCCAGGGCAGCCCACACAGGAACAGAGCCAGGGGGGTCTGGAAAGTCCCTAGATAAGGAGATAGGAGATAAGATAAGGAGACTCCACAACCTCTCTGGGCAGCCTGTTCCAGGCTCTGTCACTCTCACAAAGAAGAAGTTTTTCCTCACGTTGAGGTGGAACTTCCTGTGTTTCCCCTTGCTACCATTACCTCTTGTCCTATCCCAGGGCACCACTGAAAAGAGACTGGCCTTTTCTACTTGGCACCCACCCTGCAGAGATTTGTAAACATTTGTAAGATCCCCATCATTTCTAGTCTTGCAGCAGTATTTTACAGCTGCTTAAGTGATGCCATTCCTGCCATTGACACCAAATTCCTGTCATTTGGGTGTCTTGGTTCAGTGGACTGCGAGTCAGAATGCTGCTTTTCCATCTGATGAGATTACATCTTCCTCCTGCAGGGTCATCTCTTGCTCTGCCTGCAGGGACTGAGGCAGGAGAGTAGGGATTTGTCTTCTATGAGGAGAGGAAAAAGAGGCCTCGTCCAGTGGCTGTTGTCAGGTCTGACTGGTGTTCCTGTCAGGCCAGAGATGAAGAGACATATACAAAATTCCTGTCTAAAAAAGTTTCTGTGATTAGTGTGACAATCTGAGCAGCTTGCACATGCTCAGTCTTCCTTCTCAGGCTGCCTAGCAAAGAGGCATCACCTTGCCCATGGATGATGGCTTTACTGGTGGTGTCCTGATTTCAACAATAGAATGTGGAATGGTGTGGGGAATGTGAGGATGGGAAGCATCCAGGCCACTGAAGTGAATGAGTTACACATGAAGCAGCTTAGAAACAGGAGCTGATAGTTGGTAGAAACCCAGAGGCAGCAGATACATTCCCTGCAGGAGTTGGAGGGAGAGTGCAGGTAATGAAATGAGGGGCTGAAAAGCTTCAGTGAGTGGAAAAGTGCATTAAAAGTTGTTTATTTGGTATCTTGAAAGTAATAGTTCCTTCTGTGTTCTGTGGAGGGAAGTGTGTCCAGTCCTTTCCTTCCTGCAGGTACTGAGGTAGCCCTTGGAATCTTCAGCTACCTTGACTGAGGAGGATGTTTGGAGATCTTGAGGGTGTGTGGGTTTTATGTGGAGGTTTTTTTAATAGTTTTGTGAGGTTTTTGGTAGTTTCATTAGTGGGCTGCTTCTTGATGCCCCATTCAGCACAGAAGTATTATTATAGTAGTATGATTATTATGTAGTATTATTTACTTGAAATTCAAGTCTCAATTAATTTTGACATCTGAATATCTAAGCAGAAAGACTGCCAAGCATGAACAGCTTTTTAAGGCTGTCAAATTACTGCCATCAGTAAGTGGCATGGACCAGGATGAAGTCTTTGTGGGACGTGGGTTTGTAACCTCTGTGTATGTTATTAGGGAGACCCTCTATACATTTTTAAGATCCAAAACTCCCTTTGACTTTGATTAAAGTCCAGGAATACTGACCTGGGAGGAGTTCTTCTGATAGAAGAAAGATCTTCAACCTAGATGTTAAGGATTGCTGAAAGTTATGTCTTAAACTGTATAAAGCTTCATAACTGACCATTTACAATTTTACCAAGGAGTGTGGTCGGATATTTTTCAATGTCTTGTCCTTTGTAGTCAGCTTCATCTGCCTGAAGCTTTCCAGCACAGCTATAAGTAATCTGAGTTCATACGGTAGCTGTCTTGAATGCTGAAGTATCTCTGCAGAGTATTAGATTGCCTAAGAAGAGTGAGGGGTTACTTCTGGAATTAAGAGTTTCATGTTGGTAATTGCATGTGGCACAGAACTGATGTACCAGGGAGAGAAGGCTTCCTTGTGAGGGCAGGTACTTTGTGATTATATATGAGCCTGGTCTGCCCTTGTTAGAGCAGATGTGAGTCATGGTCATATTTTACTGGCAGAAAAGATTTTATTTTTTCTATTTGAAGTCTCTGTCTTGTGCTTATTCAAGTTGGGAATGTTCTCTGATTGTCCTACTCTGAGCATCTCTCTGGTGACCTGTACCTGTCTGGGCACAGGTACCTCCTTGTGTCTCTGTCCTGAAAATTTGGGGGGGAACTGCAGGAGCCCTGAGCAGTGGAGTCCTGAGATGGGTACAAACTGCAGCCTTCTCTTCAGTCTCCCTTGAACGATGGCAGAGTCTGGTGGCTGAAAGGCATCAGGGAAGCTCGACAGGCAACTCTTCAAGCCTACCATGCAGGCCTTGGCCTTCTTTTCAGCAGATCCTTACCCAGAAGGAAGAGGACCTGTTAAGGAGGTCCTAGGCTAATTTAGGAGGAGATCCTAGTGCAGTGTAGAAGTTGATGCTGCCTGGAGCACGGTTTGGACGAAATGATTGTTAGAGGTACCCTTGAACCTCAGCTATTCTATGATTCTTTAAGCAAGATGGTCTAAACAACAACAGGGGATATTTTTTAAATGCAATATTTATGTGGAGATGTTATTGGCTTGTCACTGTCAGTGACTGTGTGACTCATGTCATAATGGGGTCTTTGTTTAACAATTTCTTTTCTGTAGGCAGGAGAATGTCAGAAAAAAGAGTCCAACAACACTTCAGATGATGACAGCTGTGAGAAGGCAGAACTAAATGCACAGCAAGCATTCGTATTTGGGCAAAATTTAAGAGATAGAGTGAAGGTAAATGCACATTTGTTACCTTGACTAGCAGTTGATGTATTTAGGTGAGGATAAGAAGTTGTGGAATAGATCATTTGTTGGTGTGAGCATCGCACGCTCTTTGGAGTATTTTGAAGCCACTATATAATAGGGTTAAAACCTTCATCTATATATGCAAAATAGGAAGCTTTGAACACAGTTCAGTTGGTGCTTAGTAAAACTGATCTTCCAGACAGTTAATAAATTAATTAATATTGTTCAGTAGCACAAGAAACTTTTTCAGAAGTAAGCATCTAGTAAGTCAGGTAACATGTAAAGCTCAGTGCTGTGTAATGTTTCCCTCTTAACCTTTTGGCTGAGAATTAAGTTGAAATATATTCCGAAGATGCTCCCATGCAACCAAGGCTTCACAGAAAAGCTGAGGGGTGGGGGAATAGGACAGCCTGAGTTGAAACCTGTGCAGAGAGTAATTGAGCTGCACTGGTAGCACCTCCTGCTGCAAATGGGCCTGGGCGGGTTTCGTAGCGCAGCAAAGTGTGAGACTGGGACATAGGCTTCTAGCGTGTCACTGTAGAAGGGGTTTGTGGGTGGGACTGTCTTGGGAAAGGATGAGCTGAAAACTTCGTGGTCAGTAGTCCAAACTGTCAATTCTTTTCATAGCTAGGGGACGAGAGCGATGAAGCTGCGGACGTGCAGAACGCTGGCCTGCCTCCGTCAGACACACCTTCTGCAACAAATTATTTCCTACAGTACATCAGTTCCAGGTGAGACTACAGGGAAACTTAGAGGACACTGTTCCTTATTCTGTCTTCAGAATTATTTGTGATGCTGCTTTTTATTGGGCTTGTACTGGCTCAGTGGGAAGCCAGGATTCTCAAGTGAGGTGGCAAAGTTCAGATCCGGGGGAATCCTCAATCCTCTGGTCAAGGGAGGTGCATTTGACACCACTTACTTGACCACGTCCTCACCAAAGCCTCTTCAGAAACCTAACAAGCATAAGATGAGAAGTCTTCTCATGAATGATGAGAAAGATGGAATAAAACAGAGCTACCAGTAGAATCCTGCTGACATCTCTGCTTTAGTAGTGGTGTTTTCAGTGTTTCACACATGATATGGATCACAGAAGAAGAGTCTAAAAGAGAAAAAGTTTTTTTTTACAGTAATGTTTTCAGAGAAATATAGGGGGCCCGTATGAATAAGCAGGAACCTGTGGGAGGTCTTGGGAGAGAATTTCTGGTTAGGCAGTAGCATCAGAGGAAATTTTATGTAGGTAAAGTGAGGCAGCCAGGGGAACACTGCTCATTCAATACATAGAGTGATAAGCTTTTCACTGGAGGCTAAGATGTCAATACAGCTCTGTGAAAGTATTAGCTCATGTTAGTTAGATGGCATTTTTAGTGGTCAAAAAGAAACAGTGTTACAGAAAGAGTAGAAAATAGAAGAGAATTTATTACTGCACAGAGCTGTGAATTCAAGTTTTGTACCTGGAAAAGGCTGGGGGGAAATCCCCCTGAGAGCAGGGGAGTGGAGTGATCTCTCTGCTCCTGGAGGAACCTGGATTGCAGATCATTTGAAGCCGTGAGACAACTGTAGAAAAAGCATTGATGTCTCCTTGCCTTGTCTTTATAGTCCACATTTCTATCGTTCACCACGAATTAGGCAGCAGGCAGCTTTGCAGTTGAAATCCCTTTTGACATTGAACTTTTCAGCCGATGCGCTGGAGAGGTGGAGAACACCACAGAGTGACTGAGTGGGTGCCAGGTCACACGTGGGCTTCCAGTACTGGAATATTTGCTTATCTTTTGACTTGCATGACACCTGCTGCCATGTTTTGAGTCTTTGCTTCGGGAGGTTTTAATCCTGATAGATCAATGGCTGGAAACCCTGGTTTTGAGTTTGCCTTTTAAGAAAAATAAGAGTCTCTAAGTGAAGTAGGCTCTGGTTTTTAGCTGAGATGTGAAGATGTTGTGGCAGTTGACTTGTAAAAGGAAAATTCCTCCCTTTATGTAATGTGCTGCTAGTCCGTGGAAACTCTAAAGGTACCAGGTCCCATGGCAGATACTGGTAGATCATCCTGAGTTCCAGGTTAGCCTTTGGAGCTCAGAACTGTGGTACTGAATTCCCTTAGTAAACAAAATTTCCTTCCCCTGAGGATTTCTCTTTGAATCTCTTCATTCAGAAGCAGCAGCTCCACAGGCACGATTTAGAGGTTGGTTTGCTTCTGCTTGACTCGTGTAGTGACACGTGCCCCTGTTTTCCAAACTTGGTGCAGTGCACATAGGTTGGATTTCAAGTGGTGGTTGTTCTGCAAATCCACTCAGTGTGGTGATGCCCCAGAGGTGTTCCTGAAGGGAAGGCAGGTGAACAATGACTGAAGTGTTGTGAGTTTGTAAAAACTATTCCACCTATGGCCCTTTCTAGATGGGATTTAACATCTGCTAATAAAAATGCTGCACGGGAGGAGGATGCTTGTTCTGTAAGGAAGATGTGAAGGCTGAGAGCTGATTGTGAAGAGAGTGTTGCCACCAGCCTGATGAAAGGCATTATTTATCCCTGCTGCCTTTGCTTCAGTTGGGATATTAAAAGTGGTTTTGTTTCAGTTGTTTCTGAGAAGATTGCCCTAAAAATGCGTAGTCGTTCACGTTGGTGCCTGTGATTCTCAAAAACTCTGATGAAGCAGTAACTTACATTGACATTCACTCACTTAACATTCAGCACTGCTCAATGTGCCATTAGAGATTTAAAGAGAAGTTCTTTACTGGGACAAAACTCAGCTGCCTTCATTCTGGGAGAATTCTTGTTCTGTAAAACCCCAGTGCTTGCTCTCATCTTACCAAGGGGAATTAATTTCTGCTTATGTTTGTGTCAACCAGTGCTTAGTTTTTAAAGCCAGTGACAATTGCTTTGCTGACAGATCTTATCAGTAGAAGAAAAAACAGATATTTTAGTGACTTATAAAACCTGTCCTGTTTTCTTTCTCGTTTGTGTTTTTGTTTTGTGGGGGTGTGTGTTTGTGGGTTTGTGGGTTTTGTTTGTTTGGGTTGTTGCTTGGTTTTTTTGTTGTGGGTTTTTTGTGATGTTTTGGTTGGTTGGTTTGGGGTTTTTGTTGGTTTTGGTTGGTTTGGGGGTTTTTTTGTTTGGTTGGTTCTTTGGGGTTTGTTTGGTTTGGTTTTTGGTTCTTTGGGGTTTTTTTGATTGGTTTGGTTGGTTCTTTGGGGTTTTTGTTTGGTTGTTTGGGTTTTTTGGGTTCTTTGGGGTTTTTTGTTTTGGTTTTGGGGTTGGTTTTTTTGCTTGTTTTGTTTTTTGGGTTGTTTCGGGTGTTTTGTTTGTGTTTTTTTGTTTATTTGTGGTTTTTTGTTTTTCTTGTCTTGGTTTTGTTTTTTTCAGTGTAGAGAACTCTACAAACAGTGCAGATGCATCTACCAACAAGTTTGTTTTTGGACAGAACATGAGCGAGCGAGTCCTAGTGAGTATCCACTGTGTGTGTGAAATGTTGGCACTCCCAGTAGTTGGCTGTTACAGAGTCTGACTCAGGAATCTTGAGACCCTTTCATTACACTTGTCACTGGGGCAGGGGTTTCTTTCAGTGAGTTGTTTGGAGTGCAGCGTGGGGGTTTCATGGGGAGCTGCTTCCCACACAGCAGTGTTCTCCAGGATTCCCCTGCCGAGCTCTGCCAGCGTAAGGAGAGCGAGCGCCTGCTCCGTGGTGCTTCTCAACTCCAGGCATCTCATGGCACAGCTCACATCTTTAAATGGCTTCCTCAAGATGACTGTTAGAGGCTGTTTGATGTTTGCTGCCCTCCAACTTGGGAAACGTTTGGTTACATGAGTTCCCCAGGGATGGGGTTCCAAGTCCAGCAGTAAAGCAGCTGCCTCGGTGCTGAGGTTACGATTCAAGAAATTCTGTTTATGTACAAACCTAAGGGGTAACCTCAGCACCTGACTGTTTCCTGCTGTTGCTTTTATTGCCTTGCTGGTACAGAAGGGGAACATTTAATTCTGTGTGTTCATACCTGCTTAACCACGGAGTGGGGAGTTCAGTCGAGTGTGCCTAGACTTGAACTGCAATTGGCTTGCTTTGTTGAACAGAACTTCAAAGTGAAGGGTTGAAATTTGGTGTCTTCGGGGGGGGGGA
>WUAM01000273.1:751708-762356 GCA_024336885.1 Actenoides hombroni | reverse complement strand
CTGCTTAACCACGGATGGGGGGGTTCGGTCGGGGGTGCGTAGCCTTGAACTGCAATTGGCTTGCTTGGTTGAACAGAACTTCAAGGTGAAGGGTTGAAATTTGGGGTCTTCGGGGGGGGGGAAGAATTGTGAATGTTTTTCAGGTGATGCTCCATTCAGTTCCTTGGCTGGGGTGGTGGGATAGCTTTTCCTGCCATCTGTGGGACGACTCTTCTGCCCTATGGTTTATAAGCAGTAGAGCTTCCCTCAGTAATGGATCACTAGTCTTGTTCTGCAGACTCAGTGTGTGCATTCTCTCCTGTTTACCTCCCCCTTTTTGCAATAGAGTCCACCAAAATCAAATGAAGGTAGTACAGAGAGTAATAAGGAGAACACGGCTACAGAGTCTGGGTCTGAATCATCTTCTCAGGAAGCCACACCAGAGAAAGGTGAAAACCAAAATACTTTAGGAATGTTGGTTAATCCTTCTTTAAATGATGGCATTTTTCAATGTCTTGTTACTTTACAAAAAAAAATAACATTTTTCTGTTGCCTTCACTGGCTCCTCTAAGTGATACAAGCTGGGGGTGGGAGGCACTGTGATGGGTGCTATAGATTCTTCTGTCCTTCTGTATTGAATATTAAACACATTCAGGCTACTCTGTCTTTTTCATGGTCCTTCTGTGCTATTGGGAGTTTTTTCAACAGGATGAAAGTAGAGGCAATTAACAGTGCAGGTACTTGGACCTGCAGAGTGTAGGAGAAATGTCACAAACTGGTTTTGAATAATTCTGTCACACTTCCAGTGACTGAACATCTTGAGTCAAATGCATATTGCACTAAGTGGGTGCACCAAATGTGGTGCTTGAATCAAGAACTCTGCTGGATTTGAGAGTTCTGTGGCTCCTCAGATGGCAAGATTTATTTTTTTGTCTTCTGGGAGCTATGGGTTTTCTCCAGCAAACTGCTTGCAAGCCAAAATAAAAGTGGAAAGTACATGTAGGCACAGCTGTATAGCTGGCAGCAGTACTGCTGGAGCACCTACAGATGTGTAGCCTGAAATACAGTATGCAGGAAAAAAATTGTTCAGTAACTTACCTCTTCTGTCCCTTGAGTCTTACTGTGCTTTTAAAACAAGTCTTAAGACAGTTTGTAACTTCTGCTTGAAGTTTCACTCTTGTTTCTAATGTTCTGTTACTGTCTTCTGTACTTTATTGCTCCAAATTCTGGTGTGCTCGTGTGAAACCTTTTATAAAGTGAAAGAAACCTTTTTATAAAGTGATATACTAATCATGCTCAAACTTTCAAAATGTTGTTCAGCTAATAATATTTCAGAATCACTGGCAGAGTCTGCAGCAGCCTACACTAAAGCAACAGCAAGGAAGTGCTTATTAGCCAAGGTGGAAGTGATTACTGGGGAGGAAGCTGAAAGTAACGTGCTACAGGTAAGAAATGGATAAAGCTGAGGAGCTTTGAGTTTCTGGATGTCTCACATCATGTGTTTCCCTACAGCTCAGCCATCCTCTGCTCCTAATGTACTTTTTTGGTGTTAAAATGCAAACTTTAGAGATTTATTCATCAGATCCTTACTTTGTGTCTTAATTTCTTGTGTTAAAATGCAAACTTTGGATATTTATCAGATCCTTTGTTTCTTAATTTCCTCTTTCTGAATAAATTTTAGGCCACGCAGATGAATCTTAAGCATACCTTCTGGAACCCATCACATAAAAGCTTCTATGTCCTACAACGTAACTATTTGAAGTAAATTTAAATGATATTAAGTTCTTCAATTATTGTACTACTGATTTGTTTTGATTTTTTCAAAGCTGAAAATGGACATCAGTAATCTGCTTTCTTGCATAGCAGAAACCATAAGAGTACTTGGGGATTTGTCTTGAGGTGCTTAATTGAATTAATGATGTTTTAGAAAGTCATGAATTATAACTCCTGTATTTAGTTGTGATTTATTTAACACTGTAGCCATTCATTAACTTAAACATGCTTACTAAGTTTAATATACCTGTAAGAAAAACATGCAGGGTTTTCATGTAAAACTAAGCAGTGTATATATATATTTTTTTTTCTTTCTCCTCTCTTTATCCTCTAATGATAGTTTTTCTTGATATGTTTTAAGTTTCTCTGCACTTGAACTGCATTATTTTTTGAAGGATAGCTTTTTGTTCTTGCAGACACACTGGTCTGTTGTGACACCAAACAGATGCACTGTCTCAGGAACCAGTGCATACCAGTTACACTTGTATTATCCTACATCATAATAATCTATAATGTTTGCTTCTCAGACTTCTCTTTACCAGACACGAATGATCTTTAAATAGTTGTTCTGGTGGTTCTTTGTCTCTAACTCAGAAACTCCTGGATGCTTCATGTAATCACAAGACCCTGAAGAGATGACAGTGCTGTTTCACTAAAGGCACAACTTTTAGCAGTTGGATACTTGATGACTGATTTACATTAATGTGTTGTAATTTAACATCCCTCTCACCTGACTTCTGCTCTTTTTTTTTCCTGTGAAATTTAATTCACTGGAATCCTGAATGGGACTTGTACAGACAGGACCATGTTCATGTTGCACACAGGAAGCTGGGTGTTCTGTGGTGGGGAAAATGAGAGAAATGAAGGGAACAAGTTTCTCTATCTAGTGCACACACGTATGTGAGGAACTTGGAGTGATGGCTTCGGTAGGAAACCTCAGTGGTGACAATGAAGATGGGTTAGAGAGGGATATAAAGTAGAGATGTTTGGCAGGACAAGGAAACGGGAGCCCTTGTGAGAAGCAGAAACAGTCCTACCCTTTGAAAAAGCACCCCTTTCCTACCTCCCAACTGGCAAACCAGGAAGGCAGGAAACCCCTCCTGTTTATTCATGACTTCGTGTGGGTCAGCCTTCATGAATTGATAATGAGCTAATATGTTTGGTCACCCTCTCTTCCTTAATAGAGGAAGAATTTTGCTTTGCTTTCATTGTCCTGAGTCTTCCCAGCAACAAATAGCACCTTCAGTGGGGCACAGTGTGCCTAAGACTTTTAAGAGTTGCCTGGTTTAATACTCCAGGTGTCTGTTACCTGGTCTCTTATCACAGTAAGTGTCCTGCGTGGATATTTGTACCTTATCTGAAAATTGTTCTCCTTTGGTCTTGAATGCAGGGACTCTAAGAATATATAGCTTCTGTTCATAAAATCTTATGAAACCAGACAGCATATTTTGAGGAATTTATTACAAAAGAGAAGATGGCCACTTTGGTTTCCACAGCTATAAACAGTTTAAAATTCCAATACGAAATCTGAATAATTTGTTTTTTTAGGTGACTGAATGTGGACTATGTTATTACTTCAATCAACCACTGTCCTACTAAGATATCTTCTGTTGCAGATTCAGTGCAAGCTGTTTGTATTTGATAAAAACTCTCAGTCTTGGGTGGAAAGAGGTCGAGGACTTCTGAGACTCAATGATATGGCCTCAACAGATGATGGGACATTACAGTCTCGGCTGGGTAAGAGGAACCAGGGGAAATGAGGTACCGGGTGCCAGTCAGTGATCTTCCCATAGGATGCTCCCATGACACCCAGCAGCATCCACTTGAGGTTATGTCCTTAACTGCAGCACCTCGGAAGCAATTTGGATCTTTTCTCATGCTTCAATTTATGACCATGTACATTTTCATATCCTCCTAATGTTCCAGATACTTCTCCCTCCCCCCAAAAAGCAAACTGTATTTAGCAGCTAGAGTATTTGACTGGCAATTTATGGTGATGTTCTTCAGATCTGGGCTCTTTGGGTGCTTGTGGTGGGGGAAGTCTCTTTGAGTAGTCCATGGCTCTTCAGACTGGCAGGGATGTGCATTAGCCTGAGATTATCAGCTCAGATCTAACCACTGAACTTTGATGTGTTAATGCATAAGGGTTTGGACTAAATACCTGTAGACATGGCTGATAATCTTTAGTAGCTCACATTCTTCTGATGAACAGTTGTGACAAGATTCCTGTTTTAAGGGCTTTCCCTTGGTATTCTTTGTAAAGAGACTTAAACGTTGACAAAATGAAGAGCCCTCTTGGCTGTTTTGAGCTCCATGTCATGTCTTTTTCCACCTAACTGATCTTGTATGTTGGCTTTAGTGATGAGGACTCAGGGGAGTCTCAGATTAATCTTAAATACCAAGCTCTGGGCTCAGATGCAGATCGATAAAGCCAGTGAGAAGAGCATCCGGATCACTGCCATGGACACAGAGGACCAGGGAGTTAAAGTTTTTCTTATATCAGTGAGTACTGCTTTTTGTTTCCATCTTAAACCTTCCTACTAAAACTGGTGCTTGCTAAAATTGTAGTTGAGGTGATGTTCCCATTCTTCTTTTCATCCTACCTCCTGACCACCAACCCCTCCCCAAAGAGCAGAGGCTCGGCAGACTGATTGCCTGAACAGCCTGACTAGTTGGGAAGAAATTCCACCTTTAAAAGGCTGCCCCAGGGAGTCAGATTGTCCAGAGCATTGACCGTGGAGTCAGGGGATCTGTTCCACACCTCCTGAGACTGTAACTGTACTGTAGGATGAATGCAAGTCCCTGTTTGCTGTCAAGGGGAATGGGCACTTCACAGATTCCTGTGTAGTAGTGTAACCAAAATTAGATCTACAAGAACTTGTCTGTCAGTGTCTGTCTGCAGAGTGCATCGATGTGTTAGGTGCTCCCTGGAAGTGAAACACTAAATACCTGTTGAGAGTATGAACTTCAATTATGTAAATGCTGGTTTCTTTCCATGCTGTGTGCTCCAAGCAGGAGCAGGACAGGGCAAGTGATTTCTGTGCTTGCTAAATGGGGAAGCAGCAATCCCAGTTAGAATTATTGAAACATTGGGGAGCTCACGATACACTCAGCAAGACAGAGAGGTCATTCTGTGATGCCTGCTAAGAGCACTTAAACCATTTGAGAAGTCTGAGCATGTTCTTTTGACTTACACTGATTCCACACGAGGGGTTGCTGAAGAAATAAAGGTTCTTATGGGTCAGAAATGAGGAGAACAGCACAGCAGCTCAGCTTCCCCTGTGACATTAGGGTTGTAGGGCTGGGATCTGGAGTCCCAGGATGGACCTTAATGATACTGAGTGTCCATTGATGAAGAAAATGCAGTGAAATGAATGGATTTGTGGTCTTCTCAGCATTTTTTTTTGTAGGTTTGGAAAGTTTGAGTTACTGTCATCAGGTTATTCACTATTGATTTTATTATTGATAAAGCATGGGGTTATTCACTACAGCTCATTGCAGGGCAGCTTTGCAGATACAGACTGACAGATGTCAATGGCAGATGGAGAGGATGGAAACAATTTTTATGAAAGAATCTGAGAAGTAGGATCCCTACCTTACAGTTAACTTGGAGCAGCTGTAATAGTAGTTAATACGAGGACAGTGTAATAAATAAATAGAATAATCACCTGCCTAACTGCATATTCATTTAGTTTTCTAATTATATCTCGTGTTGAAACTTTGTCAGTGCATCATGAAACACTTAAGTGACTCGATTACAACTACTGTATGAAGTTGAGTGACTGAGAAACCTGGAAAAATCTGTGGAGGACAGATTTTTTTTTTTTAAAGATCTTCTTAGCATAAGCTTTTGGGAGGTGTCAGGAAAGCTGTGTGACTCCTGGCTGAAGAAGGCTGTGTAACATCAGGCAGTGCTGGTGCTGCTAGCCAGAGAAGGCTGGTGCTGGGTGGGGAGGGAGATATCCTCTCCCCATCCTGCTCTGAATCCCACACCCGCTCTGACCTAGTTTGAAAAACCCTCTGGGAGAAAACTGAAGAGCAGATTGTGAGATCTGGCGTGCGCTGCGTCGCCAGTGCTCTGTTCTCTTTCTGATTCCTTGCACCTTTCTCTGGTTTCTGAACGTTTGAAACACGCAGGCGAGCTCGAAAGACACGGGGCAGTTGTACGCGGCGCTGCACCACCGCATCTTGGCCTTGCGGAGTAGAGTGGAGCAAGAGCAAGAAGTCAAGGCTGTAGCACCTGAGCCAGAGGTAACGCAATCAAACGAGGAAGACAGTGATGATGATGTCATTGCACCTTCAGGATCAGTTGGAAGTGGTAAGCACGACAGCAGTTCCCTGTTTTCCTTATGTTCTTCTCCGTTGTTCTTTGAGGCAGGCTGTCCTCTCTGTAACTGTGTGTTGGAGATGCACTCCTGGCCTGTTACTTCTCACAGGAGTTTGTTTAGGAAGACGTACTGCATAAAGGGCCTTTTTTGGATGCAGCTGTTCCTTGCTGCTTTCCAAACTGGTAAAAAGGTCCCTGAGCTTCCATCTGAGTTGTCACAGTTTAGTAGAGGTTGTCTGTGCTTCAGTTCTCATTTTGTTTACCTTATTTTTAAGGGGTGGTTGAGAGTTTCATTTTTGCCTCCAAACATGGCATCTTCTGGGGATCATGTTCATGTTTACAAATCTCTGCAGGGTGGGTGTCAAGTAGAAGGGGCCAGGCTCGTGTCAGTGATGCCCTGGGATAGGATGAGAAGCAATGGTAGCAAAGGGAAAACACAGGAAGTTCCACCTCAACATGAGGAGAAACTTCTTCACAGTGAGGGTGACAGAGCCTGGCCCAGGCTGCCCAGAGAGGCTGTGGAGTCTCCTTCTCTGGAGACTTTCCAGACCCTGCTGGATCTGTTGCTGTGTGGGCTGTCCTGGGTGACCCTGCTCTGGCAGGGATTTGGACTCGATGGTCTCCAGAGCTCCCTTCCAGCCCCTGCCATTTTATTCTATGATTCTCTGACATTCCAGGGCAGCCTGGCCCCTGGGGCAGCCACGCTGGAGATGACACACAGCAGCCAGGACCCATCTCCGGTGCAGGATGGTGGAGCTGCCCCCAGCCCAGCGGCCGGTGAGTCGGTGCCAGAGATGGTACCGGGGTCTGGGCTGGGATGTTCCTGTGGGAAGAGAGAGGGGGCTCTGTTGGGACAGCACCTGCAGGGCCAATGCTCCCCGTGTTACAGCAGCAGCCTGCACTCTGCCCATGTTCCTCCCATGCCCACCCTGGCTTCTGGCAGGTTTGGGGTGCCTGGGCAGCCCCAGGGTGAGGTTCCTGCTCGCTGGCCCCTGACGCCCATCTCTCTACCCCCAGGAGCCCTGAAGTCCATTATGAAGAAGCGGGATGGTCCCCCCCGGAGCGAGGCCGAGGGCAGCAAGAAGAGCCTGCAGTTTGTGGGCGTGCTGAACGGAGAGTACGTACCCAGGGGCTGCTGCCACTGTCCCGGGCCAGCCCCAGCCCCTGGCATCCCTGTCCTGGGCTGGGGGCAGAGGCAACGGGGTGGCCTGGAGGGGACCAGCTGGGTGCCGTGTTGCCACTGAGCATCCTCCCTCCGTGCAGGTACGAGAGCACGTCCAGCGAGGAGGAGGAGGACGAGGAGGAGGAGGAGGAAGGTGACAGCTCCTCTGAGAAGGCTTCAGCCGACAGCTCTGACAGTGAGGAGCAGGGCAGCATGGAAACCTCAGACGAGGAGGCTGGGGAAGGCGAGCACAAGCCAAGGCAGGAGCATGAGGGGGCTGGCGAGACGCTGCCAGAGCCCCCTGAGGTGAAGGAGAAGTAAGTGCCCATGGGCAGGGCTCCCTTGCCCTGAGCAGCTGGGAGCCCTGGGCTGGCACCAGCCCTGCCGACTTGGGGCATCTGCTCCAGTTCCGGTGCAGCCGATGAGGAAAACACAGTCAGCTCCTGCAGAAACCACTCGCAGGGAAAAAATCCTTCCAGCTTCTTGGCTCTGCTAAGGAAGGGATGAGATTTGAGACCCCAGATGCCTTTTTTTCTGGAGGAGATAGTTCAGAGGGGAACAAAGAAAACCAAACAGCTCTTAATGGCATTTTTCAACAAAAGGGATAAAAAAAAAAAAAAAAAAAAGCCTAAAAATGGGTAAATCGTGCCTGAGCACGTCCATATAAGGCTCGTTTCACTGGGGGTTTGCAGAGGCTGAAGCTGCCAGGGCGCAGCCACCGGGCTGGCTGTCGGACCACGGGGAGCTCGTGGAGGTTCACAGGCAACGGGGAGAGGAGCAAAACCTCTGCGGGGTGACTCGGGGTGCCCCTCGCCGGCGTGGTTTGGGTGGGGTGATGCAGCCCCGCACCACAGCCCCCCTCGTGCTCTCCCCAGGTTCGAGCTGAGCCCCAGGATGCGGGAGGCCTGCCTCATCGTCAGGACACACCTCGGGCACCCCGCTGCCACCAAGAGCAAAGAGGTGGTGAGTAAGGTGCTGCGGGTGCGACAGCTCAGCCAGGCCCTGCTGCTGTTCTCCCTGGGTGCTGGCCCTCCCCAGAGAGGGGCCAGCAAAGCCCAGCTCAGCACCTTCCCCCAGAGCGCAGCCCTTTGCTCCAGGCTTTGTCCCAGGCACCCTAAAACCTGTGTGGACTCGGCTGGGGCCATCCCACAGCAGGTTTGGGGTTTCAGGGTCCTGCCTTCACCCAGTCCCCTCCAGAGCAGGATTTCTGCTCCCCGCCGGGACCAGCAGCAGGGGGGTGGGTGCAGGGGGGGGTGCTGGCAGGGAGGGGGTGCGGGGTTGTGCGGGAAACCACAGCCCCCAGCTCAGCCCTGCTTGCTGCCCACAGCTTGCCAGCAGCAGCCTGGTGCTGCAGGAGTGGTTCCGTCTGTCCAGCCAGAAATCGTCCATCCCCGACACGGTCGCCAACCACCTCCTGGCCTTCGCCGAGGTCTCGCCGGCTCTCCTGGCCCACGTGGTGAACCTGGCAGACGGGAACGGCAACACCGCCCTGCACTACAGCGTCTCCCACTCCAACTTCCACATCGTGCAGCTGCTGCTGGACACGGGTCAGTGCCCCCCACCCCCGCGAATGTCCCCCTGCCACCATCTCACTCTGTACCCCAGGTCGCATCCTGGCTATGTCAAGCATGGGGAGAAGATGTCAGGGGCAGAGAGCTGCCCTGGGCCGTGTCTGTGCACAGGCTGGGGGATTTGGGCAGCCACCCCAACCCTTTGAGAGCCCAGATGTGATGGGAGGGACCCATCAGCAGGTCCGTGCCCGTGGGGCTGTGGGACAGCTCGCAGCACCCCGGGAGGGCAGGGGCCAGGCACATGGCTTGGTCTGTGTCTCCCACCAGCCCCGCAGTACCCTGAGCTCCCACACACACACTCTGCCCACCTCCACAGGGGTCTGTAACGTGGACCACCAGAACAAAGCCGGCTATACAGCGCTCATGCTGGCAGCACTGGCGGCCGTCGAGCAGGAAGATGACATGAATGTGGTCAGGAGGCTCTTCAGCATGGGCAACGTCAATGCCAAGGCCAGCCAGGTTGGTGAGGGCTCGGGGACACCATGTCCTGACCTCTCCCTCCACCCCCAAGCAGCTGCCAGGGCCACACTCTGCTTCTCCAAGGGCAGGACTGTGGCCCCAAACCCTGGAGGGGCCAGTCCATGGGGAGGGCATCACATTAGGAGCATCTTCTACCTGGTGTCAGGGCTCTCGGGCCTTACCCAGTCAGGAAGGTGCTCCAAGACCCTGTGGGCACCGGGGACAAGAGGGGTCCCTCCCTGGGGCAGCGGGAAGAGCGGGTGGCAGCCAGGGCAGGGACAGGCTGGCAGCCAGGGGCAGGGGCAGGCTGGCAGTGTCCCTCACACCGCAGGCAGGGCAGACAGCACTGATGCTGGCCGTCAGCCACGGCCGGCAGGAGATGGTGGAGGCCCTGCTCGCCTGCGGGGCCGACGTGAACCTGCAGGACGAGGAGGGCTCGACCGCGCTGATGTGCGCCTGCGAGCACGGCCGCGCAGAGACGGTGAAGCTGCTGCTGGCTCAGCCCTCCTGCAACATCTCCATCGTGGACAGCGTAAGCCTCTGCCGCCGGGGCCCGGCCACGCCGGCCCACCTCTGCGCCCGGGCCCCAGGCCTCTTCCCGAGCGCTCGCCCTTCTTTTTTTAGGATGGCAACAACGCCGTGGCCATCGCGCTGGAGGCCGGTCACAGCCACATCGCCGTGCTGCTCTACGCCCACCTCAACGGCACGAAGGCACAGCTGCCCGTGAGTCCCACGGCCCACCCCCTCCATCCCTGCCACCCACCCCGTCCCACATACGGCCGTGGAGGTGGCACTGAGCCACCAGCTCAGCTGCGTGGGGGCAGGTGGCCTTGTGAGAGGGGACAGGGTGTGACACAGATGGTGCTCCCAGCACGGGGCTGCAGGGGTGAGAGCGGAGCATCCCTGGGTGCCACGTGCTTGGTGCACCCTCAGTAGCAGGGACCCAGCCCGGCTGGCCCCGACCAGGAGGGGTCTGCGGTGCCATTGTGTGACTCTGCTCTCTCTGCAGCAGGGGACATCGCCAACAGCCGTGAAGAGTCCCGGGAGCCCAAAGAAACCAAATTGAGTGACCTCGGGACCCAGGCAGGGGCCAGGCACCGCGAGCACCGGGCTGCCACTTCCGTCCCCTCGCCCACTGCTCCTGCAGCCGCAGACGCTTTAATCCTCCTGTCACTAGAGCAGGCTCCTGCCAACCCCAGGCCTCGCTCGCCCGGCTCCGCTGCTGGAAGCGGCCCACGCACGGCCACCTTGCTCCACCACGGAGCCAGCGACCTCAGGGTGGGAATCCAACCCCATCCCCTCTGCTCCCCACCGCAACCACGGAGCTGCATTGCCCTTGAGCTTTCCGCAAGTCCTTAACTCACCGAACAGCAGAAA
>WUAM01000273.1:709581-749610 GCA_024336885.1 Actenoides hombroni | reverse complement strand
GGGGTTTCCAAGCCGTGGAGCTGTGGTGCTGAGGGCCAGGGGTCAGTGGTGCCCTGGCAGTGCTGGGGGAGTGGTTGGACCCCATGAGCTTCAAGGTGTCTTCAACCAGAATGATTCTGTGCTTTCCTCTAACACACCACTTATTTATATGTCAAATCGTAACAGAATAGAATAGAATTTATTCACACTTGGGCAATATTTTCTGCTTGATAATGTAATAGCAGTAATCATACGGGTGATGGCAAAAGAACTCCTGGGTTGATACTTGGGACAGCAGAACAGCCATGTAAGCTCAGGCTGAAGAGGTGTCTGAGGCAGTCTCTGCCTCCCACGTTCTTTACATAAAGACATGTTCTTTATTTGAAGTTTAGTTGATGCATTTTTTTGCAATCTAGAGTAAAAGGTGCCCGTTTCCACTGTTTGCAGATCCATGAGTGTATGGAAAAGTGGAAGCAAACTTATTTTTATACTTCAGGTATTTAGGCCTTGTGCTTAATAAGTGACACTTGCTGGAGAGCAAGTGCAGTGTTTCTGATGGCAAAAGGAAAATAAATGTGTTTTATTTCCCATCACGGTGTGTAAACAAGAAGAAACCACAGAGTAGTCTTGAATTGTCTATTTTTTTAAATTTTTTTTCAAGAGAAAGTGGACACTGCAGAGATAAGAGGGACCTGACGGGGCTTTTCCAAAGGCACGTTCAGATCCACAAGGCTGAAGCCCCCCCAGCCCCATGGCACGTGCACAGTTTCCTTCTCGCCAAACTCCTCCTGTTTTTCCCTGTAGTTAAGTGGCTTCTGTCACCTCTGTCTCTCCTGCAGACTGGTGCTCTGAACTGGAAGCTGGGTTACAGGCAGGCCAGGTCTGCATCTGGGAGTTGTTCAGCTCTAAATCAGGACCTGGAAACTCCTGAAATGAGCTGTAAAAAGTCATCAGCAAGGCCAAGTGCAGGGTCCTGCCCCTGGGTCAGGGCAATCCCAGTACAGATATGGGCTGGGCAGAGAATGGACCGAGAGCAGCCCCGTGGAGAAGGACCTGGGGGTGCTGGGGGTGAGGAGCTGGAGCTGAGCCGGCCCCGTGCGCTCCCGGATTTCGTGGGCATTGAAAAAGTCCTTTTCAGAGCAAACCCCTCTATGTTTTAGTGGTCATCCGTGATGTATGGGAAGGATTTCTCTGTCTCGCACATACAGCGGCGCTCCTCCAGGTTCCCCCAAAAGCGGCCATCCAGCAGCATCCTCACGCCTGCAGTTCAGGGCAGAATGGTGAATGCTGACCTTGCTGCCCAGCACGCCGTGGTGGGACACTGCGAAGTCTCCAGCTGCACCATGGGTTGGAAGTGTGCTGTGGCAAGGCAGTTGGCTCAGGCTGGGGTCACAGTTTAGGTAGCAAATCTCACACGGAAACCTGGAGGAGAAAAAGAGAAGAAAAATGAAAATGCTCCTGCCACTTCTTGAAACACAGCAGCTTTTAAAGAAAATAATGGGTCCTTTTTCCATAGAATAAAATTATGACAACACATCCTTTCTAATGTTAAGTCATAATGAACTCATTTGTGCACCTACTGCCATGTATTGTATTTTCACATGCTTGTGAATGTGGAAAACAGGCATCCTGAAACTTTGACAATGGTGGCTACTATCTCAGTCCATGTTTTTTCTGCCTTCTAATGAGCTAGGTCAATGCCCATTTACTAAAGTAAATGGAAAGATTCCTCTTGATTCCAGTGCTGTTGGACCTGTTCTTCTGTAGATCAACCAGTGGCTTATTTCATCGTAGCTCTGCCTCATCATCTGATATTTCTTCTCTTGTATGTATAGATAAAGGGGTTCCTCAAGCCAACATTTCACTCAGGTTGGTGCTATTAGGTGACTCTTGATTTCATCTTATCACATGTACTTGAAACTAGTATCTTAAGTGTAGTGGTGAGCAGGAAAGAAAATATAAAAAAATCATGGATATCTTCCAATGAAAGAAGAAAATATAGACAGGGAGGGGGAAGAAGTTTTCTGTCCATGTGCAGTCAGCTTGTTGATTGTGAACAGGAATGATGTGAGGATCATTTTTTAAAACATGTTCCCTGTGTTTAATTTGCTGTTCTAACCATTGTTTTCTTCAAGTTTATTTTCATTCTGATACTTTGTTTTATTTTCTTTGCTATTACATTTTTGGCTATTGGAAAACACTTTCCTTCCAAAAGTTGTCTGCCCAATTTGTTTCCCATAAAAACAACAATAATAGGAGAAAAATCCATTTTTTTTTAATAGCGATTTAAGGGATAAAATTCATCCTTTGGTGCTTATGTGCAGTCAGCCTTTCAGAGGGGTATGTGTTCATGTTACTGAGGCTAAAAATCTGTCCTCGTGCATCGCAGTCCACCCCTCCACGTAACTACAACAACTGTAATAAAACAGTAAGACTTTGTTTCAAAACTGGGGGAATGAGATGATTAATCATCTTCCAGTGTTTGCATGCCTACCCCTCCTTCACATCCTCTGGTACTGCGGCTGATGGCTAATCTGTCAGTGCACCGTGTGTGTTGGACTTGCTCTGCCTCAGGAGGAAAGCCGTGTCTGTTGTGACTTCTTGGCCTTTCATTACATCACAGCTTTTGCTAGGGGGAAAAAAATTGCTCTAATGCTACTGTGCATTCGAGCAGCTCCTATGGGAAGGGGCCTGGTGCATTCGCCCATCCCTAGTGCTGGTCACCCAGGAGTTACTGCGCTCGTAGGTCAGCAGGGCGGTGATGGCTCCTCTGATGTGGTCAAAGGAGGGCTGATGTGGCCATGGGGACGGATATGTCATGTTGAGTGTGATTAGATGTGAGTGCTTTTCTAATACCAACCTCTTGGCCCAGCCATGTGTGTGCCCGAGAGCGCTAGGGGTATGGTGGGGAAAGGCTGGGCTTCCTTAGCGGCCCGTAACTGTCTGTGACGTTAATGGTCAGCAAGAAGGTTCAGTGGTAGCCAGTGAGAATGACAAAGAAACCATTCGGCCTGATTATTCCAGCTATTACAGCACTGCTAAAAGACTGGAAACCAAGCAACAAAAAATACCTGATTAAAAGCTGGAGAGACCAATCGCTCAGAGCCAAACCCGCCCGTTCGCTGATATGGGAATGACATCATTTTTCATGTCTCCAGTTATTTCATACCTCTATTTTTGTGGTACATTAAGACTGTCCCATCTAGATTCCGTGTTTAAGTTTTCAAGGTGCAATCCTAGAAGACTTGTTGGTTTTCACAGCCACTACCAACTTGGAAACCTAATAGCACATCAGTTTGGGTTTTAAATTGTTAGGAAGGAGGCTTAACTGAACTTACTGGCTGGAAGCTAAGTAAGTCTTGCTGGATTTTTGCTTTGTGCCCATGGAAGCAGCTTTAGAGAGCTGCTGCCCTCTGTAGATACTGTGCACTATAGATAGAACCTTCTCAAGAGAACTGCTGATAAATGAAGGAAATTGCAATGTGCTTTGTAACTCTTCTCTGATGAAATTAGAGGCAATGGTTACAGTGAGACTTATGGGACACCTCAAAAAACCATCACTATGCAATGCCTTTCTTACTGTGCTGGGGGGTGTTCCTAGAAATAATGTGTAGATAACTGCAGGTGATTTGTTGCTTTTTGTCTTTTAAAATACTATTAAACTTACTGCTTAGAAATTGCTATCACTTTCTATTGGTTTATTTATTACAGAAAAAAGATTGAGCTGAGGAAGAGTGGAAAAATAATGACAATATTCCTATCTTGCATAAGAAGGTAAGATTTAGAGGACTGTAATATTGCAAGTACTTATTTACAGCAGAATAGTCACGATGAGGTAATTTAAGTTCCCAAATACTGGCAGCTTTTTATTTAAACTTAGTCAGCTCTTCAGAGTCTTGGCCGCCTGAAAGCCAATGATTTAAATTCATCATCCTTTCTGATTGACTGAGACAAGGAGTCAGTCCAGTGCTGCAGCACTGGCCTGTTCTATGTTGGAGAACCAAAAGTTACATTTTGTTTTGGAGCAGCAGACTTGTTGGGGGGGGAAGGTGTATTTGGGTTTCTTGAAGGGAGAGCTCATTCTTGGTTCCCCCACACTCCATTCCCTGGCAGCTATAGATACTTCATTTTTTTCCGGGATTTCTCTTTTTTGGTCCGAGGTACCCAGCTGCGGATGAAATAACGCTGCCCATATGTGTTCATTGTTCCCTTGCTGCTGTCTGTGCAAGTCACCAGAGTTTTCCTAATAAGGTTGGGTCTGACCTTTCAGAAGTTCTCCAGTGAGGACTCTAACTGCATTCATTAGCCTCCAGACAGATAGTCTGCCCCTGTAAAACAGCTGTAAGAAACAGCAAGGTGGGCTTGTTCCAAACCCAAAGTCGTGTAAGTGTGAGGCAGCTGGGCTTTGGCTGCCCCTTCCCAGAAGGGTAGTGCACCAGATGGACAGACATCCCAGGGCAGAAGGGGAGCAGACAGACTGACACAGAGACCACAATAGAGGAGACTAAAGCCTGGAGAGAGGCCGTTGTCTGATGGGCTGGCTTAGGCTGGGAAACCCTGTTGGGTGGTCTCGGTGTCCTGATGTGCAAGGTGAGGGTTTCACGACATACGTGCTGACTGCTGGGGTGGTGGCTTCCAGTTCTGCTCCTTTCTTGTGTCAGCGCTGGCACAGGAAGCGCACCCACCTGAAAGCTGATCTGCTGACTGGTTTGCTGGTGTGGATGGGGATGGGAGGAAGGTGATGTCTCTCCCTTAGCCCCAACTAGCTTCTGAGAGTGATGTGAAACTACAGCTCATGCCAACAAAATATTTTCTGTGTTCATGAAAATAAACAAGCAGAGCTGGTTTTTTTGTTGTGGGTTTTGGGTTTTTTTCCTTCTGTCAGTGAAAATTTCTCCTGACTGGAATCACTTATAAGATCTTGCAGCTCAATAGTAGCTCAGGTCAAAAGAGGAGGAAGTAGATAGCAACTGATTGGCTCTTGTCAAAGGAAGATATGAGGGATTTAGATTAATATAGTAGATATCAGTAGTTACATTTCAGTTGCCTAAAGACAAAATGGGCTCATTTGTACCGATTTATGCATTATTTCAATATTGCCAAAAGAACAAATAAATGAGTGCACAATTCCAAAAGCCATGACAAATCTCCCAAACTGAAAACTCCACTAAAATGTTACAAATACTTTCAGATAATCCCTGCAAATGACAGAACTCAGTGGTGGACATCTAGCTGCTTGAACCACCTGTTAAAATCTGAGGCTGGAGGTGTAAAACTTTTGTTATCCAAACAGTAAGGCCGTACTGAATGTGAAGATACACATTTCTGCGAAATTTGATAGAGCTTTCCCCCAGGGAATAGGAAAGTGATTTCATTGGATTTTGACAGCTAAATAGAATATAGCTTATCATTTCTATACAGTTATTTTACAATAGTAGAAATTACTCTAATTTTTTTCTCATGTAGAAGAACATCTGCCATAGCTTTTCTCTGCTGTGTTAAGGCTCTGAAGAAGCAGGTACACACTGATAAGGACTTGAATAATGAACAAAACACAAGGAGTCAGGATCTTTCAAAATTAATGTTTGCTCTCTAATATTTTAATTATTTTAACTGTGGCAGCTTGCTGACCTGTAAGCAATGCAATTAGACACGGATAAACTTGGTTCTGTAGAGTGAGTCAGCAAAGTAAATAGCAATGAATGGGTTTAGTTTTGCAAACAAATTCTAAATCCAGCATGAGCAGAGCTTGTGTTACAGCTAAAATGTGTGATTCCTTGCAGCTATATGTATTGATGTGTTTCCCTCTTTGCAGGTTTTCCCCGTAATAAATTCACTGAAGAAGACCTACAGACTTCTGCCCAGTGCTATGAAAATTAATCAAGGCACATTAACTGCAGGAAATCTTCAAAGGTACCAAAATGAAATGCTTATTCCATAATTAATTAAAGCAAACAAGCCATCAGCATGTGCTATGTAGCCTAAGCATTATGTCAGGTCAATAATTAAGCTGTAGTAAATCTTCTGGAGGTTCTGTCCTGCCAAACTTTAAACGCTCAAGACTAACCCAAGGACCCTTAGCATTGTAGTGAGTCAGTAAATGATTACACAGATAGCTGCTCAATTTAAAGTTTGCTGCTATTAATGTTCCATTTTTTAAGACATCCAGAAATTGTACGTTTTGTGGTGGTTGAATAATATCCTGTGAACAAAATGTCTGTCTGTCTCAAGTCTGTGAAAAGAAGTATTTTATAGGCTTGAGTTACGTCAAGATAAAAGTGCACTTTTCCTTCAGGGAAAGATACACAATCAGCAAGAAGAAGTGGTTTGGAATTTCCCCTTGTTTATGTGAACGTGGTGCTTATGCAAACTCGAGGCTAATGGCAGCATGTGCAGCTGGCCCCTGCCAGTACCGGGGGTGCTGGGGCGGCTCTGTCCCAGCCTTGTGCTTGCGAGGCCTGCCTGACTTTCAGGTGGCATTGGGAGGTCACAGCAAGTTGTGTGGTGACCTTGTGATGTGGGAATTACAGCACTAGGCTGAGTATCAAACCTTACATCTCAGCAAACAGAAATACAAATCCACATGATGGTGCAGAGCAGGAAGCCTGAAATGCTCTGAGATTCATTTTTCTTCCCTTGTCTATACTATTTTCTGTCACCTTTTACACAAAATACTTCTGGTTAAACAATCTGCAAATACATGTGATGTGATAGCAGGTCTGTGTGTGGTGGAGGTGAAGCTGGATTTCAAACTGAGACGTTGCTAGGGGTGAAGGACAGCTGGTACCCATCGGGTTTGTTTCACGTGTGGGTCTTTGTATGGAATTTCATTTGGAACCAGTGACTGTTTGACATGTTCGCTCATAGTTTATTTTAATTACAGAATATTTAAATTACCAGATCTTCAGATAACATTTCATAACAATTGGAATGAAGATAAGATTATTCATCCTGCTCTATTTTCCCTCCAGATGGGTGGCTGTGTACTGGTTCTATGTAAAACATGTATTGGTCGCTTGCACGAGGCGTATAGGGATATCCAGGCTGTTCTATGCCATCAGTCCAGCCATTATCTCTAGTTCCATCCTAATGTTCTCTCCCAACTTTATCTACAGTTTTACTAGGTTTATCTGTGGTTTCCTTCCTGGGTTGCTCTTAAAGAGGTTAACTAGAGTAGGGCCAAGAAAATTCACGCCTTGGAGTGAAATAATATGGTTTAGATGAGTAATCTGGCTTTTGTTGTAAGGCAATGAATTGGATTATTATTTGCAGCACCTTCTAGTTCTAGTCAATGAAGTGACAAGTGATCATTTTGGTGATATTCCCAGTCTACCAAAGGCAGGAAGCACAAATGAAGGACTTGATATTGGAAGATGTCCAAGCAATTTTTGCAGATCCAAAGGTTAAATTTTTTAAAAGCTCGGGCATTGTTTATCTAACCTGAAACTTTAGAGGTTCACTCTTCATTGACTACATCATGTGGTGTTTAGAGAGATTTCACAAGAAAAATTTATAAACATACCTTTTTTTCTACAGATTTAGGGCCATGGTATCTTGCACAATAAAACTGATAAGTATGTGTAAATGGAGTTCATATTTGTCAGTATTAGGAATGCCTTGAGAATATTTATTATGAAATAGTGTTATCACTTGCACCATGGATAAAACAGTTGGAAAGTTCCAAGAGAAAAGAAAAGGTGGCTTTTTGACCTGAAGCTTAAAAATCATGTCTCTTATGTATATAATCTATTAATGACACACTCAGTGCAAAGACTTTCCTGGCACATTATCCGCTGACATTCCAAAAGCCAACTTCAGTTAATTAAGTCAAATACAACTTAACCCTTGGGGTCAGGATTTTTAGAAATGTAGTTTCATTACTGAACACACATGTGTCCCCGTTCCAAAAAGGCTTTTGGATCACAGTTTATTTTCAGGAAGCATAAGAGCTTGAAAAACCCATTTCACTTCATCTGAAATGAACATGATCTTAAAAGAAGAGCTGGAGATGTTTGCGTAATGGCATTTCACCTGAGGTTACAGGGCTGAGGAGGCTGAATCTGCATGAGGGATTGATAGCTCAAGAGTACTGGGCTGACCAGGGGTGTCCCCAAGCAAGAAACCTGGGTTAGATATTCAGAGGGGTCTCACAGAATAACTCAAAAGTCCCAACAGACAGTAGATAGAATCATAAAGGTGTCTTCCAACCACAACCATTCTAAGATCGAGTCCAACCATTAACCCAGCACTGTCAAGTCACCACTAAACCATGTCCTTCTGCACCTGATGGTTAGGAGAGGCTGGGAAGCTGAAGAACAGGTGTTGAGCAAGTGATGTTTTTTTGCAGTTGACTACACCACTGTTCACTTCACTGCATGCACAATGCGGGCAGTCACTGGTCTATCAGCAGGAGGCTTTGCTGAGCATCCTGCTAGAAGGTGTACAGCAGAACTAGGATCTTTTTGTGGGGTTCCTCTCTCTGTGCTGTGCTATTTCATTGTTCTCAGTTGCCTGTGTAGGATGTAGCCAAGTCATGCTGAATCTGTACTTGGGCAGTCTTTCTCTAGCCAGGATCTTGTCAAGTATTTTAATCTCCTTGTACAGAGGCTTTTTCATTCTCTCCTGCTAAAAGGTCACAAGGAAATACCCACCAAAAATAGGGAAGTACCATGGGAAAAATCCTCTGACGCAGAGGTACCTCTGCATTGCATACACATACACGTTCCGACACGCACCCACACAGATTATCTGCTAAGAAGCATGTGCTAAACTTTGCTTCTGCATCCCTTCCAAGTGATCTCTGCCATTGGTGACCTTAGTGCTATCTTGTGACTATACTCCACTTTTGGAAACAAAACTGGTTCATTCTCAACTCTCCCCCCCCCCCCCCATGCTGTCAAGTTTCTCAGCTTGGAAAAGAGGATTACATAGAAGGGGATTATTAGCTGAAAGATAAAGGGGTTTTCCCCCTAAATGCATTAGGGTAAATGGCTTTTAACTACAATAGATGCAGCTGGTAAAATGAGATATTCCAAGGAGATCCAACTTTGCCCCTTCATTTCCTCTCTGTTTTCTGACTTTCTGGCCCACAGCACATTTCTGATCTGAGCTGGTAAACGAGTGGCCCTTTCCACTTGGTGTTCCTTCCCATCACCCTCTCACACAAACCTTTTCTCTGGTTTTCTATATACACTGTTGATTAAGTTCCAGAGGGAGTTTTTACAGCCTGTCAATACAGTAGAAGAGTCTGTGATCTTGGAGTTTTCCCTTTAGAAGCTGTGAAAGTGAAGATTCTGGGATTCATTTTTAGTCTATCCATAATCTGCCACATGTCACTCCTCCAAAGCAACAGGCGCTTGTTTGCCTTTGTGGCTGCTCATCCCTATTAAATTAGTTCACACCAGTAGAGCTCCAAAGGGGAAGGCTGAGCTTTTCTCCTTCATTTCCTCCTGCTCCTCAGTGGAAGGGCTTCTCAGCTGCTGATTAGGTCTCTTGGTGTTCTTGCCAGGGTGTTTCTCTGCGCTGCGTGCCCTAATGAGGAGCTGGTGGGCAGTGTGCTGAGTGCGCTCGTGGAGAGACGTGCAAGAGAAATGCAGCTCCGAAAAAATTCCTTCCCAGCCTGCACCAAAGTCAAGGCAGGAACTTTTGGATAAATGCATTCTTATGGTCACAAGATCAAGCTTTCAAAATGCCAGTCTCTGGAAGAGTTTATGAACCTTTCCCCACATTTAGGTGTCTCTACAGAAAAAAAGCCCAAGTCCCTTCCTTCCTACCCAGTATCAGTTGTATTACTGTGCCTTAGTGGGAACAGGTGCTGTGCAAGGGCTTCCAAACAAGACGTGCATCGTCTGATAAAAGCAATTCTAAGGTTTCATGTAAAGAATGCTTTTATAGTGGATTTTTGTAACAGAATTGTATGTGTCATTATTTCCTCTGCCCCTTCCAAATATTTCCATTCAGATGGATGTTTAAGAAGAATGGAGATTTTTCTCAGCCATGCACTTCTGCTGCCAGTAACTTTCTTGCAAAACTGCAAAATGTCTTTATTAGGAAGGGGATCTATAGCATCATTAGGACTGTAATGATCATGGAATGGTTTGGGTTGGAAGGGACCTTAATGAACATCTGTGATGGGCTGGGGCACATCCCACTCCACCAGTCTGCTCAGAGCTGCATCCAGCCTGGTCTTGAACACTTCCACAAAATGACATGTCTGCAACTGCTTAAATCTCCTAGCAGGGCAAGAAGCACTGGGACGTGTGTTTATATCTGTAGAGGTGCTACTGACGTAGTGATGAAGCAGCTTACTGACTCAGGGCCAAGAAACACTGATGGGAAAACTTTCCAGCTTTTTTGTTGCCTTGCAGATTTACAGATCTAAGACAATATTTCTCTGCTCATTATTGTCTCAGTTATAATCTGTTTCCCTACCACCTCCTCAAGCTGTTCCCAGAAGGAAGAAGAAAATGGCTGCTTATTATTTGTGGCACATGAAGACCTGCTAGGCTTTGGTAATGACAAGCAAGCAGAGTATGTACTAGTTAGTGAAATGCAGGCTCTCACCTAAAGAAATGTTGAGAGGATATTACTTCTAGGGAAGATTTCAACCATGTTTCACACTTTATTTCTCACATGGAAGAAAAATGCAAGGGTTTACAGTCAGGTCTGCAGTTCTTAATATATAGGATCATAGAATCTTTCAGATCAGAGTCCAGCTCTTTCCCCAGCACTGCCAGGGCACCACTAACCCATGTCGCTCAGCACCACAGCTCCATGGCTTGGAAACCCCTCCAGGGGATCACAGGGACTCCATCACTGCCCTGGGCAGCCTGGGACAGCCCTGGAAGGCAAGAAATTGTTCCTCATGTCCAACCTAAACCTCCCCTGGTGCAACTTGAGGCCGTTTCCTCTTGTACTGTCACTTCTTCCTTGGGAGAAGAGCCTGACCCCACTGTCTTCATGGCACAGCAGTGCCATGATATGTGCATATCACACAGTGGGCAGGTTTATCTCTAGGAACTGGTCCAGCAAGCTGTTGGCTGCACCAGTTCCCACTGAAAGGGTTCTCAGACCCTTTGGTGGCCAGATCCAGAGCTTCTATGGGATCCTGAAATTCTGTGAGATGTAAATTAAGATGACTGAGGCAATAAAATATAACCACTTATTAACAAGGCAGTTCTTTATAGCCATTAATTCTATATTTATAAATAGCTGGAGACATGACTGAGACAATGTTCAACCATGCAACTAATTGAAAGCAAATAAAGATATGATGACACAGTAATTGTAACTGAAATGAAAACTTTCTTCTTATACACACATTAACTTTTTCCTTTAGGTAGGAGGCTTACCCCACAGCTTCTCATAGTTTAAATAGTACTGAATTAAATCACCATGCACACTGTGTGTTCCTGAATATTGAAACCTATACATTACTATAGAAATCATTCCCTAGATCAGAGTTTTAAAATCCAAACTTGAGGTGTATATGAGTTCTATCAAAATAAGAGCCAGAAATCTCTTTTGTTATGTTTCAGTGACATTTCTTTTTTCTTTCTCAAGACTTATGTTTTTTTCTAAAGGTAGAGAAATATATTTTCAAGTAGCACTGATACCTCACTATATGAAGAATATTAAGAGGGATCATTTCACCCATCACTGAAATGCAGCTGTTTCAAGGATGCAAAATTTTATTGGTGCTAGCAAACTAAACTAGAGTTTAGTGAGGAGTACACCAATACGTGTTGCTAAAACTGCAGATAAAATATAAGCAGGATAGAATGCAGATTCTTAATTAAAATACTTTGCATATGTCTTAGTGACGCTTATTTTAAATAATGGGTATTTTCTGTGGCTGTGTGAACTCAAATGCTGTTTCTATAAAGGAAGGTGTTTGACCTGCTTCAAGCTATAAAAGAAGATTTGTGATTCTCCGAAGCCCACATGCCCTAGATTAATGTTAGTGTCAAACTGATTCTGCGTTAAGCTCATTTAATGTACCTCTGGGCTGTTAGATGTTGCTTTGCCAGCAGCAAAGGTCACATGTTTTCAGGTATTGACAGTGCAAGTAACGACAAGTTGTTTCTGTGTTGAGCGGATCAGGGTCTTTTTAGCATTCATTCAGTGAATTTGGCAAACTGTAGCCTCTGCCCAAGAGGGCTCTGTGCCTTTGAGCATACAGCAGAGGGAATTATTAAACCTCTGGTTCTGAAATCTATAGCTTCATTTAGTTCAGACCTCCCAAAGGAATTTTTATGCCTTCAGCTAAATAGCAAACAATTTTGAAGCTGACTTTAGGTAGCAAATTTCTTCTCGATCATAAAAAGGAACGGAAAGAATCTTTTATATATTTTTTGGGTTTTTTTAAGCACATTTTCTATTTGAATATATTTTGGCACAGTAGGTCAAACTAGCCTTACAACTGCAGCTAGGAAAAGCCAACGGTCTGTGTGAGGCTTTGCGAGCATGGTCCCGTGGAGGGAAGCCTGGTCAAATAGCTGCAAGTTGGGAGCAGAGCTGAAGTGCTGCTTTCCCAGCTCCTTCCTGGGCTGCTGAGTGACGGAGCAAGTCGTGTAACAATACCAAAATTTGCACAAGGCTGTGAGTCATCTCTAGCAGGTAATCAGAAAATGCATTAAGCCGCTCAGATGGGAGCCTGATATTTCCCAAACAGTCCTAGGCTATGCCAGGCTTCTCCTGTGCACTGGAGGGTGATGAGCGCTTGGGGAAAAGGTTTTTTCTCCAAAGCAAAAGGGGCTTAACGTTGTGATGCTCTAGGAACAGAATTTGCTCAGTATTATCAGACACCTACTCTCTGCCTGGTAGATTTTTTTAAATTTTTTTTAAAGTTTTTTTTTTTCTCTCGGACTGATCCTGAGGAAGGGGAAATGGAAACAGCTTGTCAGGGCTGGCAAAAGGATGGATACCCCCACATCACAGAGACCTAGGTCAGGGCTGCACTTGGGCTTCTCTGGGAAGCAGATAGTTGGAGCCTGAAGTCCTAAGCCTCAGTGCTTGCTCCTGGACTGTTTAGACATTATCCCAGAGCTGCCATTTGATAAAGAGCAGAAAGGTCTCAAGAATGCCAGCACCCAGTCCCTGCATTAAGTTATCTAACCTGCAGAACCAAGGCCCCCTCTTCCTCTCAGCATATAGATCTTGTGTGGAGCTTTCCCAGGAGAGGCAGGCTGAACCTTTTGTCATCACTTCCCAGTGACTGAGGACCTTTCCTGGGACTGGAGCTCCAGAGGTCATCATGAGAAGGAGGGCTTGAATCTCAGACTTCCATGTTTTGGTGGATCCTCAATGTCCTATGAATTTTCCATGGCCAATGTGTGCTTCACAAGCTGGGCACCTTGGGAGACTTATGCCTGTTTTGCATCTCCCAAACAGCTTTAGCTAAAAGGCAGGATCTTAGGCAATTAGTGCAACAAAGACAGGGTGACAATTGAGCAGACCCAGAAGCTTTGCATTAGGTCTCCAAGGATCTTTAGGTATCTTAAGCTCTGCAGCACCATAGCTATGGATTATTTTAATTGCTCTCCTGAAGTTAAACTTCTAAGTTTCTCTGAAAGGGCACAGCTGTGATTTGTTGTATGCTTTCTGAAAAGCACACTGGTTCATTCTATAGTCACCTGAGTACTGTTAGAGATTGTTCATTTGGTCACATACATGTCACAGTTCCCAGGAGTCTCCATGCAGGGGTTTAACTGGACCTGATTAGCTTAATCAGTGCAGACTTGTGCACACACATGCCTTTCTCCCATCTGTTCCATTTGTTTCACTGCCTCCCTTTTCTCCTCACTCTTGTCACATTTTTCCTTATCAAAGTTTCCCTAACTTTAAATCTTTTCCCTTTTATTCTCTTTACCAGTTGCCTTTTTATCTCAGTAGAAAGCTGTGGGAGATGAGACTAAATATGATCTAATACAGTTTGCCTCCAAGCTGTTCACAGCAGAATTTGGGACCTGGACAGCTTCCTTATCTTGCTCAGCCCAGCAGACCAGGGGAAGGAGAAGAGGGCACTGCCCACTATGATGGTGTATCGGGCTTCAGGAGAGAGTTAAAAAGCATTAGAGGGCAAAATTGTGCCAGACTTTCCCTCACAGTATCCCTGGGTACTCGGGCACAGCTTCCCTTCAGCATAAGGAAAAGCAGTAAATAATATTATTAGTGTTGCAAGTGAAGTCTTGGGCCAGTGTCACTCTTCAAAGGCAGCAGCGTTGTATTGACTTATAGTGCTAAAATTCAGGATTATGATCGATGCTTCTGAAAACAAGCTTGTAGTTTTCCTCCCAGTTGCAGATGACAGGACACTAACTTGCTTGCTCTACACTTACAGGGAGATAATTGTACTGAGTTTTAAATGCATATGTAAGAAATGAAACAAGGCATGTATATGTGTGCGTGCATGGTACATATAGGTGAAGACTGATATCATCTCTAGCTTTGTTTTCTTGTGGGGACTACTGACTCCCCAGACACAGGCTGGGAAGTCACAAAAATTGAAGAAACCATCCCCAGTGTGACTATTTTGTCCTCTCCCTCTCTCTGTACCTTTCGTGGTCGTACAATAGTTTTACCCTTCGGCACAACTCAGAGGTGCGTCTCCAGGGAGATTTTAGACCATGTAGCTGCAGTGGGTTGATTGCATCCTGAAGCTCCTTCAAATTTGTGCTTTTTGCTATGTTTTCAGTAAATAGGGTTAGGTGATAGGTCAGAAATGATACCAATTACCTCATGTCCTGGTTGAGATTCAGGTTCTCCAAGCTGTTAACATTCATACACGCATACTCTCTTCATATGACAGTGAGACACATGTTCTAGAGTAGTCTTCAAAGCCTCCCCTCAGATCTGTTAACATCTGAGAGGTTTGTGATGGCTGTGGAAGCTGCTGCAGTTGAAACAGGCTGTTTCCACACCTGATGAGATGTTTGTGATGGCTGTGGAAGCTGCTGCAGTTGAAACAGGCTGTTCCCACACCTGATGGAGGCACTTTCCAGATGAAGTTGTTCTCAGCTGCCCTTGACTCTGCCTTGCCAAAGCCAGAGAATTCTGGACAGTGAAGTTTTGGGATATTCACCCAGCTTCTTTATGAAGGTACATTTTTTTTTAATTTTTACTTTTCTGTTTCAAGTAGCAGAGGTCCTGAAAATATAATGTTAGCTTGTGTGCAAATGAAAACCAGAAACCTCAAACATGTTGTTAGACAATGGAAAATGAAGATCCATGGACAAGACTGAAACATTAGAGAAAACGTAACAAGAAAAACATCTTAATTGTGCTGAATCAAAGGTTTCTATGGGCTGCCAAGATTTTAAATTTTTATAGCATCTTATCATCAAGAACTTTCTAAAAAAAATTTAATTAATTAATGTAGCCTCACAATTTGAAAGGTGAATAAGAGTTACTCTGGGATGGTTTTGTTTGTCTTTAGAATGCAGTCTGATCCCGTTGTGGTGGATGTTCAACAGCACATACCCCTGTTGACCCAGATGGTAACAATTGTATGCAGTGACTATTTCTAGATTGTAACTGTAGACAGGATTCTGACCAAAGCTTCCCTGACATTTAACGTAAACAGTGGCAAAATTAAGACACTAGAGAAAGACACTAGTGCCAGTATTGTCTGTTAAATGCATTGGGAACTCCCATAAATCCAGGTAATTCCAATAATGTCTTGGTATTTGCCCAGGCAAGTCCCTTAATCTTTTCTTATCAAAACAGGGACCACAGACATGCCATGTGGAACAGATTCTGAAAGCTCCGTGGAGCCAAAAAAGATCCGTTGCCTGCGACCCCAGATAAAACTTCATTGAGGACATTTGGTAGGACTTCAGCGTGCTTGTATTGCTTTGTGCCTTTCAGCTAGAAGTGTTGAATTATTTGAGCTATGTCAATAATTGCCCACGTTTGTCTACATGAGCTAAGTCATTTGAGAAATCACTTATGGAAGTAGTGAATTTGATGAGAGTGTAAGTTAAGCTAATTAATCATCAGTTAGTCACAGCCTTGTATCTAGACAAGCAGCAGTCTCACAACATGCAGTGCCTCGGGGCAAGAAGAAAGAATCCTGTATCTCACATCAGGCTTTAAGTACACTTCTTTTTTCTCTCACAGTGATTGTGCTAGCCTACAGACGTACTATAAACCTATTAAAATGCAAAACCCAATGTATTTTGTATGAGCTCTGCCCTTCCAGTGGTGTAAGCCAGGTACTGGATTCTTTGGCTGGATTTTCTCAGCCTGTTGGAATAGGAAAGCCCAGACTGCACAAGTCCCCGTGCCGTGAGCGTGCTGCTGATTCTCTCTTCCATAAACTCGTGTCTTTCCTTAAAACTTCAGAAACTTTAAGTGTATCCAGCAGGTAAAGTAATCTGTCTTGAAGGTGTCCCCATGGCAGAAGTGTAATGCAGTCAAAGAGGTGATCTGCTAGGTGAGGTGCTCAGAAACCTTTCTCTGTAGATGAAAATTGGTGCTTGTGATGCAGCCCAGGAACAGAGCAGCTTTTGTTAGTGCATCATTTCTGTCTGTCCCTCTCCTAGAGTCAGATCTTCTGCAGCAGGCTGACAGCTTCTGTGTGCTTCTGACAACTCATAGCTACGTGTGCCCTAGTGCTGCAGCTGAGTGTGGATGGAATAGAGGTTTTGACATCAATGTTTTATCCAAAAGGAAAAGTGTCACTGATTTTATAGCAGAAAGCTTAGAAAAAGCCTTTGGTCTCTGCTGTTATTTTCACCTAATTTAAGAGCAGTCCAGCGTGCTTGGCTTTGCCATGGTAGACCTGCAAGATGTCCTCTGTCTGCCACCAAGGGAGCTCCTTTCCTCTTGCCTGAGTGGACTTTTGGTGCATGTGAGTGAAACCCTTTCAGCTGCTTCTGCAGCTGCTTTCTGCTGTGTTTGTCCAGCCTGGCTGAGCTGTGACAAAATTAACAGGGCTAACACCAGAGCAGTAACTAGGAACTGGGAAGCTGATAATATCAGTGTGGCCAAATGTACTAGTCATAAACCAAACCAGTAAATTTTCACTGCTCGAATGGCAGCTTGTTTGCTACAGTGAGCCTGTTCCTGTGCTTGACACGCTCAGTCCAAGCTGGAAGCAATGTCTGTTTTCCAGGGGACGGGTCAGTTCACTCATACCATAGCCACCAGCAAAATTCCTCAGCGTGCCGCACTTTGCCGTAAGAATATTCGTGCTCTGAGCTCAAGCTCACGTGTTCAGTCCCTTCAGCTGGTTGAACAAACCGATTGTTTAACATTGCAAGTCACTCTTTAACAAAGTTCATTTCTATACAAAACTGCTCCCGGTAAATTCTTCAGTTTACTTTGCTGGGCCGACCACGCTGAACTCTGCAACACGTGAGGAGTCAGTGAGTCAGTGCAGTACTGTGAAGTACAGGAGGAACACATTACTGTGTTATCTGTACAGAAGGCCCTGCATTACCAGGGTGTCCAAGGACCTTAAGGCCATTATGTGAGGTAAAGCTGTGGTAGCAATATTGATGTCCCCCACCTTGCCAGCACAGGGTAAGAAGAGAGCAGGTTTTTTTGTTGTCTGGGAGAAGAAAGGACTCTGTCCATCTCCCTCTTCTCCCTTTCTGCCTATTAAGTACAAGAGCAGCAGAAGCATCTTCACCAGAACTACTATGTGATGCAGCACGTGGTGAAGAATCTCTCTTGAACAGGAGAGACCAGTTCATGCCTTTGTGAGAAGGGCTGAAATTTCAGCTGCGTGTGGTTCTGTGGCTTCTTAGATGGGTCCTCACCCCGACAGAAGTGGGATTAGTTTATTGTAAAGAGGAGAAACACAGGATTACACACTCGTAATTCTATCAAAATGAAAACCATGCTTCAGAAACATGTAACTGGCTTTGCTTCGTGCATAGGAGCGTTCCCTCCCGCTCTCAATCTTTAAAGGAGGCACTGGGGAGCATGGATTAAATTATTAAATCAAACCAATTAACTAATTACATTAAACAGTAGGTTGGATAAAATTATTCAGTTCTGCTTTACAATGTTGTGAAGGCAAATTCCCTGCACAGCTTCCCACGTAAAGTAGGAGAGACTCTAATTGAATGGGACTTGGCCACAGGAGTTGTGCAAAGGATCAGAGCCAGAAACAGCAGTCAGAAAGAAATGATACTCCAGGCAAAGTGGAGCAGTATTCCCTGACAGTTCTGATGAGTTTGTTGATTTATTTTAATGATTTTTTTTTTTTTTTTTTTAAGCACTGAATGATACTTTGTTTTAGTGGAGGTAACCTGCCCAAGCTACCAGGCTACGTGAGACTGAAGTCATGTTTTGATTAGCATAGAGATTCCTAGATGCCTAAATCAATTCAAGGGTACAGGAGCCAAAAAAAGTAATACACAGAATTAATGATGTTTGGTCATCCATTCTGCAGTGAGGCTGGAAACACAGATGAAGGTGGTGCCTTTGCCGTTACACGTCATCGCTGTCTTCCTCAGCCCTGAAGAAAACACATTTCTAGCACTGCCAACTCTCTCTGCTTTATCAGATGTCTCATTTTTGGCATCATATGGTTCTAGGGAAACTTATCTCTCATTTGGAAGAAAAAAATAAATGTTCTCTAGGAGTAAGGGTTGCCAAAAAAACTTTCAAAATACACAAGCATAGAGGCTATGAAGCCAAAAGATAAGTAACATGGCATTTATTACTTTTTAAACTATTATTTTGAAAACATTTTCTTGATTTATCTTGGGGGTTTGACTCATACCTTTTTTATTTAATGCTTGCTGTTGGCAGGAATAGAGTCCTTGCATTTTTTCAGGGGTTCTCCTGATTGCTGCTGTTCAGTAACGTGAACATCTCTGTCATTTTCATCTCCATGGATCACTTTCTTAATGCTCCTGCTGCTGTTGAAGCCAGTGAGGGTGTTGCAAATAACTTCAGAATGGAGCTTAACAAAAATATCTTTGGGGAAATTTAAGCGGAGTCCTTCAGACTGTTTCAGATCGGACCTATTGTGCAGCACTGTTAAATCATTCTTACTCTTTTATTCCCTCTGTATAAATATAACAGCAGTGTGGAAATCTTTTTGATGTCTAGGATAGTGTATGGCATCACAGGATTGCTGAGGAGGCCTTCTAAGCTGATTAAATAAACCCAACAAGAGTCACAGGAGGGAAGGGAGGAGGGAAAACACTTGCTCGCCTGATCTGAGATGTTTGCAAAAGCTGCAGCAATTCTCCACCAGTTAAGGATTGAAGTTTCCCTGGTGGACTGATGACCTTTGATGTGATAATTGCTGATTTTCCTGAAACTCCGAAAGAGAGTGTGTATAGTAGTGTTAGAAGAAGGGGTAAATATTAATGAAGCATTGGATTTTCATTCAAAGCCAGCAGGAGACAAGCAGTTAAATGCTCCTTTTCATCCCACAAAGCAGGATGGAAACTAAGATCCCTGTAATATTCGCCACATAACTTACATACCTTAATCTCTGAGCAATTTTACAGTGTTGTGTATCTCTGTGAGACCTTATGCTCTTGAAAAGTATTTGTTCTGTTCGGTTTTCCTTCTTTTGGAATTGTCATACAGAATTTAATTTTCTGTTTAAGTATTATGTTTTTAATTCCAGTGTCACACATAGATAGGTATATGGGTATTAATTTTCCTTTACGGTGGCTTTAGAAGTTTTATTCTTCGGGTCAGGCTGTGTAAGGTGCTGCAGGAACAGGAGAATGGGAAAGTGTTATCATATAGGGATATGCTTCATTGTCAGCACAGGTGACAGCAGCAGTAACAGTTGGCTGAGGAAGTAGATAAAACGTTGATTACTAAAACCATAAATGTTTCCTTTTCCCGAAGTTTGTGTGATGCATGTATAGAAAATATTTGGAAAACTGACAAATATTTTCACTCGAGCTGTAATTCCTGGTTCCTCCAATCTGAGAATGGCTTCCTTTTGGGCAAGGAATCTTGTCTCTGTGCTGATACTCATTCTCAGCTCTGTTCCTGCTGATAGGGCAGGGAAAGGTGCTTGAGCAAAAAGTAGGTTCAGATATTGGTTGCTATCGTTAGACTCAAAAACTACTCTAGTAATGGTGCTTATAAGAGAACCTTGTACCTGTGTCTGTGCCAGTAATGAACCAAAACATCAACAGATGGTGGCTACTGTTAAATGCTGGCAAGAGCTTCTCCTTGAGGCACAAGCATGCTGTGAGGACATTTTTTCTTTTCTGCTAGATCACTTAGTCTAGACACCTGTGAACAAAGTAACAGGATAATGACAACAGCCTGGCCATGGGATCGGCAAGTTCAGCTACTGGCACAACTGCACTAACTTACAGTTGTTCAGGATGTGCTGTGCTTGCTGCGATGGACAGTGTGCCTGCTTAGCAGATGATGGATCGTCTGCTGTGACAGTCCACCCTACAGCAGCAAGTAGTAAGTCATATTTAGTCCCCACAGCTCTTGTCATTACTGAAGTCTGAACGCTCTGCAGATTATGCAATTTAAATGTCCTCTGTCTTCAAAGTGAGAAAAGATATGACATTGATCATTTAAATGTAGGCTGTCTGACAGTTGCTTATTTATCTATGGGATAAACCATAAATAAACCAGAGAATCATAACACAGATGAGGCTGTAACATGCACCCATCTCAAAGTCTGGTATCGGTAAATAAGTAAATATCAGTAAATCTTTTCCAGTTCCCTTACCTAGCTCCTAATGTAAATACAACACTGAAGAAATACAGTCTGTCTTATATTCCTACAGTACAGAGCAGTAAAAGAAACTATGGTTTTACTTTGAACATTGCCCCAAATATGACATTGTCAGTTTATCATTTCTCTTAATAACTTCTGAAGAGTGTGTGATCAGCTTACAGGGAGATGAATTAACTGTAGGACAGTCTTGGCTCAAATGGAAGGTTGATGAATGGAAACGAGTCAGGAATACATTTTCAAGGAGCCTTACATGTTTAAGGATCCAAGCTCGTGGTCCAGTCTAGCTTGACGTGTCACCGTTCATAATGACAGAATTTTGTTGGTCTTGGAAAGTCCTTCTGGCATAATGTCCTCATAGTAATATCATTGGGGTTTGGCCTTGGACTTACAGTTGTTGTCATTAATATAGTAGGGGTATCTGATCTGCGCTGTGTCTTTCATTACAGGTAGACCTGGCCAGAGGATGGCAGCTTAGCTTTCAGGGATTCAGGTGTTTTTATTTCACACTGCAATGAAAACAAAAGCCTTCCAGTGTTTTCTGTTTTGTTGGTTTTACTTCCATAGTGTGAAATTGTACTGAAGTTTTATTTTCAGATTGAGAAGTTAAGGTTTTCCATCCAAGCCTCAGGTCTAGGAGCAAGCAGGAAGCTTAGCCTGGGCTCTGAGCAGCTGACCTGGTCCTTCTCTGGTTTAGTTTTAATGCTACTTCGTTGACACTAGTGGTAGTCTATCAGCTAATTCTTTGCACAGTCAATCAAGGAACTTGTATGAAAGATGTTATGTAAGAAAACATAAAAAAAAATAATACTGGAAGTGTTATACCCCACTTATAATTTACAGACAGAGAAGGACACATTAAAAACGTGTCCAGAAGTCCTATTTAACGGGGCATTTCTACAGCATATGGTACAAGGAGCAGTTTTTTCAGCCACAAGCCCCAGGCAGGTATTAGATGCTAACTTGTGACATTCGTTGCACTGTCTCAGAGGTGCACGAGTCACACCAGTCAATCAGCTGCTTTGGTTTTAAGCAATTTCACACTAAAAAGAAAATGTATTCGCAAAAGCTCTCTGCTGTTGGGTTACGGTTATTTGCTTCCTAAAATTGCCATCCCACTGTGTCCTCACCTGTAAGCTAAAACCTGTGTCATCTGACTGTTAGCAGTTGATAGATGTTTTGTGTAGACTGCTGAGTGGATGTTAGACCGTAGGAGATAAGAGAATTTGTAATAAATTATGGCTCCCAGCAATGGCCCACAGGGCTCATGCAGAACCCTGAAAATGTGGTTATAGGTGTTACTTGAAACACAGAAGGGTTTTATTTGCAGATACATAAAAATCACATTAGCGACCAAAGGAAACACGTGGCAACGCTCAGACGTTTCACTGTATCTCTTTCCCGTGAAAAGCTGAATATGTAACTTAATATTGTAATGAAGGCCTAGTTTGGGGAGAGAAAATCAAGCAAAGAAGTGTGGAAGAGTCTTACAAATAGATGCGATGCTAAAATAAATGCCTCTGAGCAGAGGTCAACGGAGTTTTAAATGTAGGAGATAATGGAAACATAACCCAGTGCAACACGATACTTCAGCGTGATGCATTTTTCATTTCAGATGTTTTATCTGTCATTATACCCTGAAATGTTTGGTCTGGTTTTGTCCAAATTTTAACAAGTCTCTAATCTAAAGCTAGGGAAGAGCTAAGTTTGTAGGAGCTTTTGGTAAAATGGAAAATCAATGTGGTGGGGTAACCTGAGCAGGTGGGCTGTGCTCTGTGCTGTGTGGGTCCTGCCATCTCCATGCTCAGCTCGGGGATGTCATCTGCTGGAAACCACTCTGCTGTCAAAGGAGAGCTAGGAATGGTACAGCAGCACATGAAATTGAAAAAAAGAGCAGAGATAGGAAAAAGTTGTGTTTTCAGGGTCTCCTCCCTTCCATAGCGTAACACACCTGCAACCTGCAGTCTCAGAGTACCTGTCACTAAGAGCTTATGACCCAAGCTGCCTGCACGAGTAACCTTTACTGCAAGCTAATAACTTCATTCCTACTGCAGAGAAATTCTTGGAAATCCATTAATCATCGTGATGTTTATAGATCACAGCATCATCTTCAAGAATAATCTCGGGTTTTTATAGGTTTAAACGTATTAAGAAATCAAAAAGGATTTGCAAAATTTAAAACAGGCAGGAGTTTTTGGGATTAGCCATTTTTCCCAGGAGACTTTTTCTATAAAACTGCGCTTTTCGTGGCTATAAACCTTCCGTCGAAGTTCTTAATTAAATCTAGAAATAGGCACATTGTGCAAATGCAGTGCCATTGTAAATAGAGGCTTTGGGAAATTATCATTGTTCACCATCTGCAGCTCTGTGTTTAGAGTTTTGCAGTCTTCTAAGAAACTAATAATGAATGATGTTTTCAAGAACAATTGGAACTTGTTGACAGCGCTTAAAAATGTGAAATTCCGTATTTTAAAGCACTAACTGTAGTGAGACAGGGGATGTAGCATTTAAACTGCCTGCATTTAAACTTTAAAAATCAGCCATACGGGACAGAAGGGGTCCCTCTGGAAAAATATTCGTTTAACTCCTGATAAATTACTCATTTTTGCTTGTTTATTTTAAAGGACAACACACACAGGAATGTATTCATGGCAGATGAATTAGCTCCTATATGATGAGTGTGCGGTGTGGTTAGTGCGAAGCCTTTACACCACCCAGCTCATCAGGAACCAGCCAGATCATTTGTTTCATTCCAGCTGCTCCCTTTACATTTACATGGAGCCTGGGACAGAGAGGATTTAAAATCTCTCTTCTGTCATTGATAAAGTTGCACTGCTTTTCCAAATCCTGACTGCTTTAATCACTGTTTGATTAACAAAAACAAACAAACAAAAAACCCCAAATGATGTCTAAATCAGCTTTCACTTCTGCTGAAGCAGTGACCACTGAAATAATTTGAAGGCTTCTCCCCAGTTCAAAGGACTTTGGTCAGCCTGTAACTGAAGCAAAACCAGCTTTTTTAATGACACTATTCATTTCTAGTCCTTAGAATAACACAAAAAGTTCAGAAATAATCAGAAATAGAAAAATCACGTTTACAGTCAATTCACCTCTGAAAGTCTTCACTGATTCATTCCCTTTACAAGTGAAAAGACATTTTAAATCTTTGTTTTGCTTAGTTCAGCTCACTTCTCTCTCTTTGAACAAGAGCAATAGCTCTTTAAACAAGTATTAAAATGCATCTGACTCAGCACTTCTTGGCATCTGACAGTTCTGGGTCCCGAATATGGGAAAGACCTCAATGGACTAGTGTGATTTCAGCAGAGGGCCATCAAGATGGTTGGGGTTTGCCCTGTGTGAAGAGTATGTTGGAGCTGGGTTGTTGTTCAGCGTGGAGCAGAGACAGCTTCGAAGGGTCTAACAGCAGCCCCACCAGCACTTAAAAGAAGGTCACTGAGAAGACAGACCCCCATTCTTGACAGTTGTGCATGGCAGGAGGATGAAGAGCCAGTGGACATAAATTGAGACAGGAGAGATTCAGGCTGGATTAAAGGAAACACCAATGTCATCCTCAGGACAGTCAAGCACTGGAGCAGGGCCCCAGAGGGTTTGGGCAGTTCCACCCTTAGATTTTCAAGGCCTGACTTGGTAAAGCCCTGAGCAGCCTGGTCTGACCCCACAGCTGAGCCTGCGTAGGACAAAGACATGGATTCTCCATGTGTTGATCTAAACATTCCTGAATTGGGTCATTGATGCCGTTTATGAGACACCTTTCATATAAGGGATACCTCATCTGCATGTGGGCAAAAACCATCCAGCAAAGCGAGCATTGATATTCTCCACAATAGTCATCGTAAACTGGGATGCCTTTCAAACAGAATGAAGAGAAGCCCTGCAGTTCTGTCTTTTGCCTTTCGACGTCTTCTCTGTTACCTGGGAGTGATTTCCATCCATCCTGGTCTTTCCCATTCCTGATCCATCCTGTATTATTCAGAAGCTTCTACCTAATGATTATCAATTTCCATTCCTGTCCTCCCTCTCTGTGCAAAGTGCACAGTCCAGTGCTGGGGCACTGGGTGGGCTGCCTGCTCAAAATCATCCAGTGTTAGGCAGCTGAGTACAACCTTGGGTCATGAGCAGACTTACAATTAACTATCTATAAAGAGACGTATATATCATTTATAAAGATGATATAAAATCATGTCTCTTCATTGCTGGGTAGGAACTTTGCTTAATAGGAAGTGCATTCGAAACAAAAATATGCGTGCTTGAATGTATTCAACTTCATCTTCCATGCTTTAAAATTGCTCTTTCATCTACAGAAGCCAGGACTGTGAAATTGAAAGTACCTGAATGTGCACTTGAAAGATGAAGAAAGTCTTTCCGCAGGCGTTTGCACTGGGAAAATGACAGCGCGTTTATATCTGCTGCCCTTTCAAAGCGTTTTCTGAGATAAAGTTATTCACAGAATAATTTCAACAAGTCATTCTTGAGTCTCTCAGATCTCAGAGTGAAGATTACTTTCAAACAGCTCTTTGAGAACAGATTTCCAGGCTGAGAGAATTGGTATTCCTCGGACAGATCAGCGGTACGGGGTATATTCTGTCCTTGAACAGGCAAGTGTGACTCCAATTTCAGGCTTTTTTGATGGGCATGCTAATTTTCAGATGAAATTCGGTGTATAGATTGTACGTTCTGGCCTTTCCTTGCGGCCACTGATGCTTAGCTTGCTTGGAGTTGTTCGGCAAAGGTCCTAAATCATCCTTGCAGCAGGGGTGTGCTGAAGAGCCCGCAGGAGGGTGTGCTGAGGAGCCGAGTGGTCCTGATGAACCCAGAAGACGTACTGATTTTGCACACGTGCATTATGGCCTACGTAAGGACTCCATCAGTCATATTTCTTTGCTCATATCTGCTGCCATTCCAGTCCAAAACGTTTTTCACCTTGTAGAACATGGGCACACAGAGATGACTTTGTGAGTTTCCTCTCAGTGGGTCACCCCAGGACACCCCGCCCAGGTGTGTGCTGGGGACAGTGGGACAGCAAGGAGGAGGAAGGCCAGGGGATGGAGCGATGACTGCGATAGCAGGAACAAGCCTCCCGTGTTCCTGGGCTGGGACTGCACCCTGTGCCCCCCTCCACCCACCCTGTCTCCCAGGTGATTTAGCTTGGGGAGCACTGTGGGACTCCTGGTTGCAAAGGAGATTAAAAGATGGATAAATAGCAGGGGTGAGATGTTCTCCTTGGTAGTGCCTCCAGTCAGCGCAGCTTCCTCCCCGACTGGTCGGTATGGAAGAGGATATGAAGCATCTGGTTTTTGTAACAGATTGTTTTGTTTGGTCTGACTGTCTGTTTACTATTATTAGTAGGCTGGTTTCTCTATAATACAGGTTTGTCAGGGAGGAACTTATTAAAAAACACATTTCTTGGTCTGTCAAGGAGCTTTTACATGTATATCAGTGAAGGTAAAATTTATACTGTGCCAGGACTGAAAAACTGCTTGACAAAGAGAAACAGCTTCCTGGTAAGGAAGATGTTGCTAGAAAAATCATATTCAGGACCTGGTCTATTGAGTCTATTTTAGTAGTCCTATTAAATTCTGTTTGAATGTACTGAGAGTACAACTCACTCAAATATAATGGGGCTACTCCAAAAGAAAATAAAAACCAGAAATTATTAGGCTTGATCTCCAGATGTGGAAGTGAAAAAGAAAGTCAGCAGACACCATAGGCAGTCTGTAGTGGATCGACACGCACGTAAGCGCGCTCAGTGCGTGTGTGGGAACTCGAAGCACTGATGCTATGAAGCAGTTTGCTTTCTGAGCTGTAGTACAATAGAGGAAGTTTTTCAGCAGCCCCTCTGGGGAGTGCCCCTCTGTGCTGGTTAGTCAGGGGATGGCACCTGTCCCAGTGCCTGTGGTGGTTATGAGCCATCGGTCGCTCTGGTTTATAGCTGAAAGCACATCTGAGATGCTCTCCTAGGAGGCAGGTGCTCTGTCTCTATACACACATACCTCATATAGGTTCATATGGCAAATTCCTCATGCTTCAGTCCTCACATAGACTCCTCTGGTCCCCATGAGCTCCTGCCAGTTCGCCGAGCAGTCAGCAAGGAGACAGACCAGAGCCTTATGACAGGCTCAGCTGCCACCCAGGACCACCACATGACATCACAACCTGCTGCAACTTCTCCCCGTGATGGAGGAGGTGTGGATGTGACCGTGAGGAATGGGGCGTGTTCTCTGTCTTCTCCTGTACACGGCAGATCCTCAGCTATTCTTTGCTGAAGATGCTGTCTTCATATTGGAGTTAATCTCACACAGCTGTTTAGGAAAACAGACTGTTTACCGAATCAAAACTTCCTCTTTCAAACAGAGTTGCAGATCTTTGGAGGGAAGGAAATATGCTTAGGAAGGAGGCTTTGTGAGTTGAACGAGTTCTCTCCCCAAAGGAGGTGTGAAAATCTCTGCTCTTCCACAGTTTCTGAAGCTGATGGACTTAAACTGCCTTAAATTCCGTCATACGCAGAGGTCACTCTTTGTATTTGAAAAATGCCTGGAGTCTTTTCCCAATTACATTACCTGGTAGCTGTAAGGCCACTTTCTTTAAACATTAAAAAAATTTCTGATATCAGAAGCCTGTTTGGAGACTAGTGAACATCTAATTATCTTTCTTCGTCTTAATTATTTAGCGAGTGCTAATAAACTGCACATATCATGACACTCATGTTTAATAAGCATATAAATTTAATTGATCTTTTTTTCCCCCCTCTCTTTGAAGACTAACAGACACAGAATTCAGTCACAAGGCAGTGGCATTATAACTTCCAATATAACATCAGGTTTTAATAAGCCTCCTGTTTGCTGCACACATGTGCTTAAGGCTGCCTGGAAACCAAATCAGGAGAGAAAAGGGATTACTTTAGATTACTTTGAAATGCGCATTGTTTGGAATGGCCTCTGGTGACCAGCTTTCATGAATGGCTGATTTTACTTGTGGGGCACGTCAGCTGGCTCAATTATACCCGGCTCCTTTGTATGACAAGTGCACTTCTCGGCTGCGGTGAAATATGAAATTCTAAAACAAAGTAAATCAGATGGTTAGAGATAAATTTAAGCAACTGTATATTATTAGAGGTCTGGAACTTAGCAGGAGGTGCTCTTGAAAAATATGTGGGAAATTTAAAACTTTCACAGATTTGAAGTTAATGTATTTATTTTTCATTTTCTTTAATGTTTTGTTCAACTCTAGTAACAGCATTAAAATCAAAGACCCATTTTCCTTTTCTCTATTAACAGTGTCAAAATCAGGAACCTATTTCCTTTTCTCAGGGGCAGACCATTTCTGCTACAGTTAGGTATTTTTTAAATGTGATGGGAGTTTCTTGTTTCACTCTGACAGTAGTGTTGGAAACTTTTCCCTCCTGAGAACATCCCTTAACCCGTGCAGAGCTGTAAAAGTGGGCTGGCAAGTGCGGGTGACACTTTCAAGTCACCGCAGGCTTTTTCCTTTCCTGTCTGTAACTGTTTGCAAAATTACAATGTAAAAACGTACTATAAGGTTATGATTCTCCCTGCCTGCAATTACTTTAAATTGCAGCTGCTTTAAATTAATCCAGCCTGAGGCACTGATGATGCATCATTATAAGGCAGTGATCACCTCTGGAAGGTGAGCAGAGAACTGATTGATTAGGAAAGCGTGTTGGAAATCCAATAGGCAACGATCGGATTAGGCTGGGATAGGAGCCACGTTCTTTGTGCTCCCCCTAAATCCTGTACTTTACAGCTAAGATTAGGGGATTAACCTTTAAGAAGAGATGGTAGGCCTTGCTTTTTCCTGGCTCCTGCTGCACTGTCAATGTGTGCGGGCTCCATATTCCCGCAGGAAAGCTCCCTGCAGATTGATGTGGCTGTGCCTGCTAGTCTGAGATTGCAGCCTAGGCCTTGGAAATAGATCAAAGCATGAGGGGCGTTACCATCAAATCATAGGATCACGGGCTGGTTTGGGTTGGAAAGCACCTTAAAGGTCATCTTGTTCCAACCCCCTTGCCATGGGCAGGGACACCTCCAACTAGAGCAGGTTGCTCAAAGCCCCATCCGACCTGGTCTTGAACACACCCAAGGGTGGAGCATCCACAGCTTCCCTGGGCAACCTGTTCTGGTGTCTCACCACCCTCACAGTGAAGAACTTCTTCCTAATTTCTAATCTAAATTTACCCTCTTCTAGTTTGAAGCCATCACCCCTAATCCTGTCACTACAAGCCCTCGTAAAAAGTCCCAGCATCACTACACTTAAACCTGTCAGCTGCTTTTTCAAAGTGTTTCGCTGTATTAGTGAAATTGAGAGTTGATGTTGTCGTTTGTAGGGAATTACAACCCTCTAGTCATCGGGGCAATATGATTTAAGGAGTGATTTAAGACCCCTGAACTGCTGGATTGCTCTGGTGCAGATGAACATCTCACCTCCCTGCCCTTTATTACATCATTTCAATCTGTCTTCAGAATCTTCACGAAACTACCGATTTTGTCAGGTCTCTACCCACACAGCTGTTGGGATTCACAGCATAGACTATGGGAGATTTTAAGAGGTCTGTCTTGTTAGAGGGCACCTGCAGTTGACACAGTGTCAATGGCAGAGGTTTCTGGTGTCACAGGCAGACTGGCAGGGTTTTGAAAAGCCCCAGACCGGGTGTCCACCAGCATCATACTGGAAATTACAAAACATTGCCAAGAGCAGAAGCCCTACTCTGCTTTTTATGAATTATGAGAATTCTTCTTGTTCTTTGCCTTTCTACTTTTCTTGTGGAGAGCCTGACTGATTTTAAGGAGATGGGGAACACTGGGGTAGTATTCCTGTAAAAAACATTCATTAAAGCTAAAACTGTCAAGTCAGCAAGTGACAGGTAAAATGCAGAGGAAGGTGATGTTCCTCTGCTTGGGATGAGCAAGGAAAGCTCATTTTCTTGTGGTGGTTGTTACCTGAGGTTTTGTTTGTTTGAGAGGTTTTCTCCATTTGTTCATCAAAGAAGCCTGTAAGAAGAAATTACCCAAGTTGATCTTTTGCTAAAGGAAACGAGACAACCTATCACTTGCAATGACAAGGCCTTCTGCTTCTTTTCTGTGCTTTTGATGTATTTTTGTGCAAGTTCCTAGCACTTGTCAGCAAATCTCAAAGATATCCTAAGTAGCAAAACATTTGTTTGTGGACCGTATCTTAATTATATACAACTATGTCAAATTTTGGAGGCAGGGAAATCTAAGTCCAGAGATATAAGAAATAAGCTGAAAAGAAAACGCCAACGCTTTGATGCAGAGAAGATAAAGTTGTCTGCCCTTTGTTATGCCTTGATCATCAGTTCCTGACGTGGGGCAATGCACAGCCCATGGTATTGGGGACAGACAGGTGTCCAATATCCTTACTCATTATCCCCACGTTTTATTTCAAATAAGAAAGAAATCAGCTGATGTAGGCCAGGTTCCCAAGGAAGGATGTGTGGAAGCCACATTTGTAGAGCACAGAATACAGAGAAGTTCGTACATCTTAAAAGCTTATAAAGGGGTATATTTGTGGGTCCTCAGTGCCCTGCTTCATAAACAAAGTGTATGATTCTGGAGAGGTTTTTATTGGCCAAACACAAAATGGCAGTTAAGTTGACTACAGGAGAAAAATGAAAACAAAGTGGATTTTCAAAGGGGAAAATGCTCATTTTGAAAACTGTCTGTCTATTGTTGTTTCAAATTAAGCGAATACACTGAAAAATCTTGGATGCTTCTTGGACAAAATGAATATAAACTCTGTTAATAGTTTCCTAAGATAATATCCTACCTTTTGCCTTTCTCCCTAGTCACTGAAAGGTACTCTCTTTAAGAGACCTAGGAATACAGTCCTTGTTTTCATGCTGCATCACACGCAGTGGCACTGGAGCCCTTCTTTGCAGTGCCCTGCCAGTGCCATTCAGGTTTCATGGGTAATTAATTCTCCATGCCAACAAGTCCTCGAACTGCCACTTGTAATACAGCACAGAACCAACTAAAGATCCAAGTTTTCAGATTTTACCCCATGAAAGCTGAGTACAAACTATGAATTTGTGCTCTTTTGGGGAGGAAAAAAAAAAAAAAAGAGAATGATGAAGAAAAAATTACATCCAGATGAGGAAAAATAGTTTATTTGGATTTCTCTGGTTCCATTTATTTACTGACCGGGTTTCAGTTGTGATAGGTATGCTCTACAGGAAAAATATTGCTAAATTTTTCCAAATAGCATATATAGAAGTTATCATCAGCACTTGTTTACTTGGCTGGAGAAAAGCACAAAAAAATTAAGCTTACTCCCCTATGTGAATTTGAAAAGGTCCCTTTTTTTTTTCCTCTCCTATTTTCATCTATTTCTCAAGACAAATTACAGTGTCTGCAGGGGCACTTGTACACTCCCAGCTAGTGTCCAACACAAACATTGCAGCCTTGTCTTCCCTACCAAGCCTGTATTTTGTCATTCCTTCTAGGGCTGGGAAATGCTCTGTAAAAGGACAGGTTGACAAAGATCACCTTCCAATAAAGATTTGTTGTATGCAAAGCTGAAATAGCTACGAGCAGCAAAAGGTGGGATTGCTGCATCCTTGTGCAAGAACCAATCAGGGAAACTTGGATAATTAATTTTAGATGTGTAGATCAGCCCTGGTATTTTCCTTGATTGCCAATGGGGGCAAATTGGAGCTGGGAGAGAAACGCTTCATGGTCTTTGTCCTAGGAAAGACCTGCCACGGGTGGCCCCAGCTTTCTGCAGAAAAAGGATTTTTTGTAAAGATAGCTGATATAGCCCAAAGAGGGGGAAATGAAGAATACTTGTTAATGTTCACTTGGATTAGTGTAAATTTTATTAGCACTTGCAGTTTCGTGCTGCGGGGGATTATTCAAACACGCTGGTGCCAATGTTTGCTCAGCGCAGTCAGGATGACTGCGCTTTCTGGGTCAACAGCGTCTGAAAAAAGTTTGCTGTGTGGTACAGCTGAGGTAAGAAACTAAACACCGAGTCTCGCTTCACGTAGCCTTTCATGCTTTGTGAGGTGAGTCAAAGTTTTGCTATTTAAAGATCAGGCATTTAGAGAAATTGTATTTCTGCTTTTGCACCCGGAGCATGCGGTGTCTGGTGTCTGTCAGGAGAAGGTTGACTTCTCTCGTAACCCCTCTCTTCGGGGCTTTTGTCAGCTTTTATGTGACTTAGAAAAAATACATGGAAATGGAACTATTTTTAAAAGTCAGTCCAGACTAATTACAGACTTCCAGGCTAGTTATCTGAATGTTGTGTAATCACCAAAATGGCTTTTAACGTTCGATGCCAATCCCCTGCACTGGCTTTGCAGCACTCTGATGTCAGTCGGAGGCTGGACTGTTTGTTGGTGCAGAGACAATGAAAGACAAGATATCTCTGCAACAGACACTTGGATTTTCCTTTTAAAGACATTCACACTCTTCTGGTGTAATTACAGCCTGCCAGAGTGAGGAGCATGAAACTGTTTAGCTTGCGAAGCTTAAAATAAAAGGTGTATGTGAAAACAAGAACACGATCCTTTCTCTAGCAGTCCGGACCCAAGTCCCATCCCCTCCCTCTCCTACGGCTTCTTCCCCTGAAATGTAGAGCACCTTCCTATCAATGTGTTTTTAGGTGAGTGGTGGGGCCCTTTTTGTCTCCTGTGTTGCTCTCATCAAATGAGTTCAGCTTATTATCCTGCCATCCACGTTGTACATCTGAATACGAAGCCTGGGTGCGGGTGCACAGGTCTCCTCGGGAATTATTTCCCAGTGTAATTATACTGGTAGTGTGCACCCTGGCTCCCATGCAGGCTTCCCCTCGGGCAGACCTCTTGGATGTTCCCGGGCTCGGGTGGTTTTGGGGGGTTGGTGGTTGTGTTTTTATTGAGGGATGACACCGAGCTTTATCCAGAATAAAACCAGGGGCAATATATGTGGCAGGTCAGTGCCCCGGAGGGAGCAGGCGTGACCCCAACAGGGTTTCTTTCCCACCCCCTTCCTTTTTGCCCCCAGATATTCTTTCCCTTCCCTCGTCTGGCAGGATGGTTTTGCAGAGCTCCAGTCAGCAATGCCAAAAAGGTTGAAGCCCAAGCGGCCGCCGGTTCCTCCCCAGCCCAGTCGGTTATTTTCAGCGGCAGGTTTCAATCTGCTGCAGCAAAGCTGAGCCTCTGCGCTTGCATCAGGGCTTACAAAAGCAGGGCTGCGTGAGTGACAGGCACGGAGAGGGGGTTCTGGTAACGCGGCGAGCCGGGGAGCGGAGCACTGGGGAGCAGCCCGTGCCAGGGGTGCTCTGCATTATGGATGAGGCGCTCGGGTCTGTCGCTGAGTGACTGGGGGACGGTTCCACGCTCTCACAATGCTGGGTAAGATCATCTGGACTGTCACTTAATATGAGCCCTCTTGTCGGTGGGAAGGTGACTTTTCACATAGCGATCCACTGCGGGTTGGGAACGACGGCCGCACTCCCCCTGGCCTTGCAAGGGTCTGGTCGCTCGTGCAGGTGGGTTAACCTCAAACAGCCCTGCCCCTGCCAGCTGCCACGCGTGGGGACTCACTGCTCTTCACGGAACCTCAGGCTGACTAGAAATGCTGGAAAAGCACCTGCATTTCATGATGAGAGATCCACGTCCTTCACCTCCGGCAGCCAAGGTGCCACCCAACCCCTGCCTGGGTACGGTTAATACCTACCAAGCAAGGGACCTGGAGGCATGCAGATTTTTTGGGGTTTTTTTCTACTCTTTTCTTTCAGGACAGAGAAAAAGATGTAGCGAACAGTTCTGGTGACTTTGAAGCACAGCCACAGTACTGAGGTCTCTGACTGACAACCTTCTGCTTTCTCCTCCTCACAGGGCTCCTCCTACAGATGTTCTGAACACGGCTGCATCCCGGCAATCTTTCACTGCGCCCAGGTACTGAATGTAAGGAACAAGCTGCATGAAAAGAAGCGTGGGGTGTAGGAGAGGGAGTGCTGAGGGGAGCACAGCAGAAGTCATGCCTCTACAAAATGCAGGCAGTGCCACGACTGCAAGCAGAAAATTATTTGAGAAAGTGTAGCTGCAGAATGACCGGGTTTATTCTCAGAAAATGACAGAATAAAGCTCTTTTTCAACAACAGGCATTATAATCATCTTCAGTGGCATGTGTCAGGCTTGACTTCCCCAAGTGTCGTCCTTTCCCTGTGCGACTGGAAGTTTAGTTATTGCTTGAACAGAATTTCTTTTCCTCCCTGCAGGTCCTGAAAACAAGAGCCCAGGCACTTCTGGATCAGCCTTTTCCCAGACGTATCGGAACTACTATGAAGCCTTCCTGGCTTGCACTCATCCTGGCGGTGCTCAGTACCGAACTGCTCACCAGCTGCTGCTCCACTCTCAAGTCCCCGAGGTTCAGAGGACGTGTGCAGCAGGAGCGGAAAAACATCAGACCCAATATCATCCTCGTGCTCACAGATGACCAGGATGTGGAGCTAGGTGAGAAATACTCCCTGCTTCTTCCCTCGCGTGTCTGTCAGTCATTCCTGCCACGCAGAAAGCGCTTTAAATGCAGAGGAGGTTCTGGTCCCAGAACAACGTCAGAATGTGGGACAAACTTGGGAGAATGCACTAGCAAATATTATTTGATAGCACTCATCACATTTAATTACAGACTTTAGGAAATATATGCTTATCAAAATCCACCATGGGAGGCTTTAATCACCACCATAAAAGGATTTAATAGCACACGCAAGGACGTGCAGGTGAAAAACTTGCATCAAAAGCCCTTTTTCACTTTGTGACTTCCAGTAGCATTTAAAGTCTGGAGCCTCACGAGGTTACCCCTTCCCTCTGCTGCAGGGGGGAGTAGCTGTATTCTCCACGTCTTTGTCACATGCATGTGTGTCACCTGACATCTTCATGCACACAGACAAACTGGTCTGGTCTCAGGGTATAAGCTCAATGTTTCTATGAATTATTAAAGTGTTTAAAATCCATCTGCTTTAAAACTGTGCTGGATGGATAAAAATAGGGTTGTTTGGCTTACACATGTATACTAAATATCTGAGCACAACCTGGCCTTACCAGCCAGAGGTGATTTTCACGTATTTTTCTCAGGGTGGAAAAAGTTAAAACACTTGGATGACATTCCAAGAGGCCTTTGAATGTTTTCCATTAAGAAAGTTAGAAAGATACTAATGGTAGTTATGCATATAACTGATTTTTTGGTTTGCTGCCCAAAGTGAAAATCCAATGAGAGAAAGAGGATCATTTTAGGTTACCCCCAAGCAAATACTTTAGTTTTGGGGGTGGGAGGTAAGATCAAAAAGTGAAAAATTGGCAAATCAATTTGAAAGGAAATCTTGCGTTCTTAGTGTTTTGTTTTTTTTAATGAAAGACATGCTTTTAACAAAGGTGGAGTGAATTTCTAAGCAAAATGCCATGAGACAAAAAAAACAAAACCAAAATACTTCATTCCAGAAAACTTACAACAAAATAGCTCATTTGTTCCAAAATCACCTACACTCAGCAGGAAGTTGTAGACAAAAAGCGGTCTGGATCTAAAAGCAGTTCTTCAGTCGCTAGTGTTTTTGTCCCGGTCATGATGCAGTAATGATGTAGGGGTCCTGAGGGTTCTGAGAACAGAATTAATATTGTGTATTTCATGACCAAGAGTTAGTGGTTTTATGCAGCTGAGCTCCAAGACCAGGTCTTTATATCTGAGCACACCTTATCTTCTTGGTTTCTTGCTCTTTCAAATGTCTGCACTCTTCTGCTGTGCTGCATAATGAATGGCTGTCCCTGGCTCACCTTTTGGCCCAAAATGCAGCTATCACGATAGGAATGCACTCTGCTTGACAGACTTGTTCTGAGAATGTCACTAAAAGGATCAAGCCATGTTTTGCAGTCTGAAAGAGGCTCCATTCTGCAGGGTGATGGGGAAGATAGGTTGGCAGATGCGCTATGAGGCTGGTGGGACAGGTTGCCCAGGGAAGCTGTGGATGCTCCATCACTGGGTGTGTTCAAGACCAGGCTGGATGGGGCTCTGAGCAACCTGCTCTAGTGGGAGGTGTCCCTGCCCATGGCAGAGGGGTTGGAACCAGATGATCTTTAAGGTCCCTTCCAACCCTGACAATTCTGTGATTCTATGAATTCAGCAGTTAGGAACCTCGTGTGACCACCTCTTTAGAGCCCCAGCCCAGATCCATCCACACAAGGAAACAGTCTCAAGTTTGTTGCAGTTAAATGTGCTGGTTCCCAGAGGTGGGCACCAAAAGTCATGGAGTTTGACACTCCTTTTCCTTGTGAACCCCATTTCCCCCGGAGCAATGCCCACTAAGAGAGCAAAGCTGCTTCACAGCAAGACAGGAGAACTGACAAAAGACCAACAGATGGCAGCAAAGCATTTCAGTCCTGCCTGGACACCAGCCGAGTTGAAGAATTTTCTCTAATCCGCTCCCAAATATCCCCTGTGGTGTCTCTAATCTCGTTCGGATTTCATTTATAACCCCGGACACCGCACTTCTGAATATAGCTGCCTTATTTTCTTGCTTGCCCGTTATGTTTTCTCACCTGTACATCACCAACTGCTTTTTTCCCTCCAGACAAACAGAAGCCAGGGACCTCCATGGTGTCCGAGAGGTAAGGCTGCTTGTACTACTCACATCCTACCGAAAGTGCCTATTTTATTCCAGGACTACTTTTAGCAAGGAAAAGAGTCTACTTTGGTTATTTCAGGTGGAAGGAAACATTTTGAGACATCTTTGAGGCAGGTAAAAAAAATAAAATCAGCTTTGATAGCACCTCATCCTCTGCCTGATGGAGTTCAAGGTAGAAGTTCGATGTTTAGAGGCCTCATTTCAAAGCTGGGCTGATATCAGTGAAGGCTCTTCACCATCCAAAAGCAGTTTGCTTGCCTGTCTTTGCCTAGATACAGACTTTGAGGTCTAAACTTGGGTTGCCAGATCTCAAAGCAGCCTCGGTGAGATGAGATCAGGTCCCCCAGAATATCTTCCAAGATGCCTATTACTGTTGTCTAACAAGATGGCGATAAAGGGGCCCCAGTGCAGACACCTCTGGAGAAGGACCAAGCAGACAATGGTCCATCTCAACCCCATTAAGCAGCAGGAAACAAGAGCTGGAAGGGACCATGTTGCTCCTAGTTTTCCATCTGATAGTTTTTACCAAAGTTACAAACCTTGCTTTGGAAAGAGGCAAGGGACACCTGGAGCAAAGTCCTCAAGGATTTAGGTGCCAAATTTGCATCAATATCAATGGTTCCCAAATACCCCTAATACTAATGATCTAAGTGATCTGAAGCCACTGAGGCAGGACCTGTCAGAGCAGAAGACAGTGGCCTGAGGCAACCTAATCCCCAAAGTCATCCAGTCTCCACTGGCACCAAGTGCATATCCCAACCCTCAGGGTAGGGAGAAAGAGGAATTCCACCTTCCCAACACTTGTAACTCTCGATCTTAATAGAGACACTGGCAATACATGATGTAACAATGTCCAGAGCAACCCTTGTTTGACAAATAAGGGCATAGGATACAGAGACGTGGTGATGTTTCCTTTTGATCCAGTTCTGGTAATGGCTGCAGGGCTAGAAGGTAACTCAGTCACAGAGAACCAGATCAAACTGCTCCTTGACTCTGCCCACAAAAGGTGACACGGGTGACAACGGTGCTTTCTTGTTTTTTCTGCTTGTTTCCCCAGAGATCCCCAAACCTGTGTTCAGACAGGGCACGGGGGACTTGTCAAACCTGGTCCTGTGGGCCAGACAGCCACAGCCTGGCCTATTTGCTCCCAGTTGTGTGCAAAGAAACTCTCTTGTTTCCCAGAGTAGTTCATGCCACTTTCTCTTCCTGACAGCTGCTCGGCAGGCCCAAGCCAGAAGGATAACAGCATCACTCTGATCTCCATGAAGAACATCAACACGAACAACAGCATGAGCTACCCGCCCTCTGAAAAGGTTTCCCTTTTAAGTCTTGCTTTTTAGTGAGTTAGCCCGGGGTTATTTTTCTGGCTGGATAAGAGCAGGTTTTTGAGGTGTTTCGTTGTTCTCATTCCTTCAGAAAGGTAATAAAAAAACCAGCTGCCATCAAACTCCTAAAGGTCCAAACTGGTTCTGGTGAGGCTGGTGAAAAGTTTGGGTGCCCATCTGAGGTTTATCCAAGCTGACCAAGCTCAAGGTGTCACGTACACCTCCTGTATGGAGATGCCATCACCCAGGTAAAGGAGGTAAATGGGCTAACCTTGGAGAAGTCAAGGTCTCACCCTCTAGTCCAAGCTTCCCTACTTCTGCTCCACAGGTGATGCTGAAGCACATTCCCATCAGTACCCTTGGATCCATTCCTTTCCCATCATTTTTCATCATTTTAAAGCTGGGATTGAGTTGCTCAGCTTCTTCTGCCAGCCCAACCAGGCTACTGACACACCATGTTTTGTTCTTTTTGCAGGTGTTATGAAGCCAAGGGCCTGGAGCTTGAAGCTGGCACGTGACAACCAGCAGTGACTGTATAGGTTTTGGGGTTTGTTTGTTTTTTTTACCTTTGGGGTGGACTTTATAGATAAATTATTATGTCCTTTCTGATCAATACATTTCCAGTAGCACCCCATAGAGCTTCCCCACCTGGGGTCTAAGGATGTTCTCCGGGTACAGCCTGCTACACCCAACGGGTGACATCTATTTTCGATCTGCCTTCAGACACATGGATTATTCCAGCAGCAAGAAGCACCAAGGCACCATCTATTTCACTAATAAACCGCTGCTTTGGGTGAATGACCTTTGCAGGCTGTGCCAGCCAGTCACGGGCTCGTTAATCAGCACAGCCCCACGTCAAGTCAACCCCGCACATTAGGAAAGCACGAGCTGAAGCTGGAGGCCTAACGGGACATAAATGGCCAAGCACTAGGTCAAATCCCAACACGGTTGCTCCAAGCCCCTGCTCCTTGGTGCCCTCACTGTCCCCGCAGCAGCGGGGATGATCGTCATGTGCACCTACCTCACAGGGTTGTTGTGAGGCTGTGTTAATCCATGTCTGTAAAGTATCGGGAGAGCCATGAATTAAAGGTGCTGCTGAAATGCAAAGTGCAGTCTGAAATACTTCATTCTGAATAACGGACCTGTGGGCGGGCAGGTTGCTACCTTCCCACTGAGCCACCGTGCTCAGAAAAGACTCAAGTGTAAAGAACAAGGTCTCTGCATAGACAGAGTGCAAAAAGGAATGGGCATGAGGAAAGTGCTGAGCTGCTTCAACTCCTGATGTTTGGTAGCCTGAGTTTGCTGGGAGAGCTTCCACCTTCCACTTTCCCAGAGCTTCCCGACAGACCAGAAAAGCAGCACCCCCTTCTGCAGGTCAGCCAAAGCACCCACCCTACCACAGCACCAAGAACCACCAGTGCACCACTAATGAGGACAGTCCTCCCCCCAAGTTGCCACACTAACGAGGACAGTCCTCCCCCCCCAAGTTGCCACACTAACGAGGACAGTCCTCCCTGTTAGGCTCCACAGTGCAACAGCTCTTGCTTGGACCCAGCTGGTTCACAGCTCCAGTTGGCTCAGGCCCACCTGCCAGTCAGTCAATTTTATCATCTACAGCAAAATACCTAGAACCATAGAATTGTTTTGGTTGGAAGAGACCTCTCAGATCAAGTCCAACCATCCCTCCAGCACCGCCAGGGCACCACTAACCCATGTCCCCCAGCACCACATCTCCAAGGCTTTGAAACCCCTCCAGGGATGGGGACTCCACCACCACCCCGGGCAGCCTGAGACCTGGACAACCCTTGCAGGGAAATTGTTCCTCAGGTCCAACCTAAACCTCCCCCGGTTGCAACTTGAGGCCATTTGCTCTTGTCGTGTTGCTTGTTCCTTGGGAGAAGAGCCTGAACCCCACCAAAATTAGAGGTCTCTGGGATCTGGAGCTGTCTGGATCCTCCCCTAGCTAGGAATCACCTGGGATCTTCTCCTTCAGCAAAGGTCTGGTGGAGACTGGGTGAGTGGAGTGGTGTCATTTTACTTTTTAGGAATTCTACCAGAAAAAGCGTCATTTATTAAAAAAAAAAGAGCTTATCAAACTACCCGGTGTGCGTGTTTAAGGAAGAAAGTGTGTTGGCAACGTTGCACTTGTTTTGCTTCCGTGGCAAAACTGGCCACCGCCGCCCCTCTGAGGGCTCCTCCGGCCACCGCCGCCCCTCTGAGGGCGCCTCCGGCCACCGCCACCCTTCTGAGGGCTCCTCTGGCCACCGCCGCCCTCTGAGGGCGCCTCCTGGCAGCCGCAGCCCCGTCCGCCGCCGTGACTCCGCTGCGCCCATCTCGCGACGCTCCCATCCCCCCCGCCTCTCCCACCAGGACGCAGCCTATGAC
>WUAM01000273.1:681966-709481 GCA_024336885.1 Actenoides hombroni | reverse complement strand
TGAGCAACCTGCTCTAGTGGGAGGTGTCCCTGCCCATGGCAGAGGGGTTGGAACCGGATGATTTTTAAGGTCCCTTCCAACCCTGACAATTCTATGATTCTAAGTCTCTGAACATTACCCACTTGCTGTCTTCAGTGTTGTGAGAGGGTGTGCAGGTGGTGCAAGGGGAGGAAGGATGTGGCCAAGCCACATTGTTCAGGTGGTTGGGCTTCTCTCTTGGAACGCTGCTCTGGACATTGGCAGGGCACTCTGGTTCCTGTTAGCAAGCAGCTGAGTGATAGCTGGGATGCTGCATCCCCACTGTGTGGAGAGAAGGTGCAGGTTTCCCCTTTTCATAGATCATTTCACTGGAAACTGGATTCAGCCCCAAGACTTACTGTGCTGTGTTATTCACACTTTGGCTAATAAACCATTCTGCTTATTTAAAAAGTAAAGCCATACTGGTTTCCACGGGTGAATTATCCTCTCACCCTTCCTGAAAAAATCTTAAGTTTCCTGAAGGTCAAAGGGAAGCAACACTTTCTGCCACAACCAGAATAAAACTTAGGCATTGGTATCCAAAAATCACGAGGCTCAAAGTCCCTCAGTATGGATCGTTTGCTGTCGTATTCCCAGCACGGACATTTCTAAAAGCTGTTCTAAATGAATGCTTTAACGTAAAAGCATAGAAAGTGCATTACAGACTTCAGTCAGGAAGGATTTGTCTCCAGAGCATGTAAAAGCATTGAACCAAAATACTCAGCTGCCTGAGTGCAAATGATATACAGGGGAGTTCTCCAGTTTGCACGAGGCAGGGACCTTGCAATTGAGTTAGTGCTCAAAGTGCAGGAGGGAGCACTTCTTCCTATCGATCCGCACCATCCCCAGAGTTCTGCGTGCTGAATACAGAGAAGTTCATCAGAACTGCTGTCTCATTCAACTTATCTGATAAACCCCACAAATTGCTCCACAACTCCAGTCGGTTCCTACCTGTGCTGGGAGGAACGTGTCACAGGGGAAGGATGTTGCTGATCGGCTGGTGGGAGTGGTGCAGAGCAGCCTGGCTCACAGCTCTTGGAGAAACTCAGTAAATACTTTAATGCTTGTTATGAGCCCTTGGTTACAAAACATATTTCTTGATACGTGAGAATAGATTGAGAAGGGACACTGAATTTCTTGCCTGACAGCCCTGGCTAACTTCTGCATCCAAAGTGGCCGTTCCTGGTTCTCTGGTTCTCCTCAGGTGCCCCCTGATCGGTCGTGGAGAGTGAGAGTGTCCTGCTGTCAGGCAGTGCCCCAGTATGTGTACCCCGAAGACTGTGGCCAGATGGTAAAGAGCACAAGCTGTGAGAAGAGCTACAGACAGCAAAGGATTGTGACTTAGGTCAGCAAGTTTTATCCCCTGCTTCTGTTTTGTTTTCCAAATGAGGAAGTCCCACCTGCTTTGAAGTGCCTATTCCAGAATTTCCAGAGGGCTAAATCTATTATCAGTGTCAGTAAGTGCATACCTGGAGGAAAAACTCACTCCTAAACAGCAGGTTTGCAGGAGCAGAGGGCTGGCCAGGCAGAGGAATGAGGAAATGCTCCAACAGCTCCTCATTTATAATGCAGAGAACAGGAACGCACCCACCGGCTCCGCTGCGCTCTCCGCACGTTAGTGGACTGGGGCAGAGCCCTTTCCATCTGAGGACCTACAAGTGCTTTGCATGTGAGCTCTGGGGGATAAACTGTGACGTTTAAAAACAGGAGAGCTATGGCAAAACCAAACCAGAACAAAAACTGAGAGGAAAAAGGCAGCCTGGGGTCTGAGATGAAGTTGTCTAGAATGAGGATGATCTCTCTTCTGACTTTCACTCAACAACTCAGTGAAACGCTCCCACTCATACAAATGGAGACCTTTTGTGTTCAGGGAGCTCTCCATTACTCTCCTTCTCCTCCATATCTCTACACACACGAGTTTTGCCTGTATTGAGTTCAGGAAAGCAGATGCTCTGCATTTAGAAAAGCAAGGCTGTGAAGGAGGAAGAGCCCGGAGTGATGGTGACTTATACACAGGGGATAAACCTGTCCTCAGTGATGTGAACGTTGGCACTGCACGAGGAAATGCTGAAGAACTGACTGCCTCTGCCTTTTTTTTTAACCAAATAATTCCTATGCAAAAGATTTCAGCAGGTACTGACGGACCCTGGCAGGAGCTGTTCTCTCCCTCTGCAGTCAGAAATCCGCCAGCCTTGCTTGTCTCACCTTGCTGCCCATGAAGATGTTTAGAAGGATGCAGAAAATGTCTTTGTTCTTTAAACTGGATCAATACAGTTTCTTGAGAAAGGTGCTGAATTTTGCCAATATTTTTTGCACACAGATTTATCCCAGAAAGCTGATTTTGAGCACAGTGCTCTGGTATCGGAGCCAGACATGCTGGTCCTGTGTCCACAGAAACTTTCCTCCAGAAAAGTGGTTACAGAATCCTCTCTTTCTCCCCCCCCCATTTCTCACTCCTTTACTGCCTTCCTCTCTCTCTGATTATCTCATAAAATGGAAAGGCTTGCAACAGGTTCATTGGCAATCTCAGCATTTTACATATTTTACTGGCACGCTGACTAATGAGGCAGCCTGTGCAACATCCCGTTTCCCCACAGCCGCGCTTGAAGAACTGATGGCTGAGGAATCTGATACGGCTCTGAAACTTTAACATTACATCTCTAGGTTACTCTGTATTTTAACTTGGTTTTGAAGCCTGAGGAATAAAAAGAACTCAGTCTTGCTGGAATCCTGGAGAATTTTTTTGGTGGTATAATAAAAATCTTGCTTTTTCCCCTGAAATTACCTAAGCTACAGAGTAGAACAGCCTGATGTCCAAGGGCGAGCTAATCACTGATCCTTTACTTTTAATAGCAGCCAATATATTCTACGTATTTTTTGCAGCACAGTGGTGACCAGTACGCTGGGGTGATCAGTACCTCTCATTTCAGGGTCCTTGCAAGTGATGAACAAAACCAGGCGGATTATGGAGAACGGAGGGGCCTCTTTCATCAATGCCTTTGTAACCACCCCGATGTGCTGCCCGTCGCGCTCCTCCATGCTGACGGGCAAGTACGTGCACAACCACAACGTCTACACCAACAACGAGAACTGCTCCTCTCCCTCGTGGCAGGCCACGCACGAGCCGCGGACCTTCGCCGTGTACCTCAACAACACCGGCTACAGGACGGGTAAGCGGCAAACCGACAGCGGGCCTTTGTTTGAGGGGAAGGTGATGGACGCCTAAAATGAAGCTGCCGTCGTCCCAGTTTGGGTTCGCAGAGCGGAGTTTTGGCGTTGTGGAGAGGGGGGTGGTGCTGCCCGCTGGTCCAGACCTGTGGCTAGCAGCCACATAAAGAAACTCGCTTGTAATCCAGCAGCATGTTTCCACACTTGGGTGTCCCAGGTGGGACATAAGCAGTCGGGCAGTTACACCTCGTGTGAAAGAGGTGCGTTTTAGCGGCATTGTGGGTCTGAACTGGCAGTTCCAGCTGTGATTATGGTCAGTATTATGACCTGCCTGTGGACAGCTGCTAACACTTGTGGAGGAAGGTGCCAGGGCCAGGCTGGGGACTGGTGCCAAAGGACCTCACAGGAGTGAAGTGCCTGTCATGGGAGTGAAACAAGGTGAATGGTATAATTTAAACTCTGCCATGGGGTGATATTTCATTTGCATTTTCTGAAAAGGAGTAGAAATATGACTTTGAGAAGGATTGTTCTGCTGTGCACCAACAAGATTTGATAGTTTTCTTGTAAATTCCTGGTGGTTTTCCGTAGTCGAGAGATCCCCTTCCTGTCTACAAAGAACTCTTCTTATTCCTCTCGTCTGCACTTCGGCTTGATGTAAAACCCGATTCATTTCTGCAGCACCTATCCCCCCAGATTCAATCTGTAGACACATTAGGCTCCAGCCTGACTTCCCCTTCGCGAGGCAGAGGAGTTGTGCGAGGTCATCAGGGTGCAATTTGTCCAGAAGCCTCGTCCGACTACAAAGACTCCCCTTTACAGGACCAAGGAGGCACCGAGCTCTGTGCCAAGCATGTTCCTTACAATGTAATTGGCAGCAAAGCGATTTGTCTGTATCGGTGGCTTAGGCTCCAGCACGGGCTGTTTCAGAACGTTGCAGGCCAATGTCTCCACGCTGTCTGCTTATGCTAATTCTCCTCAGGCTGCTGGGTCCAACACCCCAGACTTATCTGCCCGTTTGCCACCTTTTCTTCACCACACAGGCAGCTCTCTCTTTTTTTCCTTCCATCTCTCTGCATCTGTAGTTCCTGGAGAGCTTCTGCATCCTCTGCAAAAAGCCAAAGCAGACAAATATTTAACTTCTTTGGCCCTGGGGCCAGCTGCGACACGCGTGCTGCAGGGTGCGTCAGTCTCTGCTGAGCTGGTTTTGGTGGAGCTGCCAAACCTGAGTGAGGATCAGCGTGAGGCTCTGGGGCAGAGGGAGATGACAATCACTGCCGAAAAGGTGCTGAGCTCACTCTCAAATACGAGCTGTGTCTCATGGCTTATATCTCAGAAATCCTTTCTGCTTGACCTAAGGCTGCTTCGTGTGGGACCTGACTTCTCTGTTCTTAAAACACTTAGTATCTTCTTGATTTGTAGTCTAATATTTGCATAGCTGGGGTAAACACTCTGCTCTGGGCCTGTCTTCTGCGCTGCCTTGGGTTACGAAGGTCTGTCGAGATGGCTGCTAAATGCAGACTTGGCCCTGCTAAATGGAAAGGAAATAGGCGTCCAAAGAAAAGGAAAAGGAAGAAAATCCCTTTCCAAAGGCAGGCAGAGGAAACATCAGTCCTCGGTCTGTCAGGGCAGGTGAGGTTTAACAAGGGACAGGAAGGAGAAAAAGGAAACGGAAACAAATGAAAATACTTGTATGGAGCTGTGATTCTGACCAAGGTACATTGTTTGACCTTATAATATTATGGCCCCAAAGAATTTATCCAGCTACTCCTTGTAAGAAGAGCCTCCCTTCTAATTACCCCGCAATTATTTTTTGAAGTGGCAGCTTAATTAACAGCAGATCTTTTAATACATTTTTTCAAGGACAGTGTTGCCTCATTAAAAAGTCATCAAAAGTCCCCTAACCAACTAATAATCTACACTTCACAGCTACAAAGTTTAGTAAAATTGTAATGACTCAAGAATACACAGGAGTCAAGAATAATTAGGGGTGAAAGAGAGGGAGCTGGGGAGAGAGAGCGACTCGATGCCACACAGGCCGGTCGTGACTCTGTGCCGACGTTGCAGACTCTGTGGGTGTTTTCCGTGGACATTTCTATGTGGTTTGAGAGAAAAGCAGTATGCTCCTGAATGGGAAACTGAGGTAGAAAGAGAAGTGAGTGACCCAAGGCTGCTGACAGTTTGGTGACCATCCTGATAAGGCACTGGTCCAGATGAGACCAGGTGCAATGACTCCAGCCTGCTTCTCTGTTTGAACTTTCAGTCAAACTAAGAAATGTATAAATAGAAGTGAAATGTGCTGAATATACTCAAACAGTCACAAAAAGAGAAAAGTAGAAGAGGGGAAAGGCTGAAAAGTATAATGTGCAGGATTTTCTAGTTCTATGGTATCATGTGAAGTGAAACTTTTTTTTGGTTTCTTTCCAGGACCTCATCAAAACCCACAGCATGTTTGCCTACTTATGCTTAAAACAGAACTCTGTGCTATTAAATATTGCAGAGAAAACTGTATACTGCAAGATTTTTAGGAAGTTTATGTATTCAAGGGCTTCATTTAGGAAGGTCTGGATAGAGTATTGTCTGTGGAACTATTTCATCTCCCTTGTTCACATGGCCAGACAACAGCCTTTGACAGCATAATGATGTGCTGCTCCTTGGCGGGGGAAATTCTCTCAGTTTAAAAAGATGGACCAGTTCTGTCAGATGGCCTGATATTGGCACCAGCAAGGCTGGTGGTCTTGGATCCCCTCTGCAGAACTCCACTGCTTTCTTCCTGAGCACCGTGGGGTTTTATCACATATATGGGAGGCTGGGGGTGGCAGCTACAGGTTTTCAGATGTCTGCTGAAAGGGAAGTACCAGTGAGAATCAGGAACCTTCTCAGGCATTGCTGTGTCCTCCCCCCTGTCCAACAGCACCTCCGGCTCCCCTCATCCTACCCTGTGAAGTGGAGCAGTCTCTGCTCTTCAGTGTTCTCACCTCAGTTTTCTGTCCCTGTGCCTCACCTTGGCCTCTGCTCCGAGCCTTGTCCCCCAGCCCTTTGGTCCCCAGGTCTTTCCCACCCTCCCTCCCCTCCTGGGTCCAGTCAGTCCTTGACAGAAACATCCTGTTCCCACCACCTGTCCTTATCTGGTCACCTCCCACCTTTCAATCTCTTTCACCTCTGCCTTTCAATCAACTTTCTCCCACCTACTGTCCACCACTCAGAGGGGACAGGGAGCAAAGTCCCGCGGTGCCCAGGTCTCCAGCACTCAAACTGCAGGGTTGGTTTCTTTCCAAACTGAGAGCAAACTTTGGACAGACTTGCACCAGGATGATAAAAGACGCCTCCTTGACAGACAGTCCATCATGTCTTTGATAGAGTTCATGCTCTCAGCGCAGAGCTTGGAAGTGCTATCAAATGAACTCTCACATAATTTTTTTCAGATGTTAAATGTAATTCCTTTTCCATTACTGCGGTTCTCAAATATGGCTACTGTTTGGGCTAAGAAGTTTCAAAAAATTCAGCCTGAGGCAGAGACCAGTGTGGAAAATTTCAGTCCAAGTATGAGAAAGTTATAAGCAGCTGAAAACAGGGGCTTATAATGAGAAGTGTCAGACAACATCAGTACTGGAAAGTGCTACCAGCTTGGCCCATAATGCCGGCTTTGTTAAGGAGATCACCCGGGCTAACGATTGCTGTATCAAGTTATCGGCTAATGCCTTTTGCAACTGCTGAGTTATAAAATCTTTAATGCTCTTTTTGGTTACAATGGTGAACCTGGCAGCAACGGGTAAAGACCCACAAGGCTGGAGAAAGAGTAGAAAACCTGAGGTTTTCTGCTGCGGTTAAGTTACAAGACTGGGAACTGTGAAGTCTGAATAATATTCTTGGCAATGCCACCGGCTTCCTGCATGACTTCAGTCTGGCTGAAGGTTAACCTCTTGCTGCCTCACTTTTGGGCATTTTCAGGCATTTTCAGGACAGCGCTTGCTCCATTTCCCAGGCAGTGCTGGCGTGCTGAACTGGCTCTCTGCTCTTTAGTGGTGATCCATACGCTAATCCCCTGTAGGATTTCAGCAGAAGGGAAAAACCAACCTTCTCAGGTTTGAATGTATCGCTTGCGTAGAGGGAGGAAAGCCCGGAGGAACGTACTGGGATGACCTGGAAGTTGCAGCGTGGCTGGGCTCCGTCCCCGGGGGCCCAGAGTGGCCGGGTGTCAGCCCCGTGGTGTCGGACGCGCAGCGTTTCCGCACGCCCGGCGCTTCGCAGCTCCTGCCAGAAGCTGCCTGGCTTTGCTGGGGGAAGTGGGCGGCTGCTGGCGGCTCATGTCTGGGTCAGGGTGACTAAGCCTTCCTGCAGCACGGGGTTTGGTTTATATCGGAAACCTTCCCAGAAGCCTCAACAAATAGCCAGGGCGTACGCAGAGCAGACCACACGTCCTTTGATCCACGGAAGCGCGGAGACGTCTCGGCAGCAGATGTAGCCCAGTTCACCTGTGCGCTAATCCAGTAATGCTGGCAGGAGTTGGGGGCTTAATTCTATTGTGTAATGCTGTAAAGGTTAGTCGTAAATGCTTGTAGAAAATACAGGGCGGGAGATGTACTGGGAATTATGAGAATTTGAATTGCTTCAACTATAAATACTCTGGCTCCAAACTCCAGAGATCTCCTGGGTTAAATTCTCCTTGTCTTGCACCCATTGTGAACCTTCAGATCTTTCAGCCCAGTTCAGGAATCATTAGCTAATTGATAAAGGGAAAACAAAACCCCATATTAAGGCATCTGTTCGTGTTAGGTACCAAACGTGTGTATTTTGCAGCCTCTACTGAGACACGGAGCTGTCTGTGTAACTGTTCACTGTGCCATCCCGAGGTGTTTGCAGCAACTTAGTGGAGCATACTCATACAGAAAACAATTATTCTGATATGCTAAGCTGCTCTACATGTGATTAAATATAACAATGTGTCCTGGGAACAGTTAGCAAAACTGCCAGAATGCAGATAAAAACTGTCTGATTAGAATGCAAAAATCAGCATTTATCTTCCCTGTTATCCCTGTGGGGGCCATCACACGCAATAATGAAAAGATGTCCCTTGAAATGGCATTACTTTTTAATGAGGCTTTTACCCATTGAGTTATAATCCTCATTTTATTAATTACAAGCAGAAATGGCTTCCTAGACCCTGTAGCTGCTGAGTACAAGCGGCTCCTCAAGCTGAGCATTCCCAGTCAGTACTCAGGCTCGGGCAATTCAGCAAGTGTTGGGCTACAGTGAAGTTAAGGATGTGGGTTGGCTCTCCAAGCCAAGCATGTGAAGATCCAGCAAGGACATTGGCACATCAGTGTCGGTTCCCAGGTGGTTCCGTGACACATTCCATAGTGCTTTGGCAGTTTAGAAGATTCTGGTTAACAAAAAAGACACCCGTGATGATGACTTGATGATTCTTATTTGGCCCCATGGTCACCGCTGTGCTTTCCTTTTACTCTGGCTCTCATCTTCATTCAGAGCATGAAGAGCCAAGCACTAACTGCTGGCACTGGGCTCCAGCTCAGACTCACCTGCCCAGTCCTGTATTGAGTAGTACTCAGAAAATCCCACGGTGAAGGAACTGAACTCTTGTCTTTCAGTAAAAGCCTGGCTTTTCCCTAATTACTCACATCCTCCTGAGCTTTTTGACCAACAAGTCACTCTTGGCTAAAGCAGTTTGGCAAATGTGATCCATTATCACAGCTACCGCTGCCTCCACCAGCATTCAGGGCTTTGCTGCCCATCATCACGGGAACTGCTTTATTCTGCAGCGGGGGGAAACGTCTATTTCTGCAAACTGTCACTCAAGGAGCTGCTTAAAACTTGACAGCTCCAAGATTATTTTTATGATAAAATACTAAATCACTGCCAACACAAAGGTGAAGGGTTCAGGCTGTCAATCCAAAGTCTCCTAATGTGCACCGCAATGCGGGGTTCAGGGGCCAAGGGGGAGCTAACAAAGCATTATTAAAGTTGGAAAATTAAGTAAGCTAAAGCAAAGAAATTCCAAGGCGGATCGGCCCCCGCCAGCCTCAAGCCTCCCTTTCCTTCTCTAAATTGAGTTTATCTTTTCTCGTCCCTGTGTCCCAGGTCATTTAATCGCTGCAGTTTTTGCTGGTGGCTTTCCCTCAGGTAATGCCTGAATGTCAAAGAGAGGAGAGAGAGCAGCTGACTCTTGTATATTTTAGTGCCAAAACTGAAACTGTGGGGACTTCCTCAGGTCCATAAAGGAAGCCCCTGTGGTGACATTAAACTGAGAAGCTGCAGCAGCAAGTCTTTCCTCATCATCTGTGTTAAGTTTTTCAGAGCTTGGCCATTTTGAGACAGATTTTCGTAGCCACCTCTGTATTTACAAAGGCAACAGGAGACACTAGAGCTTCTTAGGGAAAAGTTTCCCAATGATTTCTAAATGGGCAAACCCTTTCATTCTTTTCTTATCCTTTTTCTTGGAAATTGCTGCACTTTTTGGCTAAAATGTTCCATAGAGCAAAATCCATCCTGAGTCAGATGGCATGGAAACCTTCCTCACTAATGACTGAATTTGTTAAGACAGTAAATAGCAGAGTTCAGGTCTCAGAATTAGTTAATCTTAATTATAGGTGGGGCCATCAAACCATCCTACGTGATAAATTGCCACAAGTTCCATTTCACAGCTCAAAAGCCTCTGATTTGTAGGGGTAGTTGGCAGTAGAGTCCTTCACAAACGAAGTCATACAGGAGCTGCTGGTGGATCTGAGGTGTGGCATTCAGGAGGTCTGACCTCAGATCTCCCCTGTAACCACAGACCATCCTTGATTTTGCTTGGCTCCGTAATGCTTCCTCTCCCTCAGTGATGTCACTCTCCCATGCTTTTCTTTGCTGTTGTCTCTCTCTGACTTCTCTTCCCCTTCTACTCCTTCCTTGGCTTCCCTTCCCACAGTGTTTCATCCTTTACCATTACACTTTCCCTGGACATCTGACTCCCTGAGAGTTTAACCCAGTTTGTCTGCCTTAGATGAGAGGTTTGGTCTCCATTCCGGGAGTCAGTGGTGCCAGGCACGTATTCCTTCCCTACACTCACCCTCCTCACCTCAAGGTTCTTGACTTCTGCTTGGCCTCAGGAGAAAAAAAAAAAGAGACAGCCTGAGTTACTTGGTGACTGTGGGAGGAAGAGCTGGAAGCCTGGTCTAGTGTCTGTAGGACTTGTTTATATGTCACATTCCACGTGGTAGAGGAAAGTAACATTGCATATAGCTGTAACCTCTGGTTAGTGACATCTGGCAGCTCTGTGATTCAATTGCACCATATTTATGTTGCCGCAGGCAACTCTTAATTATGAACATTTTGATTTTTCCACCAGTTTTCCCAGGAAGTTCACCGTGCCCACATCAGTCAGATCTGAATTATTTAAGCCTTTCCACAAAAGTGTTTTTCTGGTTAGATTCAATGTGTCTAGGTTGAATGTGAGGTTTTCCAGAGTGACTTCATCTCCTAGTAGGAGCAAGTCCGGGGTTTTGTGGCATGTCCCAAAGTGCAGACGAGGAAGCGATGCTGGGCAGCAGCTCCCAGCCGGGGCTGGCAGCGAGGGCAAGGGCTGTGCTCTCTGAGCTGGTTTGTCACCGTGCTTCCCAGAGGTAGAAAAGCAGGGCAGAGCCATCCAAACTGACCTTCTTAAGGTCAGAGACCGTACAGGACCAGCTGAAGTGCTTCCATACCCATCTGTCACTGGAAGCAACACGGCTGCCTTTGCCCGGGTGCCCTGCCAGCATTAATCCTCCCTCCCAAAGCCCCTTTGGATGGTTTTTGGTGTCTGTGCACCTTTGGCATAAGCAGTTCCCAGCTCCCAGGTAGCCCAGAGTCCGCTGCACTCAGAGATTGTTTTTCTTTTCAGTTCCTTCCAGAGGAATTGGCAGGAGCACCTGCAAACCCTCCTGGGCCTGGCAGCAAAGGCTGGAAGTTTCAGTCTGAGTGGGTTCTGACTTGTCACCCAGAGCTAAAGGAAAAGAATACTCTTGGTGTGGCAGGCCAGGTAGAGGTGCTTGACCTTCAAGCCTGTCTCTTTGTTAGTTTTGCCTTAAAAGAAGCTGTGTCAGCGAAGCAGGTTGGGGACCCCTCTTGCTCTACACAAACGTAGCCGCGTGGGATGGAGATCTGGGCTTCCCAGACCAAACTGCTTATCAAACCAGCGGACGCTGCCAGGTTGCCAAGCCCAAACTTTCAAAAGTCAGAAGCCAAGCTCTAAAACATCACAGGACTTGCTTAAAACCACAAGGTGTTTCTCAGATGTTTCCTCTGGGTGCTGACATTTTATTCCATTTTTAAGTGGAAACCAAGAGAAACACTCCTTATGAAAAAAAACCCTGAAAATATTTCATGTGAACATTAGATTCCAAAAGATTAAAAAGAAAACCTAAAGTCAGGAAGGCTTTCAACTCTCTCAAAAACTCTGGAAATAACTGATTTTAATTTAAAGACCCTCTAAGGTATAAAGAGAAGATTTTTGATGAAGCAGCTCTGACTCATTCTAATCCATTTTATCTTCATTCATGCATGCTTTTGACTAGGACTAAAAGACTTGGATTGCAGATTGCAAAGCCTCGTGTGTGTGTTCTTTCTTTTCTTTTTTACTTTCACAGCTTTTTTTGGGAAATACCTCAATGAATACAATGGCAGCTACATCCCTCCTGGGTGGAGAGAGTGGGTTGGATTAGTGAAGAACTCTCGCTTCTATAATTACACCATTTCTCGCAACGGTAACAAAGAGAAGCACGGATTTGATTATGCAAAGGTATTTTCCAGACACGTCAATGCCACACCATTAATCCATGTAAAAATAATGTTCGGATAATTGATTAACCAGTTAATTAATTAATTAACTAACTACAGCCAAGAAATTTGAGATGACATTTTCTCTCCAGGGCATTGCAGATCTATTTCCAAGTGAGAATATTAATTGTGCAGTGGAAGGGAGGTGATTCCTCCCTCCCTCTCTCTGCTGGAAAGCAATGGGTCAGCGGCAAAAGGAAACAGTAAATAGTGGCCTTTCTGCAAAACAATTGTGCCCCTTGCACTGCTGAACTTTAAAGTTGGCCGAGTGTTGTCAGTTGTTACCCGCACAAGAACCCTCGGTTGGAATTGCTTTCCAGTAAACAGAGCACACCCAAGCTCAGGCTGTGCGAGCAGGCGAGCGCAAGAGCACGGCCGCTGGGAAGCTCCAGAGCTCGCTTGTGCTCCTGCCGAAGTTCGGCAAGCTCGCCAAGGTGACCTGCCTGCCACCGGCAAGCTTCTTGGGAAGGCTGAGGAGCACAGGTCGCAGACTCTCCAGCCTGCAGAAAGCAAGAGCTGGAATTTCCTCAGACTGCAGCTCGTGGAAGATGATACAGATGTTGCAGCTGCGGTTTCTGACCCATGTAATGAGATTTTATTGGAAGCTCACGATGCCTGTTTCTGATTTCCCCACCCGTAGAAATTACATGATACTGATTGTATATTTACATAGAGAAAAAAAAAAAAAAAAGAAAATGGAGAATACTGGTTAGTTACACATTCCTTACACACCCTGCGTATGTAGCCGAAGTAAATAGGGCAGCAGGAGGGGGTGGATGCTTTGGGACAGCATTCCGCTTGAACAGGGCACAAACCCACATGCGATCCCAACCCCGGTGCCTTGCACTCGTTGCCCAGTTTGGAACCCAAAAGGTCCCTCACTGTCTGTTCCACACCCCTGCGGGGACCGAGGCAGCCAAGGGCTACCGGCTGCTCTCCGGGAGAGGGGCTGGGGCAGGGGACAGGAGCGGGGAGGTCACAGCTGGCTGGCTTGTCCCAGCACTGATGTGCGACGCAGACCTTGTCCCTCAGGCTCTGCTTTTGCAGCTGTTCAGGGCCTCGAATCCCCAGCATCTGATTAGTCATGCCTGGAAGTGCTTGAAATTACATTGTCCCAGCGCTGTCTCAATGAAGCTCGCACTAGACCTCCAGGCCAACAGCGAATACTCCAAGGTGGCAGGTGGTTTAATTTAAGTCTTCATCTTTTTTTTCTTAGTTCCATTTCCTCCCTTCCCCTTGTAGGCTTCCATTGCCACCTTGGCTGTGGGTTAAGCCAGTTTATTAGCGAGTCACAACCTTAATCTCAGCAGCTGCACTGCTTAAGGTTGCACAATTAAATGAACAGAGCCTGCAGGAATTCAACTGCTCCCTGCGTCCGCTTTTGCAATTTCTTTGACAAAGATTTTTGCAATCTGGAGGTGCTTTCTTCCACTTTGTACATATGCAAAAGTATACTCTGAACAAAGAGCACGCAAGAAATGTTTGTGTAAACAGAAAACCAATGTAAGAGTCAGTGATTTCTTGCAGTTAGGAGCCGTTACCTTCTGAAGGGGCTTTACCAGTGACAGTCAAGAAACACTTTTGTCACTATAGTCCGTCATTTTAAATTTTGAGTCGTATTACAAAATCTGGTAATCATATTTACTTAATGCATTCTGTTGTATCTGATTAGCAAAATACCGTCTCATTTTACATGGCATCACCTGCTTAAGGCAATACTTGCTGCTCGGTGTCCCCACGCGGCTCTTTGATGGTGCGTTTTTACCTCCCGCTCCGAGCTCTAATGAGGACTTGAAAATAGCATCATAACATGATAGTATGTGATCTAATTAATCATGCACTTTGTAACTTCTGCTTTGTGTGAATCGTTATGTTCCAGGACTACTTCACAGACCTAATCACTAACGAGAGCATTAATTACTTCAGAATGTCTAAGAGGATATATCCCCATAGGCCCATAATGATGGTCATCAGCCACGCCGCGCCACACGGCCCCGAGGACTCGGCACCGCAGTTCTCCCAGCTCTACCCCAACGCTTCGCAGCATATGTAAGTCAAAATCCCGCGCCTCCAGACCCGCTCCTTGTAGCTGCTTCTTGACGGGAGTTTGTTTATGGAGACGTTGCAGGAACAGAGAATTCAAATGTAAGAAATCACAGTAAGCGGAGAGAGTTTGCTTATTTTTTTTGCTGCACTTGCTGCGTTCAGGGGGAGAGTGACAGCTCTGAGCATTATTAAAGGAGAGGGAAGCTCTTTTCCTCCTGGGAAGTTGTGGGAGATTAAAAGGTCAGTATTTGGCTTTGTAAGGGCAGCTTCTTACAATACCCTGAAAATATGTAGACACAGGTCAGGATCTGTTGGAAAGATATTACTTCCTTCGTCTTCCTCTAAGCTATGCGCTTCCTGGGCTCTTAAGTGAGTGCGCTGAGAGGAGAAACACCCCTTTGTAGCTTTTGAGAGCTCCAGATTTGTTTATAGACTAGATACTGGCAGATTCCCAAAGTAGCCTATTAGACTGCTTTCCTAAATAATATGCTTCATCTTTTCTGGTCATTAGACTAGAATAATAACACACACACAAAAAAGGAATTCTTCATTTTGTTTCTAGAACTGAAACTAGCTCCAGGTAAAAATCTGAGGATAGTCCTAGATTCTACATCTTGCTTTATACCTTGAATATTCCAATATTCCAGGTCCTTTTCCTCATAGCAAAGTGTTATGGAAGCTTTCCATTGCCCTTTTGTCTACCATGAGCATGTAGACCACTCTTTCCATCTGTGCTTGACCAATGTCTTTACACATCTTTCCACACATTAAAAAAAAACTTACTAAAATATTTTAGCTGGATTGTACATTGATTTGGTCTCTGAAAATGAGGAGGAATCCTCTTCATTCACATGGTGCAAAAGCTCCTTGGTCTATACACTGCATTCTGTCACTCTGCAGCAGTTTCCGAGTTAGTCCTTGCTCAGTTCAGCAGGTCGCGTCTCGTCCAGCGGCACAGATTGACTGGCCCCAGGCAGGGCAGCCTCTCTGCTGGGGGGGGGGTCCATCCATCACCGGAGGGCAGGATCCAAACTGCTTCCGCTTAGCTGTGGGGACCGTGTCTGGAACAGAAGCACTGAATCACCTCACCCCACCTCTCCCCGGGCCAAAGCAGCTCATTTTAGGCTCCACGCTCACTGTCTTCTGATAAGAGTGCTTGTAGGAACTTGCCTGGGTTTATCGTGCTCCTGACACTTGCTACTGCTTGGTGTTTTCAGCCTGCTTGTTGTTTTTCATCTTGTGCTGGTAGAACCAATGGGTTTAGTCAGTCTCCAAAATTTTAACCACCTCTCCACCTTATGCAGGTTGAGTGTTACCCACAAAGATAAGTGAAGATCCTCATTACCAGTTTGCAGGCTTAGTTTCATTCGAGTACTTGTGTATGTTAATTTTTATTTGCCTGCACTCCTGGGTCTAAACATGTTGCTCTGCCGGGCTGCTTGTGAGATAGCCCAGAACAGGAGACTCAGCTGTGCTGCTTGTCTTCTGGTGTTGTTGATTTCTTGGAGACCCTCTGGCAAAGAGTTTTTTCTCTAGCCACCTCAAGAGATCCTTGCTGGGTTGTTACGTGTTTGTTAATGCACTGACGGACTGCATGTGTTAAGAGTTCAGTCTGCAGACTAAGAAATGAGACAAATTGAAGATAAACTGCCAGTTTGGGCAGCCAAAGCCTCCAAATAACTGATTCCTCTAGCAAAAACATTAGCACTATGCTCTAAAAGATGTAAGTTCAGTTCTCACAGAAATACTCAGCACTTCCTGTGAAAACAGCACAAGAACAATAAAATCCCTCCTGCCAAGGTTTGTGTAATTTGAACGTTTAACCCTTAGGTTTTCTTCCTTGGTGGTCAAGCACCATTTGAATCTCTTTCTTTCCGACCTTGGGTGACAGCCATCTGACCTTGGATTTTGTTTTTAAAAATGTAGTTGCTATATCATGTTACTGTAACGCCTCCCTCCAACAAAGAAGGGAAATCGGGTCAAAAGCTGCTTGCTGGCTTTACAAGCCGAGACGGAAGGTTATGCCTACAAACCAAGGATTACCAGAGCCTGTCACCCATGTGTGAGGGGAAGCTTTGCTTGGAAGGACAGCAGCTGGGGCAAACACTTACGTTAGGTGGCATTTCTTTGCTGATAAAGTGCCTGTCATTTGTTTGAAATACTGCCTTTATAAATTTAAAAAAACACAACCCAAAAGTTTGTCCAGAAGTTTTCTACTTGCACATGGGAAGAGGGGAGTGGCTACGGCAGGAGACGCTCCAGTTCAGGCAGAGTTCTGCCCCCAGTTGTGGGCATCTCTTGGTCTCATTTCCCCACTTAGCAACACAGGAAGAAGAAAATCGAACTAATGCAGCCACAAAGTCCATAAGATTTATGAAAAACCCATCAAAGCCAAAAAGAAAAGGAAGAATTGTGTCATTGTTACCTCATAGTCCTGTCCTCAGCACAAACAGCCTGCTGGAGTGGCATGACAGTTCTTAAAGAGACAGAAAAGGTAATGATGTGAGCACCGTTTAACCATTAATTCTCATTAGCTCCAGTTTCACAGGAAAGACAGACTGTATCATACTGGAAGCAGCACCCACTATTGTTTTCAAACGTCCATTCTCCCTCCTACTCTCTCACCTCTTCTCTCCTTAAAATATGTTGCCTTTCTAACACCTAAAAACATTGTATGTTGGTTTCTATCACCATAATGAGTGACACGTTTTCTGAAAACAAATTGTACTCTAGCTATGCCCAGAAGTTCTTTCTGTGGCAGAAGATGGGCCTGGAGAAGATGTTCTAGAAGAGAGTAGTACCTCAGCCTTTGCTGTGGTAATGAACATCATCTGTTGGGGAGCAGGGTTGCTCGACCTCTGGAAATGCTGCTGTTATTATATATGAGGTTCTGACACAAGAGATGTCTCTCCGGTGTCCCTGACAGCTGTTATAGGGGAACCTTGTTCCATCAGACAGCTGAGGAGGAAAACTCTGACTCAAAGGATGCTCTAATCAAAGCCTCCAATTCTCAGTCATGCTCAGGGCCTCCAGCACATCAACTTCCAGTGTAAGCCAGTCTTAGGGGACCTGTGAATCAGACCTAAGCTGTTTGTGAACGAAACATTACAAGCACAAATCTGCAGGAGGCAGGTTTACTGAAGAATGTAAAAAATGGAAATCTGAAACACTGCTGGCTGTGCTGGGCTAAAGATCCCTGGGCAGGCAGGAGGACTGACAGCTGGATTTTGTGGTTACCTGGGAGCCGTCCCATTGCCAGGCTATGTATCTTAGGACGAGCACCTAGAAATGGTCTCTGGGAGGAGATCAGAAAGCTTCTCAAAGTAATATGAGGAAAGGTAGATAATAGGAAAGGCGGAGCTTTAAATTTCCATCTAAAACTCACGCAGAAGGTGCTGAGCAACCCTGCCTGGCGGTATCAGGGTGTTTGCAGTGGTGAGGCACAAAGAGCAACGCTGCTGTTACACCTCCTGATCCCCGGAGCTGCCTTCACCATGAGCTGGGGGGCAGGTGGCTGCCTTCAGGGTGTCTTCTGGTCACTGATGCTGAGTCTCAATCATCTGCCTGTTACAACGACATTCCTTGTAACGCTTACCGACAGAGTGTGCCTTTAAACAGGACTAGAAGAAACAGCGAGATGCAGGAATGAGGTGAGATTCTAGTTACACAATTGACTTCTGTGGCAGATATTTTTTCCTAAAATAAAAAGGTGCTACATTTAACAGGTAGCAACTTTTTTTCTTCTCTATTCTGAAATAACAGCAGTTGTGCTACATGTCAGGAGCGAAACTTTCATACCTCGCATCCCCAGCTATATAAATATCCCTGTGTTTAAAAGATTCCCTCTCAAAAGGCAGTGATAGTAAACCCAGAAAGGGGAAATTCAACTTTACACTAATACTGGCCGTGCCACTGGTCATGTTCTTTTGGCTTTTAATTTGCCCAGACCCTAGGCTTCCTGCTTTCCAAGAACAGTGTGTAAACCTGGAAGTCTGCTTTCCCTGGAAACAAAGGATTTGCTTCCCTTGTGTGTTTATCTGAAGAAACACGGCCACTTACACAATGCTTGCTAATCATATTTCAAAGAATAATAGAGGTGTTACTTTTGTATGGAAACTATTCTTTTTTCACAATGACTTTTACTGTAGTTATTATTTTAAAAATGTTGACCTTTATTTTTATTAAACTAGAATGTTCCTGGGGCATATAAGTACTGTATTATTTTCACTAACTGGATGGCCCCCAATCCAAACAGAAGATTAGCCAAGCACTTTGGGGATAAAACCTCCTGAGAACTCTGTGGGATTATTCACAATCAAGATTTTTAGCAGTATTTTCATGAACATAATTTTCTTTTGTTGGATAAAAACAGGAGGGAGTTAGGAGATTGTAAATAGAGGAAAGCACAGAGTTTTAGTACCAGCAATTGAACAAATGTTTGTAAACGCGCTCATTTCTTTTCATGTTAACCCATCTGAAACAGAAATGTATCTGTTCAGATCAAACGTTTAGAAAACAAATGCTAATTTGAAGCTGCACTGAATTCTGTATGCCATTTGTTCCACTGAGTATCACACAGAAAGCAAGTCAGTTACTGGTAGAAGACACTGTAATTAATTTCTGAAGCATTTGCTGTGTGAGGGCCCCATTTCAATAAGTCTTCAAGTACAAGCATCCTTTGCTTTAGGTTGGATGGAGTTTTTTACTTAGTGTCTAGCTCAAAGTTTTTGTGGTACCTGAGAAGGCAAAGAAGAGGCATTCTCTAGTTTGAAGTTTGATTTTAAATATACAAATATTGTAAATACATTGCAAGAACGATTAAAATGTGTGATATGGAATGCTGATTGTTCATGCAGTGGGAGGTTGTTGAGGACTGTTGGATGCAGGCCACAAAGCTCAACGCTGATAGAGCTCCTTTTCTCCCAATGTAACTTTAAGTATCTACTTGAAATGATCCCTGCGGATAAACAAATGGTAGATTTCAAAGCGGATCTTTCTTTAAAGAGAAGAGTGCACGAGTGCTTATAGACACTTCCTCCTCCCAAAGCCTATGGCATGGTTTGCTGTCCCCACTGTGGGTGTTCCTGTGCAGTTTGACAGATGGGCAGTGAAGGTGATTTCCGTGGAGTAGTGCGAGCAAAACAACGCATCTTGGTGCAGAGACACCGAGTGCTAACAGACCCCCAACGGCAGGTCGTTCCTTTCCTGAGGAGACTGCAATCTAAGGCTGGAGAAAACTGATATTAACTAATTTGGAGGGGTTTGCAAGTGTGCACATAAAATAGGATGATTTCTCTGTAAATGTATTTGCATAAGTGAATTATTATGAGATCTCAGGAGGAATTATTGTTCTCATTCTGAGAATCTGTTTATGGGAAAGTGCCTGGCTGGGTTCAGCATTTGTTATTATTTCGTATTTGGGATTTTTTTTTGTTAGTTAAACTGGGGGTATCAGTTCGAAATTTTATGAACCTGACATCTTGCAGTATCTTGCCTGCTGCCAGGACAGACCTGTCATGGAGTGCCAAGCACTCTCTGTGTAGTAAGTTCTCCACAGTATGTGCTGGACAGATGTGAGTGAGCAGCTGAGCAATCTAGATTTGCTCAAGCTGGTATAGCCTGCAAGAATGACAAATACCATGCCTTTTTACTCGAACAATCATCTGCTCTCTCAATCCCTACCCCCTCGACAGATTTCGTATTTATGGAGTGTGTTGCTGGTCATTTAGAACAGAGCTACATGAAGGGGAGCACTTTTTGATGTTCTCTATTTTTGTAACCGTGTAAAATGAACTCTCAGTCAGTCTCTGGGCACAGATTCAGAAGTTCAAGTGCTTTACTATTTGCTGATTGACTACCAAAAATGACCTTGAAATCAGAAACTGCTCCTTACTGTGTTGTGAAGAGCAGCCTAGCAAAGACCAGCAGGCAGAGACCAGCGAAGATCTTGACGGATTTAGAGACCATGGGCAATCTGAAAATATGAGGTACTTGGCTCTGTGTGCTGGTCATGGATCCACAAACGTGCTCAAGACAAGAGAGCCTCCGTGACCAAGAAGAGGCAACAGAAGACACGGTACATTTCTTCAATCTTACATTCTCAGTGCTAGGAGGAATCAAGAAAATGTAGATAGATGTTGGTGTTGCTTTACAGCAGCACTTGTCAATGCAGAGCAAAGCCATTCCCAACAACGGAAGAATAGAAACAGTGACAGACTGCACCATGAGAACTTTCAGGGGCTTATAACAGCTGAACATTTAGTTAGTACCTCCTACTGCTTCCAGAAAAAATGTTGTGATAAACAGTTATCACTGACAGGGAAGAGGTCTGTCTACTTGGAAAGGTTCTCAGAAATCAGCAATATTCTCCCCGCAATTCACCTCTGTTGCATTTGTTTGGGGCATTTCTACTCCACAAAAAAAGGCCAACAGATCTGAAGGTAATGTCAGGTCTTGTGCCTGGCAAGCAGTGCCATTCTGGTCGGTTTCTGCAAGGCACAGCACAGAGGGATGTGCAGGAACACAGACAAGTCGTGGGGCTTTTGGATTCCTTTCTGTCTGTTCCCTGGTGCTCTTCCCCCTGCACCTTGGACCCCGTTTCACGTTTCTCCATCAGCCACTGGCACTGGATGTTTCACAGAAGATCCTGTTCCTTCAATTATCTGGGAGAAAAATTCTGCTCGCTCTCTGCCTGCTGCACTTCTCACCCAGAGAATTCAAAGTGCATTTGGAAAGTGTCTGTGAAAGGTTTTAACCACCCTGCTAAACCCGTGAGTGCTGCTTTTAAAGACTATCCATTATGTGGAGGAGGCTTCTGACAACGGCCTGGGAACAGGAGACCAGAGCCTGCCTCAGCAGCTGGCTCTCCTTCCTGGCACAGCGGCCGGCTGTCACAGCCACCTCATCCCTCTGTGGTGCGGGCACGCAGGAGTCACTGGAAAAACGCAGGGGTTGCTGGAAAGCGCTGATTAATCAAAAGGGAGCGCTTTCATGGGAAAACATCTCGTTTGACAAACCGCCAAAGAAACAGAGAGGAGCTTGCTCTGGGAGTATCCTTCTTCTCTGTCAATGTGCCTTATATCTGATAGGTGACCAAACCAGACTCCTAAGACTCTCTTCTTCGAGGTTCACGGCACCAGTGGTCCAGCTGCTAGGTCTGCTGGCCAGCCAACAACCTAGAGAGCTGTGCTCCTGGGCTCAGTTTCATTAATTTTGTGGTAATGTACACATGCCTTTTAAAAATCAGACATCAGCAGTGGGAAATGTCAAAAAATTTAACTCTTCCACCTGCAATAAAAAGAACTTCCAGCAGAAAAGGAATTATAGTTTATGTTTGTCTTTGCTTACAGCGCTAACCTTTCCATACTTCTTAATCTCAAAGGTTCACAAATCCTGTGACACCTTTGTCTCCCTTCTGTTTTCCTTTGATTCTGATGGTTGAGTAGGTTAGTCAAAACTAGCCGTATGTACTAGAGACATGTGACTCCTCAGAGTCTGCCTAAACTCTCAGAAACGGTCTTCATTTAAAATGTGGACTCCATTAATTTATTGCAGTTGGCTATCAGTCTATTATGTTGTCCTTTCAGCCCCTTTTTATCCTCAGAATATATAGTTCTAGGTTATAGATATGATAGGTGATAGAGTAAAATCAGCTGCTTCCACCATTCTGCGCTCAGATTCAACCCTGTCAGGAAAAATGAAAGTGAAGTGAAGGACTGGTGGAAGGTGTGACTGTGAGTCATCAGTGTGTAATGTTCCGATACTGTTCAGTGCCCTGGTTTGTGAAAGGACAGCTACATAAACATTTTTGTGGGGAAAATATACCTTTGGGCAATGTACATATTAAAATTATCAGCATCTAAACAGTAAATTCATTTTTAATTATATTTTTGTTATAAACTGACAAAAGAACCATGGGAATTGGATTACTCCAACCGCACAACAGCACTTTCTCATTTTCTAGTTACATTTGTTTTTCGAAGGTGATGCTGCAATACATTTGTCATGTACTGCAGCGTATTAGAAGCCCCCCAGAACTTCACCAAAACAGCAAAATCTAGATTCTGCAAGCGTTAGAGAAGGAAACTGCTCATACATATGTCAAACTGTTGTGGGACATGGATTTTGTCTGGTTTTTCTGCACCTTTTAGGTATTATGTACACCAGGTATAAAACCAGGATTGATGGAAAGCTTTTGTACCACGCTTATCTGTACAGCAGATTTTCTTGGTGTACCTTTTGCAGCACCTTTTCTTCAGAGGTGATACATCTGCGAACGTATTCTTGTTTCACAGGGGATATGCCTCAAAAATTCAATCTCTGTGAACACCTCTCTTGAATCTTTCTTTTGAAGTTTGCGCAGACGCCTAAAGCATCGCTCTTTGCTTCGGCAGGACTCGGTGCCGTGGTTCTTCTCAGTGCAGTACCGGCAGTGGTACACGTCCAGTATCGTTGTCACGGTTCATGTCGTGCTGGAAACGCCAAGCTTTGCACTCACGCTGGAAAACGGCACCTCAGCAGTATTTGGTGTATAAATCCAGACCCCGGGGGGGCGCTCGGGGTCCTGGCAGCACCTGCGCTCGCCTCGGGCGGTGGGAAGGGAAAAGAGTCAGCGCTTCCACTTTTTGGGGCATCTTGAAAACTGGTAACACCAATATTGCTGGTTTTATTACTGGCTACATTTCTTTATCCCACAAGAAAATGTCTTCCTCGTAATTTCATTTAACTTTCGCTAATATAAAGGTAATTTCTCCACTGGAAATATCAGGGTAATTTACCTTAACCCTAAGGGGCAGTAGTCACCTTTGGGCTCTAGCTTCATTTTTCTGCTTATTCCTAGGGATGCACCATTCAAATGAGCATTTTGAATGATTAGAGCTTCATTTGAGAAATACATTTTGGCGTATCCCAGATACAAACATGGGTCCTGTAGTCATCTTTGAGCTGAAAAGGAAGTGCAGAAAGCAAGTGGTTAACAATTTTTGAGGAAGTGATGTATGAAGCAATGAAACTTAGAAGCCACTGAAGTGATGTTTGTTGATATTTGACATTAGAAACACCAGGCACCAAGTGGAATTTGTGATTTAACTGTTTGTTGGCTATTCCTGTGTTAGAGGAGTTCCCCCCAGTCCCGACTCCTGCGATGCTGCACGACTTCTCAGGCTCTTTCTTTCCCTCCCAGCACCCCCAGCTATAACTACGCACCGAACATGGACAAGCACTGGATCATGCAGTACACGGGGCCCATGCTGCCTATCCACATGGAGTTTACAAACGTCCTGCAGCGCAAAAGGCTTCAGACCCTCATGTCAGTTGATGACTCTATGGAAAGAGTGAGTACAGGAAACCACTCTAAATGCAATCATATTAATCAGTAATGAAATTAAATTAATTTCTTCTTTATCTTCACCAACCACAGCCTGAGGGAAGCCCTTGGGCTGCAAAGAATTACTCCATGTACCCCCAGCAGAAATAATTCTGGTTCGCTGCAACGCAGCGCCAAGCTCTGCGCTTGCTGCTTTTTTAATTGCTGAGTGAATAAGCTGAGGAGTTTCTTTAAAAGGGAGAAGTCCCCGGGCCTAATGTAAAGCCTGGTATTAGCAAGAGCTGCGTCACCCGCGTGTACACGCGGACGGACATGGGTCTGCACGTGGCACCTCCTGCCCTGTTCACGTGCTCCCCTCGCAGCCCGTCCCTCGGCTGGGATCCGGGAACTGGCAAATCGCAGCACCTCGGGTGCCACTCCACTGGTGTTTGCAGAAGTTAGGCAAGGCAGCGTAGAGCTCGTTACAGGTAACGCGATACGTGAGCGGTGAGGTGTGCTTGCATGACTTTTTGTTCCAAAATCAAGCACTGTGACCAAAGATCTTCTCCCAGAGAGACCCCTTTAAACTTTAATAAAAATTTACAGCCTTTTCCCAAGCCTACAACCGTACAAAAGAGAAGGTTGTGGACTAACACAGTAAATCAAATCTGAGTACCGCTTGCCCTAACGCTGTAGCACACGCGTTTCCCAAGCAATGTTGGAGTACACAATGACTTTGGACACGCTAGTGCAACTACAGCAGTATTGCCTTATTTTGCTATCCTAATTTTCTGGACTTGTTTAATTTGCCCCTCTGACAAATGTGAATTTGAACTTGTAAGTTGATTTTTTTCAGCAGCACAATAAAGACGAGATGTAAGAATGTCTATGCCCAGAACGTCTGTTTAAACCACCTCACTGATGTCATGTTTGGTTCTATGAATTTAAGGAGTAAAATGATGGTTACTCGGGATTACGTGCAAAACATGTTTTGCTGCATTTAATGGAGAGTTTTTCCTGTGCTGTGTTGCAGTTATACCATATGCTTGCAGAGATGGGAGAACTGGAGAACACCTACATTATTTACACGGCTGACCACGGTTACCACATCGGGCAGTTCGGGCTGGTCAAGGGGAAGTCAATGCCGTACGACTTTGACATCCGAGTTCCTTTCTTTATTCGTGGCCCCAGCGTAGAGCCGGGATCAGTGTATGTTCTCTTATGTCTCTAGCACAGCTGTTCAAGCTCATGTAGAATGTTCCTAAGAGCGTGTAATTATCACTCTGCCCAGCTTCCTTTCATAGAGGATGCTTTCTTATTGTACAGCAAGGAGCCGTGTCAAGAGGCCACGTCTTTTGGTTTGTGTATTGTTAGTAAGTTATAGTGCAGACGAAAAAAATCACATAGTGCGCAGTCCTGTGGGGTTAAGCTTTGGGTTTTGCTTTTGAAAAGTAGGTGCCCACCTTCACTGCTCTCCTTCTGCGTTAGCAGAATGGATGGCATCACGCTGTCGCTGGCAGTGAGGTAAGAGCGCTGTGTCTGCGGCACCTCCTCCTTTTACTGTGCTTAGTTTTCCTTTGTGCTGCCAGTCTGTGGTACTGGCCTGTTGTTCTGAGGTATCGACTTCAAAGAGGATCTTCTAAACTTAGCAGCTCTGTAGAGCTTTGCATCTTCAAATCCCCGATAAACTTTAATTATGAGTCTATTTCCAAGAGAATGTGGAGAGCTACATATCAAGGTATGACAGCTACGACCTTTTCTGTTGGTTTGCAGAGTGCCTCAGATAGTGCTGAATATTGATCTCGCTCCAACAATTCTGGATATCGCAGGGCTTGACACGCCTCCAGATATGGATGGCAAATCTGTCCTAAAGCTTCTGGACTTGGAGAGACCAGGGAACAGGTGGGTCACAGCATTTTGGGGGGTTTTGAGCCAGTTCAGAAGCAAACAGCTAAGTAAATCAACAGCAGAGTGGAAAAAGACTCTGTGAAAATGAGCTGTGTCGTGCCAGTGGCCACAGCTTTCCCATTTGAAGGGCCTCTTAAATAGCACATCCATAAAATTTCAGGTGTATATATATATAAAAAAGGTGTTTTTTTCAAGAATAAATTGTTAACACTGGCAGTGTTGTACATAGATGCCAACAGTAAATACTACTATTTTGCTTTCAGGTTTCGAACAAACAAGAAGACCAAAATTTGGCGTGACACATTTCTGGTGGAGAGAGGGTAATTATTAGGGGTGAGAGAGTTTTGGGAGAGCCTGCCTGCTCGGAACACTCTCTTGTACACGCTTTCCTTGCTGTTCCCTCTTCCTTTTTATGGTCAGCAAAGTAGTAAATTTTGCAAGCAAACTTACAGGCCTGACTTGTTTCCTAGCTTCCCACTGCTGGCTCTGCAAGCTGCTGCGCTCCTGTAATCCCGAGCTCTGGAGAAATTTGAGAGCGCTTTCCTGGTTCCTCTCCCAGCCCGCACCTCCTCTGCCTCCACACTGTGCTTGTGCCCACTTAGGTCATCATCTGACTCATTTTCTTACCAAATCTCCGTTTCAAGCCCAGCTGTGCAGAACCCTCTTCCCAACTGATGTTGTCTTTTCTGTCACACATCGGAAGCATTCTTAGTCTTCGTTCTGGCTAAGGAAAGACCTATGTGTAAATGAGATCTCTGACCGTAACTGCTGCTCTTTTCCCTGACACCTCTTTACACCCTCTCACCTTGCCAATTACTGCTGTGAAAATTTTCTCTGGGTAAAAATTTTACAGCAATTTATGGCTTTACGGATTATGGAAACCTTGTGTGATGTAGCACAAAGCAGTACATATGAGACATGTATATAATATAGAAGATATAGCCAAGTTAGTGCTGAATGAGTATGGAAGCCCCGTGGTGCCTGCAGCTGGGCTTTTCAGCCAGGCGAGTGCAGCTTCAGTGTGTTTTGCTTTGTGAAAAAAAATACATTTCTATCTGAATGGTGCTGAATTGTGTCAGTTGGACATATTTCAGCAGCCCTTACTTCTCTTTGGGTAATTTCCAGCAAATCACCTGAGCCTTTTTTTCACCATGCTGATGGTCAGTAACAGAAACGTGGGGATTCTTTTCCCTGGGAAAACATTAAATCTTCAAGTAGTTTTGCTATTCCAGTTAAATTAATCATCTCCAGAGTTTACAAGAATGTATCTAAAATATTCAACTTTTTTTTTTTTAAAGCAAATTTCTACGGAAGAAGGATGAACCCAGTAAAAACACTCAGCAGTCTAATCAACTACCAAAATATGAAAGAGTAAAAGAATTATGCCAACAAGCGAGGTACCAGACAGCCTGTGAGCAGCCAGGGCAGGTAAGCCACAAGCAACTGCACTTTTCTAGGTGCCACAGGAAATAGGTATTTTTCACCATGGGTCAAAAGAATGTGAAGAATATGTCATTTGGAAGATAGCTAAAAGATTGCGTTCTGAATGTCGTCAGAGCAAAGAAAACCAGACCCGAGTTGCTCTAAGCATCGGTCCCAGTTAAGGCACTGGAGGGCTGGTCCTTAGTTTGCTGTCTCAGTTCAGGGCTTACGGTAAAACTGCTGTGCTGAAATATAACATGAGCTGGCTGGTTTTTATTTGATTCAGTGTACTGCTAAATATACAAAACAATTCAGTGATAATCGTCAATAAGGGAGAGAACTTTTCTGAGCAGTGAAAGCTTCTACTCACAGGGCTAATTCAGAATTACTGAAGCAAACTGATTAGTCCTATGGTTCCACATGATTTCTTTTGCTGGGATGAACAACCGGACAAACATGCTTGGTAATCTTCATGCTTTATTATTTATTGGAATGCCTTTAATATAAAGGTCCCCTTGCTCAGAAACACTAGATGTTTAAGGTCACTGTAAGGATTCAGACAGTGATACCCATGCCCGAGCATCACTTTGGAGCAGCCCCTGGTACCAGCACAGGCTGGATGTGAAGGGACCGAGAGTAGCCCTGCAGAGAAGGACTTGGGGATGCTGGGGGTGAGCAGCCAGAGCTGAGCCAGCCCCGGGTGCTGGCACCCAGCAGCCACTGGCACCCTGGGCTGCACCCCCAGCAGCGTGGGCAGCAGGGGAGGGGGGGAGCCTGCCCCTCTGCTCCCAGGGCTCTGGGGAGAGAGACCCCCCTGCAGTGCTGGGGCCAGCTCAGG
>WUAM01000273.1:653456-671343 GCA_024336885.1 Actenoides hombroni | reverse complement strand
GCGGCCGCTGGCTAAACCGGCCCGGGCAGTGTTTGCTTGCAGGGTTCACACCCCCCGATCTCCCAGGCCGTGCGGGGATGTCCCTCGGGCAGCTGTGGCCGGTGGCCCCCGGGTAACCCCAGGACCAGGCGCGGGACCGTCCCCGGCCGGACCCGCAGCGTCCCCTGGTGGGGCTGCCGGGGAGCGCCGCTCGGCTCCGCTTCTGCCCGTCGTTTCTACAAAAGAAGCCTTTGTTTTAAACGGAATTAGGATTTTCTTCCAGCTGCCCAGCGGTTAAAGCGAAGTTCTGCAGCCCGAGCAACAGACACATCGGCCCCGCGTTTCAGGCTGTGCTCGGGAGCAGGCTGCCTGCTCCTGCTTCTTGTCGGGAATACTGCAGGATGGAATAAAGATGGGTCTCTAAAGCAGGAAGATAGTGAAGTTGCATGAGAAACTCAGGGGTTAGAGGATGCTGCACAGATGTCTATGAAATAAGAAAACAATGTCAGTATAATTCAAAATATTTCCTGATTTAAAGCCTCCCCCACTTTGCATGTGAACAAGAATCCCTGGTATTCTTTGTACATTCAACCACAGTACTGTCTGTCTTGAGCTGTCTCATGCAGACTAAATGCTGCCGTGATAGAAAGTCTTCCATTGGTTTAGCGTGAGCTGAAGAAGTTCATGGTGTGTCCCAGCAGCCCTGTGCTGGAAAGCCTGCATGTCACAGACTGCCAGGGGGGTCCTCAGGATGGGAACGCTCCCCCATGTGATATTGTCACGGGGGAGATACCTGCCATGTGCCTGGGAAAGAGAGGGTGCTGCCAGGGCACCGGCACGGGCTGACTGGTGATTGCAACTGGGGAAGGCGGTGTGGGGAAAGGATGGAAACACCTGCAGGAGGCATCAGGAAAAGTCTGTTTGCTACGCTTTCTGCTTTACAACTTTCTTACACTGCCTCCAAATCTGCTTTAGCACTCCTCTGAGTAGAGCAGGGAAAGACTCGTGATTGATGAGACATTATTAAGGAAATGATTAGTTCAGGCCCCAGTCTTTAGATGGTGCTTATGTATTCCACTCTTTCAGTCACTTGATTAATATGTAGTATCAGCAGCAGCGGTTAAAATGCCAGAAATTGTCCCATCTGACCCTATGAATCTTTCTGCATTATTGTATTCAAGAGTAATATGGTTGTAAATCAGAAAGAGGCTTTGAAAGCAGTTTTTTTTTTTCACTTTGGGAAGACAAATGTCTTCATTGCCTTGACGGGAAAGGCTTTTTCCACCTGCCAGCAGGCAGCAGCTGAAACAGTTTAGGACAGGGTGGTTTGAATGAGGCTCGCACGCCGCGCTTCTAAAAGATTCTTGCGGGAAAGGTTCAGTGTGAGTCTCTCAAAGGCACGAACATAAAAACCTGCAGTAGAACTGACGCTGCCTGCCAAAGGCTGTGTCTCCTGACAGCTCCTGTGCTGCTGCTGCCTGAGTTACTGGTGACTGTAGGGTGGCAAAGGTGTGCTCAGCGCAGCACTAACAAAGGGAAGAGCCCCACACCTAATTTTTACAAGCTGAATTATGTGTTTCGAGGGCTATCCATGTGTTGTTTCACTAGATGGAGCATTCTGGTGTTAACTGGGGGTTTTATCAGCTTGACTTGGGACAAGTGCATTTAGCAAAAAAAGTTAGAGTGTCAGGTCTTCCAGACAGAGCCCAAACACAGCTATTCTTGTACAGATCATTAAAAAAAAAAAAAACCACCCGGGAGTTAATTGTCATCATGGATTCTTGCTCTTTTAATGCCTACCTTGAAAAAGGAAAAGGTGTTATCCTTTTAAAAGGCCATTTTTTATTCTAAAGCCTAAGTCACAAGCCAATTTACAGGTAATTTACAATTACCTTGTTTCCCAGCACTGACCAGTTTAATTTTCTCAAGTGGTTTCTCGTTCTGTGGTCTCTGGTGTTTGAGTGCCTCTTTCTACATAGATGATTTCTGAGGCACTGATTTTATTTGGAGATAAAGATGCTAACTGGGGCCTGACTGGGAACGTTTCTTCTTTCCTCTTCAGAATACAAGCCCCGATTTGTTCACACTCGCCAAACCCGGTCCTTGTCTGTGGAATTCGAAGGTGAAATCTATGACATAAATCTGGAAGAGGAGGAGCTGCAGGTGTTAAAGACCAAAAGTATCACCAAGCGTCACCATGCTGAAGATACGGGAGAAGCAGCGGAAGTGGCTGGTGCCCCGGGTGACACGATGGTTGCGGATGGCACTGATGCTATAGGTCAACCCAGCTCTGTCAGAGTGACGCACAAGTACTCTTGCTTTTTCTATTGTTTTGGGGTTTGGTTTTTTTTCCCTTAAAATGAGATCCTCTTCATTTTCTAATTGTATTCTGTCTCTGTTCAGTTTTTATGATTTTATAGCCACAATATTTAAGGGCTTGAAAGTATCATGGTAGATTTCGGCTAAACCTGAGTTATATTTGTTAGTGAGTGGAATTGTTTAACTTTGCCCTGTCTGCTTGGAAGGGAGGAATCTGTTCTGAACTAGAATAGCTCAGAAAGAGTTATTAAGTCAACACAAGAAGACCTTGTAGTGTATTTCTTTCTTAATGAAGTATAACAAAGAAATGATTAGGAATGTTATAAGAAAGAGAAGAAGTGGGTAGGCGATTGGGAAACCACTGACCTCCTTTTTCTTGTTTGTTAAACTCATTGCCACAGGTGTTTTATTCTCCCCAACGACACCATTCACTGCGAGAGGGAGCTGTACCAGTCTGCCCGAGCCTGGAAGGACCACAAGGCTTACATCGACAAGGAGGTGAGAGGGGTGCTAAAACCTGAGCAGTCTTTGCACTGCTACCTTCTCAAAGACTAGTTCTGACTCAGAAACATTCCCTGCAGATTGAAGCTCTCCAAGACAAAATTAAGAATTTGAGGGAAGTTAGAGGACACCTAAAAAGAAGGAAACCAGATGAATGTGACTGTAGCAAACAGAGGTAAGAGGGGTGGCATTCAGCACCGAGAGCTACACCCATGGCTAAGGCTTGTACAATTTCCAACCTTTTTGAGATGGAAAGAACATCAGCCTTATGGGTATTTATAGCCACTGTGGGTACTCGTTTTAGTTAGAGGCCTTTTAAGAGTTGAAGCTACTCTAAATCAAAATAGGAGAAATGTGAAAATGTTAAGAAGAAATTGGTTTATATTCTACTAATACATCTGAACCCAGCTGTAGCTTTGCTATAATCTAGCACAGGCCACTCACACAGGTATCACTTCTTCAGGTCAAGTGCGAATTGTAAGTCATTCTGTGTAGTTCCTTAAGAACATGTCAAAGATGGTTTGTTTCTGGTTTGGTTTTGTGTTGAAAATGGTTTCATCACTTGATAATTTCCAATTGTTTTCGCTGTAGCTATTATAACAAGGAAAAAGGGGTAAAGGCCCAAGAGAAACTCAAGAGCCATCTTCATCCCTTCAAGTAAGATATTTCCTATCCTCTCAGGCTCTCAGCTGGCTTTGGGGGGACTGGAGACTTGTAATTTGGGAGGGTTGAGGGTTTTCTTGTGGAGAAGGGACGGAAGGAGGCGAGGGAAGGAAAAGGTCACACATAGCAAACTCTCACAGGAAACCTTCAGCTGTTTTGGGAAGATTTGTGAAAGTTTATGGGTAATACTTGGTTTTAAAACCTGTTGGTAAGAAAACGGATTAAGTCGATCATTTCAGAAGCTCACAACTGTTAAAAAGATCCAGTTAAACCTAAATGCAACAGTGCATCATTTCTCGTGCTTCCCGCAGAGAACACCTTGTCACAAGAGCTGGGGTGGCAGCCGAGCTAGGAGGAGGGCTTGTTCTCACCTCCTGGCTGTGAAAAAGCCAGGAGGATGCAAAAGCTGCCAGTGCTGCTGTTAAGCAAAGAGAAGCGGCTCTGCCCCAGCCATGCCCACCTCTCTCTCTGAGCAGGGAAGCGGCACAGGAGGTGGATGGCAAACTGCAGCTCTTCAAAGAGAACCGGAGGAGGAAGAAAGAGAGGAAGGGGAAGAAGCGCCAGAAGAAGGGAGACGAGTGTAGCCTTCCCGGGCTGACGTGTTTCACCCACGACAACAACCACTGGCAAACGGCACCGTTCTGGAACCGTAAGTCGTAGGTGCTGGCACAGGCGGGAGCTGGGGGTCCCGCTGCCTCGCAGGCGCCCACTGCACATGGGCAGAGCCGGTTTGAAGAGCTGGCCCTGGTGACGCTGCCGCTGTGCTGGAGTGCAAAGGAGGAATGTCGCTTGAGAGTGCTTGTCATTACTTCACTTAGTGATACGAAACCGCTGTGAAAGGCTCGATGCTAAACACTGCAGGAATAAAAAGGAGAATTGGCCTCTAAAACACAGACTTTCAGAAGCAGCCGCTGAGATTTGTGTCATCTCTTGGAGACCAAGATGACCAAATATTTCACAGGAATTTTACTGCACAAGCTGGTGCATTATAACCCCGTTACTATTTTGATGAAGTTTGTTCGGAACATTGATCCTGTTCCTGCTAGTCACAGTAATAACAAAAAAGACAAATAAATATAAATAAGAATCTAAGGCAATATTAATATTTTATTATTGGAATTATAAGAGATTCTCCTACAGCCAAACCTTGTTAGCAGTTTGTAAATTCAAGGATACCTTTCTCACAGCCCTTGCTGCTGGGGGGCAACAGTATCTTTAGATATCATCAGCAATTCCAGTGAATCTGTGTACAAATCTTAAGGACCAGGATTTGGGGGGGGGGGTGTTTGTCTGAATTCTGCTCAGTCCCAATAAACTGTACATAAGTCAGGACAGAAGGTGTCTCATTAACTACAGGATTCACTATCTTCTGCTTTCCTTAGCTGTGTGTTTGTGAAAATGATGCATTAACAACATTTCAGAATCTAACATTATTCAAATAGATCTTTTTAAATTGATCTAGAATTTCAGTACATTTAATAGCTACATTTAATTTAAGCACATGAAAACCTACAGAAATTTCACCAGTATCAGAAACAAACATGTTATTTTTCACTGAAAACTAAGAACTTTTTCTCTTTAATTGCAGTGGGCTCTTTCTGCGCGTGCACAAGCTCCAACAACAACACCTACTGGTGCTTGAGAACAGTGAATGACACCCACAATTTTCTCTTCTGTGAGTTTGCAACTGGCTTCTTGGAATATTTTGATATGAACAATGATCCCTATCAGGTAAACCCCTGTACCTCTTACAAGCTGTTGTTCACCAGACTCCTCTGTTGTTTTGGTTTGGTTTTTTTACTTCTAACAAGTCTTTTTTCCCTCTGCTCTGCTTTTCCTCAGCTGACCAACACAGTACACACCGTGGAAAGAGGCATTTTGAACCAGCTGCACGTACAGCTGATGGAGCTGCGAAGCTGCCAAGGTTACAAGCAGTGCAATCCAAGGCCAAAGGGGCTTGAAACAGGTACAAGAAAATTACTATTTCCATTTTATTTGGTGTTTCTTTTTCATCTGCTTGCGTTCTAATGGTGTCCATGAAGCGCCGCTCTCCTAAGGGTTGCTCGGGGTAGTTTGGGACGGTCCACACACCCCGTTCTTCCCCAGCGGTTGGCCAGGAAGCTCCTCTGAAGGTTACATGGGTTATTTTGGACAGATGTCAGTGGCAAACAACCTGGGACAGAACTCCTGCAGCAAGGTTATCCTGTCGTTTGTGTCAGGCAGTAACGGACGTGCGCAGCTCTTCCCTGGCTGGGGTGGTTTCTCTGCTGCAGGGTTTACTTGGTTAGGTTTTGCCTCCTGGTAGCAGGGGAGGTATTAAATAAATCCTGTGTTTATTCCACTTGCTGTCTGTCCACACAAACACCTCGGGCTCGACACCACAACTGAGACTTAACCTTGCAAACTTCTTACCAGCAGCAGTCCCCTCTGATTTCGAGGCGAGCAGTAGTGTGTCTTTACAACACTCTCTGAGTCGAAAACCAGCTGGTATTTATACCTCATAACTCTGAAATTCACTGCGTTTAAATTTGTTTGATTGAATATTGTGATTGTTTTGGTTTTTTTACAGGAACTTTCCCTTCTACATAATTTGTGGTGTTTCATCTTTGTATCTCTCTCTTCATCTACAAATGTTTCTCTTTTGTACAATATCTAATTATTTGAGGGCTTTATTATTTTTGAAAAACCATGGGTTTTCACTTCCTTTACATAAAACTTCCAGGAGATCTTTGTTGGACTCCAGCTCTGTCTTTACTTAACACAGTACATTTCTTTCTAGGGATTAGATGCTGTGCATGGAAAACTACATTGTGAATGGTTTTACAAGTTCTAAACACTAACAAAAGTTACTCTTGTATTTTCCTATATCAGGAAATAAAGATGGAGGAAGCTATGACCCACACAGGTATCCACACTTTTTTATTCTCCTCAGCAGCTTCTTTCCAAATAATTGCATGACTCCAGCCCATTCCAACTAACGTCCGTGTCCTGCCGTGTTGCCCACAGCATAGCTTTCGGTGCATGTGTTTTCTAACCACTTCACACTCAACCTGGCCATCGTTTTTCAGCCCTGCCATCCTGCATTTAACGTAGCTCATTGTCATCGCAAGACTTCACGCAGCTCCTGCTCCATGCCTGTAGTTCTCAGATGTTTACACAGGGAAAGCGACGCAAAAAGATTCACTTCTTTTGGGTTGTTTTCCTGTTGTTGGGTTGGTTTTGGATGGGTTGGGGTGCGTTCTTTTTTTTCTTTCTGGTTTTATTCAGGAAGTCTGTACAGCTGCTTTTTAAACCAAACATCCTTAAAAAGCTTTCTGGGGGGGGGTGTGTCCAAAGAGCCTGACCAAACACACAGAAGTGAAGTCAAAGCTCCTCCCTGGCTTTAGCTGTAGGAGATGTTGGCAGATGGTGCTTGAAGTAGGAGCAGAGCTCAGCGTGAGCAGCGTGTGCTCTGCAGCCAGCGGCAGACAGGGCACTACAAGTACCGCAGGAAGATGAGGCTCCTTTGAGGGTGGGGGGTGTGTGTCTGTGTGTCTGTGTGTGTCTGTCCGTCTGTCTGTCTGTGTGGGATGCTTTCAGACCAGATCACACATGCATGAAATCAAATTTCTCCAAAAGACTGTAATACTTAAACTAAGAAGGGCACCAGGTGAAGTTGGCTTTTTTTATGCCTAATGCTTGAACCTGAGGAGTATGCAAAGGACTGATGTTTGCAGGTTTATTTAGGTATTTGCAAGTGCACTTACCATACCAGCACGTTTATCACACAGTGCCCAGCTCCTCCAGCTGGAGGAACCAGCAAGAGCCGGAAGGGACTGGAAAAACCTCAGCTCTTAACAGTATTACACTTTTTGCTCATTGGGCAGTAACTGGGGTGAAAAACAGCTTGAAGTCTGTCAGGTGTCATATTTAGACTTGGTATCTTCTCACACTGTATCAGCGTTATACATTTTCTTCCCCATGCACTTTGGTGTGTTAGCTCCTGGTACACACTGGTTACCTGGGATGCACACTGGGTCCAGGGAGCTCACAAGGCTGTATAAAACCTTTTTCCACAGGGCCTTCTGCAAAGAACCTTGTCATTAGCTCCCAGCAGCCAGGGAACAATTAAGATAATGTATTTCAATATTCTATCAATCTCTGATTTAAGCAGCTGATTTTTCCTTGCAGCCAATTTTGTATTTTCTCAGTTGAGCAGTTTTGGGATCTAGGAAAACGAGACACCCTTGTTTGGTTACGTCCCAGTTGTTTGTGTTGCTCGTTACAGCCCAGTGGGAACCAGTTACTACAATGATAGGAAGTAATCCCTCTGATGATGCTTTTAAGTCTTCATTAGAAGATATCCTTGTGAGCAATCCTCATTTTAACCACAGATCTAACAGAAACAGTGTTCTTGAGTTGTAGAGCACCCGGGATTAGCCTTTAAATTAAAGCTTTTATATCTTGCTACGCTGTTTAGTAATGAAACCATGGTAACGTGCGACACCGAGTCAGGACCCGTTCTGCTACTGGGAGAGGCAGCAGGCACAGGCTGAGGCAGGTGCTGGGACGCTGGGACACAGGGGTCTGTGCCACAGCTGAGAGATTCCCAGAGAGGAAGCCACTGCCTGCTGCTGCTCAAAATGCACCTCACCTGCACTTTCCCATTTCACAGCTCTTTGTAATGAGATTTCTTACAGGGGCAGTCCTTGTCTTTCCTCCCTCCTCCACGCTGGGTTTTTGTGGCGGTGGGAAACTTTTTATGCTTGCTGCTAAGTTGTGGAATTGAGCTGTGAGGTGATGCTCTCGGTCAGCCAACTCAGAGCCAGCCCCAGGACCCTGAGACTTTTCTTTCCTGTTTGTTTAACATGTACAAACACAAGTTACCTCTCTCCCACATGTTTAAACAAGTTGGGGTTTTTTCTGCTTGTCATGAAGCTCACAGAACAATTCTCAGCGCCTTCCCTTCCCAGCTGCGAAACCCCTCGGAGGCTGCAGAGACAGAGCCACATTCGGGGGTGGGGGGTGGAACCAGCCCCAGCATGCAGGACCATGTAGCTCTAACTCAGCCCGGGAGCTGTTTTGTAGGAATGCAGCAACCTGGGTGCTGCTGTCGCTGCTCCGCAGCCCAGCCCCTTTACGCTGCTGCTGCTCCTCTTTGCTGGCCCCAGACCTCCCCAGCGTGCCCAGCTCCGACCCTGTCCTAGTGCTGGGACAAGCAGCAGAGGCTTCTCTGGGTCCAAAGGCTCCCTGGCCCCTGCTTTGGCCCCCACTGCCCATGTCCATCCCCACGCTTGTTACTGGTCAAACAGCAGCACTCCAGTTTCATTTCCTGCCATCACATACCAAACCACTTTGGCCATCAGCTTCTGATTTGGCAAAGAAAAAACCAACCAACCGACCAAACAAAAAAACCAAACAACCCATGGAACTATCAACACAGAGTAAAATCCAACTCTTTTTGCATTTGCAGCATGGTTAATAGCGTAATGGGTTCAGTGACTAAACTCCTCAAAAACTCACCCCTTCCTTTGATGTTTTCTAGGGCCCTTTCTACCTCTAAGCACTGGACTAGTAAGACTTCTTTTCCTGAAGACTCCTCAGTATTTAATTATTTTTTATTTCAGGAAACAAATTATCCATAATTTCTGTCACAAGGATGGCTCTCGTGGCCATGCACTTTTTAATATTGAGAGTGGTGCAGTCCTGTAACTGAATTCACACCAAGTTCTAGCAGCTTTTATTTCCCCATGTAAATTATAATGAAAGATTACAAAGTAAATTAAATATGGCCTTTGGCCATTATTCATTAAATAAAATGTGGCTGGTTGACATACGGTTTGTAGACCATATGTCTCGAGTTCCTCAGACACCAGACTGCTGTGGGTGTTGTTGAAGTTCAGGTCACTAATGGCTTTCAGATTTAGTCCCATCTTTTACACTTAACCACTGCTCTTTATTCTGTATTTTGGTGGACTGCTCAGGAAAGGCAAATGGATTATTCATGTATCAAAGCACCTTTCCTGCCTTGAAATGCCAGAGGAAAGGTTTACCTCTGACTGTGGTCACAGGGCCCCGTTAGACCAGACTTTGCTCTTTTCTGCTGAGACCAAGGATGCAGCAGAAGACAGGGAGTTTGCTGCTGTGTGCTCAGCAGGAGCTGTAGGGAGACCTGAGCCCAGAATCATTGACACCATGACGAGAGCCGTGGAGCATCTCACCTTTGAGCTACCCACATACGCTATGAATGGTGGTGCTTTCAAGCAGACTGGAGTAGAAACCCATGTGGAAGCTTTGCCAGTGTTCACCATTAGGCTTTATTCTTTCTCTCCACAGAGGACAGTTATGGGACGGATGGGAAGGTTAACCTGCCCAGTTTCACTGGTGACATCGACTGGCAAGGACTGGAAGACTTGTACAGTGTGAATGAAAGCGTGTATGAACACAGACACAACTATAGACTTAGTCTGGCTGACTGGACTAATTACTTGAAGGATGTAGATAGAATGTTTGCACTGCTGAACAGTTACTACCAGCAAAACAAACCAGACGAGGCTGATGCTGCTCGAAGCCACAGGGACCACTCATCTGCGCCACTCCCCTTGGTGGAAATGACCTCTGCTGAAGAATCGAGCGGCCTGCCCGTGCAAGAGCTGCAGCTCATCGTGCCAACGGACGTTGCAGCCCTCACTTCGAGCACGGCGGATTTACACCGGGACAGGAAACTTGAACTGAACAACGATATTCCTGAGAAAAGTAGTTCGAATGACGCACACTGGAGAAACAATCATCAGGCTGAAAAATGGACGGAGGATAAAGAACCAGACCGGTTTGAAATGGATTTCAGTGGGAATGGTTTGATAGAGATGGAGTCCCGGCACAGTTTCATGCTACAGCCCATCAGTATTCCTCAAAAAGCCACTCATCAGGACAGTGACGTGGTGGAGGATATATTTGAAGATCAAATCTATCTCCCCGTGAGGTCGGATGAACCCCTGGTCCATCAGGCTGTAAATGTATCCATCCGGGACTCCTCTGTCGGTACCCAGGAACCAGGAGCTTTCCTGAAAAAAGTGCAGCAGAGTCTGGCCAGGGAAACATCACAAATCCTAAACGCAGAGGGCAGTGCCTCGGCCCCGCTCTCCTTGGACTAGATCAAGCTGTAATCCATTAAATAAGTTCTCCTTGTTCTTATTAGCAAATGAATAAAGGTCACCATGACAACTGACATTCCACGGTTATTGCAGATACGTTTTGCAGCTGACCTGAGCCCCGTCTGGTGTCTGTCCCTGTCTGTCTGTTTTATTCACACGCACCTATTCTCACCGTAATTCTCCCCGCTAGGAAGCACGATTTCCAGTTTTTGATAAAAAGAAACAGTGTTAATTTTCACATTCTCCAAAAGATAATCATTATTTCTTTGAAGAGGATGTCCGAGTTACTTTCTCCATTTCCAAACGCCCCCAGTACAAGTGAATGTCTCAGCCCACCCAGTCTGTTGGCATAATGCCCTTTGTATAAATTATTTTAACCACTGGAAATTCCTAATGTCACGCTTTTGAGTAAAACAATGCACTTTCAAACCCTGCACGCCACACCACGGGTGAATCCCATGCCTTACGTGTGTGTTCTCACGTGTGGATCCCATACCTTACGTGTTCTCCAATTGCTCCTTGTCTCATGTGAATGTGGAACCAATAAAGAGATGGCCAGGAAAGAGGTAACCAGCACGGACTGTGGACACAGACACTTTGGATATTACTTTAGCAAAAATACTGCATGTTTTTGTTACTTCAATTAAATTTCCTCTCAGAAAGATAAGGCTAATGATCGTTAACTGTAGAAGGATCTGTTTAAATTGGATTGTCTCCCCTGTACAGTGCCACTGTCAGTATTAAAAATCCATGCGGTTTTTCGACCTTTTCTTTGCTGACACTGGTAGAAAGGTTTACGTCAATACAGAGATGCTTTTGTCATCTGACTTTTACTACCCTGAACAGTATATCCAAAGCATTGTTATACTCTGGAGACTTGAATTCTTTTAGTTTTGAACAGGCAGTAAAGGGAACAATAAAATCATGTTAGATTTACATTATTTTAGGTACAAAAGGCATGAGGTAAAACAGTTGAGATAATTATTGTTGTTGTCGTCTATATTTTTTCTTGAACTTTACCAAACATTAAATTCCATAAAGTATCACACAAAAATAACTTTGCAAATCTGTATTACTCAAAATGTAATATCTTCCCTTGCTTTTTTTTGATGAATTCCTAAATAGTGAGCAGAACAAGAAGAGAGGATTACCTCAAGCAGCTGCGACTGCAGCGTGTCCCACTGGCGGGTGCGCTTCCCACCTGGCACAGGTTATTTAGCGTAGCGAGGACTTTTCGGCTGTTGCAAGCACTGCGAATTAAACTTACATTCATTGCATTGTACTTTAAGTTGAAACTTTTTGAAAAGGAGATTCTTTTAGCAGGATTTTAATAACTTTAAGAAGCAGTCTTTTGGATGGACTCTGTACATATGTTAAAATTACTGGCTCTTTATCTGATGTATGTGTCATGGGCTGATTGATAGAAAAAACGTATTTATGGTCATGAATGATGCTATCTGTACATAGGTTTTGAGTTACTAGGATACAGACTGTGTTTTTAAATCCTGTATAATATTTCTGTGATACTTTTATAGAACAATTCTGGCTTCGGGAAAGTCTAGAAGCAATATTTCTTGAAATAAAAAGTGGTTTACCTGCTCCACAGAAGTCGAGATGATACAATTTTCCTCTAATTAACATTTATTTTACAAATGTGTTAGCAGTCCATCCACATTTAAAGCAATGGCTTACAGAAGAACACACTACATTCTGTTAGTTGTAAATTATTCCTGCAGATTGTGAATAATTTTAATTTTTTTTCTGTTTAAGACATGCTGGGATTTTTTTATAATTCCTGATTCATCCGTTCCTCCCTCCCCTGAAGCTTGTGCTCTCTGAGCAGCTTATTTCTGCACCATCAATACTGTGATTTGGTGATCACTGAATTCAGTGAAAAGATTTGGTTTTGCCTGACCACTCACTAAAAAAACCAAGTATTTCACTGACTAACCCAGAACGACTGGACAGCCACCCACGTCCCCTTCTTGTCGCTTCCTTTGTCAGAAAGAAACCACACGTGATATGCTATTTTTTATTTCCAAATATCAAGTATTCAAGAGTTTGTTTTGTAAACACATGTTTACAACAGATGCTGACAATAGATTTCATTAAACGATGTGTTACACAGCTTTAAAATTACTCTAAGATCTGCCGAGAAATAAATATCAATTTAAAAATCCCATACAGGAGCCTAACGGATGCAAAACAAACCGCATAGACCAATGAGTCTCTGTTTACCACAGCACAGCACCCACACACTCATACGGTCAGACATACGCTACAGATTTCATTAATACTCTACACATTTGCTTAATAATGAGTTTTTTTAAACCCAAAGCATCAGGGGCAGCATGTGTGGCCCCTCTTCCTTCCCACCTGCTACCCAGGCTGCTGCTGCTGCTGCTGCGACTCGAACCACGCGGGAGAGGAACGCGCGGCAGCCGAGGGCAAGGCTTCCCAGGGGCCTCTCTGAGGAGAGCCTGCCCTCAACCACCATCTCAACGACTCCAAATCCTTTGTTCTTTTTTTTTTTTTTTTTAACCCAAAACTCAGGTCTGGATGATTCTGTACCTTTGTTTGTTTGTTTGCTTTTAAATTTTCCTGCATGTTTTCAGATCTGGAGTTTGCTGAAGAGGTGAAATTCCTGCCCCCTCATCAGAGGTGTACCTCTCGGTGCTACTTAGGATGCAGGTGCCTCCTCTGCATGAGCAGTCCAGGAACAGTAACACAAAATGACGACCTGTCAGCATTCACAATGGAAGGGAAAAGTTTTGTCTTCAAGATTTCAAACCCAAACCCCTCTGTTTTAAATCACGGCTCACTTTAAAATGGACCAGATTTGGCCTCCACTGCTGGAGGCAGAATTTGCTCTTACTACGCCCCTCTCCTGATATTCCACAGAGGAATATTAATATTTCAGATCCGAACCCTCAGTTTAATTCAAACACTTACAAAAATTGCTCAGTTAAGGGGTCCCAGGATTTAGCCCAGTGTTTCTGGTCATTACTATAGAATTTATTTTCAGCCTTTGCTTAAGGAAAGCCACTAAATAAAACAACATTCTACAGCAGACTGTGCAGAACACATCTGATGTGAGATTTCTCTGCAGCTTTTCCCTCAGCAGCCAGCGCGGGTCCCGACCCTGCACAGCCTCCTGAGCGGACCTTCCCACGGAGTGCTCTGCAGAAACAGGCCCACCAGGAATCACAAACACAATCCAGTCCTTGCTGGAGCAGCCCAGACTTTTAAGAACACAAGCAGAGGCCCTGGCATCACTGACGCACCCCCTGAACAGGTCATTTAAGTCATAGTGAATGTGTCATTAAATACTTCAGTACCGATTAGCACCACGGTGTTGTTTAGTCCTTTGTCTGAAGATTATCACGCTGTCTCACCCTCCCTCGAGGTGAAAGACAGTTTGGATGCTTTTTGCAGCCCTTCATGAATTCCACAGCTTTTCACCTATTCTGTATCATGAACAAAACGCTGTTACAGGGTAACATTGACATCCCATTTGAAACAGAAAGGAAATAAGAAAATACACTACACACAACAGATAATGCAGTAATTAGAAGAGTAGAATGGAACCCGGATAAATAATCATCTATTTCATAACACTTGAAACCAGAAAAGGTTTGGAGCTACTTTGAACTTGGAGAGCTACGTCAGTGCTCAAAAGGCCGTATTAGGCCAAAATAAAATAGCTTATCTGAAGGATTGGAGGGGGTGTTGCTAAAAGCTATTAACCGTAGTGGATGTAATGGCTCTGGCCATGGGCTACAGACAGCGTCAGCTGTCCTCCCTCAGTCATGCAGTACGTTCTGTGGTAAGGATGGATGGGGAAATCCCCTCCCTGCAGCCCAGGGGGCTCCCAAACCTTTGGCCACACAACACCACGTACTGGTGAGACCCGGTGTGAAGAAGAACCACCACGTGAGCCCTGGCCATACCTGGTCCCCACACTGAAGGCTCCACGTGTCTACTCTGTGACTACGTTTACATGTTACCTTCTTGAATTATTTGTAAAACAGGATGTTAGAAGGAAAGCAGAAAGCCCTAATTCTATACCAAAGAATGAATCTACCACCATGATGTCAACTGTCCATCTTCTGAGCACTCTAAAGAATAACAAAAAGTCTATAAAACCAGTATGTGAAGGACCTGAAATGTGTTGATATAGATTTAATCTACACGGGGCAAACACCCTGTCCAAAGCAAGACAGATTCCAGTCCAGGTGCCTCTCTGACACCCTGGAAACATCCACAGCTGGACAGCTCCAGCTGGGGGAACCCAGACCCTGCAACACGGCATCGCCAGGGCCGTTACAAAAGACACAGTATTGAGAAAACAGAAAAAGATAAACTTGCTTAGGAAATACTTAGTCTCTGAGCTCTGAAAACAGTAGCAACGACCAGCGAACAGCGTATAAAAGCTGAACAAGCACTTGACATCACTTGGTTCACACTCGCTTGCTGAAGTGCCAGCTTGTCAACATCCAGCCCACAGTACGGGCCCAGCTCTTCAGCCTCACTACCCGACGGACGAGGCTGCGAATCAGGCTCCAGCACAGCAGTAAGACACTTGGGACTTCATCTAGCATCAGTTTTATGTCAATAGAACACTATGAAGAGCTGTGGTACCAGACACACAGAAAATGCAGTAAGGCAGCAATAATTCAGGCATCTGTGGGGAAAACCAGCAAGAACAGTACAAAAGGTGCTGACCCCTCTCCCAGCCACGCTCTCCAGAGTTACGCAGAGCGGGCAGCACTCAGCTCCCCTTGGACAGGACACCAAAACCCTGACCTCAGAACCTCCAGGGCCGGATGCAGTGACCGGGCCCAGCCCGACTGACAGCCAGAGCGCTGCCCTCCTCCAACCCACCTCGTAACACACCACTTTCAGCCAGAAATCTGTAAAATAAGTGAACATCAGGAGGAGCCGGAACATATCTTTGAGCACGTCCACAAAATACAGAGTACTTTAACTGTGTTTGAAAAGGAAAGCTTCCCTCCATTGCCAGCCCCCGAAGGAGTCACGGGCAAGGCCACAGGGGAGCACTCGAGGGCCACTCTCTGCCATGCTGGTCACAGCGCTCGCTGAGTCCACAGGGAAAAAACACTCAGCATGGAAATTACTCTGGGTAAATGATCTCCTTTCTGAATGCAGGTGGGATTCAGTCCAATACTTAGACACGTGCATGATTTTTAAGGGCATTACTTAAGTATATAAACTTACACAAATAGTTAAGTGTTCTCCTGGATCAGAGCCCTAATGAATGGCTAACACTATGAATTGATAAGCTGTATATAAAAAAAAAAAACAACATATTTTTAAAAACAGTACACCCGAGTGCTTGCAATTTAGGGGCTTTCACACTTGTTTGTAATAAGAGGAGATTTGTGCCCCTACTTCACTTACAGAGCTGCAGGTTCCAAGGAGCCTTTGTTGCTATGTGCACTTTTACAGACACAATGTCTGGTCAAAGAACAGAGTTTCTAATTAAATATAAATTACACCATAATATTCAACACGTTTCTTGCAGCTGCTCTCACCATACTGAAAGGCTATAAAATGTCACCAGTCCCAAATTATACCATGTTATGTCCTGTATGTGCATGGGGGAAAAGGGGGGTTTTGCCTAGAAGAACAGAGCCCCAAAAGCACGATGAACCACTTCCTGAGGGTGCACCCGAGGCCACGGCTACACCCTTTCTGAAGTTTTCCATGTTTTAAGGGAAAATGGGTGAAGAGGAGGCCAAGCAGGGATGATTCCCCGTTTGGTCAAGTCCATCTACTGGGGCTACTTCTCCTCCCACCTCCCTCACTCTAAATCAGGAGTAAGTGGTGGAAACGAGTCTGTCCTTGTCATGGCACTTCATGGACTTGTGGTTAATCGCTGGGTGTCGTTGCTCTGTATTAATTACCCCTGGCGGGTGATCTGCAGGCAGATGACTTGAGAGCAGCCCATGGTGAGCAGGACCCCGTCTGACCTTTCCCGTGCTCGCTGCCATCCAAGTTCAGTGCCGGGAGCAGAGAGGGGAGGGGGCAAAAATTACACGTTAATGGAGCTTTCTGTTCCATGGTCAGAGGACTTCCCAGTAGGAAGGCAGCATGGCAGCCCCGGCGCTGGGTGACAGATAAAGCTCCTTTCTTCTTCTCAGGAGCTGGTTTAGCAGCACACGCCAGTGAGGACTGCTGCCAGGGCACAGCTCCCCTTCAGCAAAGGCAACCTCAGAAACAGCATTTTGCCTAGCAGCTCTCGGTCCATATTTCAGTCCACAGTGACAATTGACTTCTCCGGGATGTTGATGTGTTTCCCCTGCACACCTTTATTGGGTTAGTTTAGACTGTTAGAGCTTACTCAGAATAAAGCCTCCTTTGGAAATCAATCAAAAACTGGCCAGAGTTTGCGTTTTCTTTCTTTTGGAGGATGCTGATTTAATTAAGTGATTTATTTTTTTTTAGACATATATTCACATTGCCAAAAGTATCTACATCAAAAAATACTAACAATTTTTATGTTATGTTTTGCGTGTAATTTTGGAAGGAAAATTAAAAGGCTGTGGGAAGTCAGTAAATGAGGCTTTTTCAGTATTTCCAAGGTGAACATCTTTCCCTCTAAATTCCAGTGTCTCAAACATTTCCAAAAAATCCATGTTTTTTTGAAGTGCAAATGTCAGGACTTCCTACAAAGCAAGCGGTCTCCATCCCAACAAGCTCTGGGTTCCCTTAATGCAGCTTGGAAGAGGTAGTAGTTGTCCCTTCTACCACTCATTCTCTGACATCAGTGTCAGCTCCTCACACTCCCACCAGCCTCGTCGCTCTCCCTCGTTACTCAGGTGGAACAGAAGCACACACGTGGCATGAAACAGAATAGATGGGGACAGATGACTCATCTCCAGCCTTTCTCAATTCCCTAAATGCTCTGTTTGAGGTATTTGGAAAGATTGTCACTCTTCACCTCACCCCATGCTGATTAAAATGGCTGTGAGACGAGCTGTAATTACACTCTGTCTACTACTTTGCCTCCATTTTTGCCATGGGAGGAATTTCTTGGTGCAAGAAGCACTTAAGACTGGAGCAGGAGGAGACATTTTTGTCATCTGTTCTAATCTCCTATGGCAAAAAAGTATTCTCAATACCTTTGAGCTAAGGAAATTTATTCACCGGGCTGAGCAGTGCAGGAGCTCAGACCTCACGTGCCACAGCCGCAATGACACTGTCCCTGGTCGACGCAAAAGCGAGGAAAGCTATCCTCAGGGCTGTCCACAAAACGTATCTAAAAAACT
>WUAM01000273.1:615300-645944 GCA_024336885.1 Actenoides hombroni | reverse complement strand
TCATGTCCAACCTAAACCTCCCTGGGGCAACTCGAGGCCGGTTCCTCTTGTCCTATCACTTGTTCCCTGGGAGCAGAGCCCGACCCCCCCTGGGTCCAGCCTCCTGTCAGGAGCTGTCAGAGCCAGAAGGTCTCCCCTCAGCCTCCTTCTCTCCAGGCTCAACAAGCACAGGACGCCTCCCCAGAGGGGACCATTTTTTCTTGCAGGTACAGTATTTTTCCTGCACTAAGCCAAGCCAAGGTCCTGTACTAATGGAAAGCTGGGAGGCTGCCTGCTGCCCAGGAAGGCAAGCAACGCAGAGAACCATTGCCGGCACTCTGCACCCAGGCCTGAGCCAGGCAGAGCAGGCTGGAACAGCACAGGAGCAAGGCCAGCACCCACAAGCCCAGCTTGTGAGCGGGTCTGTGGGAAAAGCACCTTGGTTTGAAAGCACCCACCCCTGCAGGCAGGTGGGAGGTCTGGGGCACAGCAACCAGTCTCTTTCAGAAGGTGCAGATGCTGCCAGGCTGCTGCCCAGCTGCCCCCTCAGCTCCAAACATCATTCTTTCCAACTATGACTCTGTGGAAGGTTTGTGGTAGAGGAATAAAGTTAAGAAAAGGGAAAGTATGAGGCAAGATTTACTGCTGGGAGTTTTTAGAGATGTGATCAGTCATTTCAGATAGCCACGCTCAGACTGACACCTCACTGTGATGGCAGTTGAGGCACACCTATTGGGATTAAAAAAAAAAAAAAAAAAAAAGTGGACCCTCCTCCCCTAAGGCTGCTTGGTAACATCTAAACACAGAAGTGGTTTGCATACGTTTTTTTATTTAGACTGCTGTAGTAATCCACAAGACCAACGAAACACAGAGGAAAGGAGAACCCCTCACCCCCTATTTTCTATAATCCTAATATTGGGCTATGGAATAGATGGATTACCTTAATTTGACAGAATATTTTTGGTTTGGTATTGAAGGGCAGTCTGGAGAGCAGAGATCTGCAGTCTCCTTGTTGGCAAGCAGCTGGAATCACAGCAATGATGCAATTTTTGTGTGGCTGTCAAACAAGGGACCCTCTCACTGCATTAGCTGGATTCCCTCTTTGTTGTTATTGTTCTGATCCAATTAGTCACTGCTTTCAAGTTAAGGGATCCAACTGGCTGATTGGGCCGAAAGCAATACAAGAATAACAGAAACCCAGGGTGGTGGTACAAGAGGAAGAACAGAATTTTTTAATTTTTTTTTTAAAATGTGAAGTGCCTCAATAAGTCAATTGCATGATTTAACTACACCTTAACTGCACCAAAACAACAGAAAACAATCAAAGAGGGTTTGGTTTGATTTGTTACATGCCAGAAATGTGAGAGCTGGAACTGAACTAATCCAGGAGTCTCTTACTATGAGGAAGCTCCCCATAGAGCCTGCTGTAGTTGCCTTATGCTACAAAACAGGGAAGAGACAGGTCTACACTCAAAGCAGCTGATGTTTGCTATTTCCCCTTTATTCAGCACTGGTGAGGCCACACCTACAGTGCTGGGTCCAGGTCTGGGCTTCCCAGTAAAAGAGACACATTAACATACAAGAAAGAGTCATCCAGCAAAGGGCCACTAAAGCGATGGAGGAACTGGAGCATCTCCCCCGTGATAAAATGATTCTATGAGTGTCAGCCTGGAGAAAAGCAGGCTCAGGGGACCTCAATGTCTATAAATACCTGAAGGAAGGGTGCAAAGAGGACAGAGCCAGGCTTTTTCCAGTGGTGCCCAGTGACAGGACAAGGGGCAACAGGCACAAACTGGAACCCAGGAGGTTCTCTGAACATCAGGAGACACTTTCACTGTGAGGGTGACCAAGCCCTGGCATAGGCTGCCCAGGGAGGTTGTGGAGTCTCCATCCTTGATGCTACTCAAAAGCTGTCTGGGCAAGGAGATGATTCACTGATTCAGGATCTCCCATTCAGGTGCTGGTAACGGTGCCTAAGAAGGGAGCCCGTATCACAGTTCGATGTAAGGCTCCTTACGCTGTGTTCAAATATCAACTGTGCCTTCAGAGACCAGGTTGGCACAGCCCTGCCAGGGGAGAACATCAGGCAAGAGCTTTACTCCCAACAGCTGTTCTGCTTCTCCAACCCCATCTAACTGCTGAACTGGCTTTGATGTCCATATGCTGCATGGCACTGGAACTGGAGGACAACGTACACGTTTTATTAAATCTCAAAATGAAAGCAGGCTTTTCTACCACAGGAACAAGAACAGTCTTTGATGTCTGAGTTAGAGTTGCCTATTAAGTAAATGATGGCCATAAATAAAGGCAGACGTTGTCTCAGATGTAAAAGCAAAGGAAAGAACACTGCTTCAGATAAGTTCACGCTCTTCACGCACTTACTCTGCTCTTGTATTTGACCTACACAAAGAAGGCAATGTTGGGGAAAGCTAACGTACAAAATAAGGAAGAAAACAAGAGCTCATGATCAGGCTTCTGAGAAATTCTGTGAAACACCTTCTCACAACTCTTAGCACACTTTCTTCCTTCCAAATACCCCTCTTTTTTTTAAAATGCCCTTCCATGCATTTCTTAATGTCACAGCCTGAATGCCTCACTCCCAATACCTTCCTACACCCACACCTTCTTTTTCATGACACCCTTCTGAATTCATGACACTCACCAAGTTCTCATTTGAACATGTGGCTTCTTCGGTACCTCAGCAACCAGCAATTTTTACATTTCCTTATCAGGCTTATTGGCAAAAGCTGGTGTTGCCAGAGACGATTCCCAGACACTCACCCAGTGGTGTAAGGTATATTGATTCCCCCTAGATTGATGCTTTCACATCCCACAATGAAGAGGGTTGAGAAGCACAGCAGAGACACACCGCTGCAGATCATGGCCAGCTTTGCAGACTCTCGCGCGCCGAGTTTCAGTTTTTTTATGATGTAGCCACCAAGGACAATGCCAACACCAGCACTCGGGACAATAATCACACCTGCCGGGAAGAGAACCGAGCAACATTAAACCAGGACCTACAGACATGGTATAAAACATAAATATTGGTTCCATTCCCCAGTTAGATGACTGCCAATGCTGCACCAAGCTCTCCATTGTCTGGTTCTCTGCTAGCAAACTGAGTCACACTTTTCAAACCTCTGGAGTGTTGTCAAAGGATTAATAAAAGCCTCCTTATGATATTACCAGCAGCCAAAGCACTATAAGAGAACTATTGTACTTTGAAGCAGAAACATTGCTTTGTATTTGTTTTAGAATGGGGAGAAGGGCCATATATTGCTCTGACACGTCAGGGAGCCTGACAGGTTCTCTTGCCCTACGTGCACATTTTTCATCCCTCTGCTCCTCTCTTTCCACAGAGGATGGGAAATCAGAAGTGATGTTCTGACAAACACAGCTCCTGCAGCACCCCTCCAGACAAGCTTCCAGGGCAAAGCAAAGCCTGTACCTCTAACCAGGACACATGTTCTTCATCTGCAAAGGCACGCAGGGGAACAGAGCTCAAGATCTGACCCTAAGCTGTTGCACTGTGCTCTCCTTTATTTCCCAGTGGCAGTGTGGCTCACGGGAATGGTGCACGTGCTAAATGTGCTCCTGGGTTCAGTGCTCCAAGGCACTATCAGCTTTCAGTCAGCAATTTTCAGGCTTTGTCCTTTTGCTCTTGTCAGGACAGTGCAGCACTTGAGGCTTCCATGGCAGCAGAAGATGATCTTAACAGCTACTAATAGTGGGGGAACAGAAAACTGCAATATCTGCTAAGCAGGCGACACTTCCAGAGGGAATATTGTGGAGATTTTCCATCCAGTTCTGTCTGGGTAGATTCAGATCAGAGAGAAGGAAGTAAGTTTTTTTTTTACAGTGGATGGTGAGACCCTGGCCCAGGTTTCCCAGAGAGGTGGTCAATTCCCCATCCTTGGCAACCTGCTCTAGCTGCAGATGTCCCTGCTCCCTACAGGGGGTTGTACTAGATGAGCTTGAAAGGTCCCTCCAACCCAAACCCGTGTGTGTTTTGGGGAGCTCTGACTAGATTATTTACTCTCACTGAATGCACAATGAACTAAAGAGAAAACCACCAGCCTGGAGGGGAGAGATAACTGAAGAACGGGACAGATAAACAACTCATCACTGGGTAAAAGAGAAAGATTAGGATATTTTAAAGATCAAAGAGGAAGCAAAATTCACAGAAAGTAAGAACAGCTTTTAAAGTTCTTTTAAGGCACACAAATTGCAGTAATGCCTATGAGGTTTCTAGCTTTGTTCTGGTGGGTTTTTCACTCCCTTGAAGACCATATTAGAAAGTGTCTGCCCACGCTTCTGTAAAAAAACCCAGCCCTTTAACAACATACATGGGTTCACATTTTACTCAATACACATAGCAAACATCAAAAACCAGCACGAATAGCCAACCAAATGCACAATGTTGGATCCAATCACACATTCTAACAAGGTCAGTTTTGGCTCATTCCTACATGGATTCACCTTGTTAGTCCGAGAACACCAACCCTTGCATGGTTACACCACGTGGCAGTGCCTTACCAGTGTAGATGCTGGCATTGGAAGCAGGGATGCCAAACTGTGACTCGATGAACTTGGGAATGAAGGTAATAAAAGCTGTGACAATGGCACTCTCAGCTGTGTATGACAAGCTCACAAAAAGGAATGTCATGTTGCTTAAGATCCTGACAGCTGCTCTCGGAAGCTCTATAAAAATGACAAAAATGACAAATGAACTTTATAAATAATAAGCGAGAAGCAAAAGCAAACTGAGCCAAAACTAATTCATTTTCTTTGCGATGGACTGGCAATAATGTCTTGCTGGCTTCTGGCTGCATTTGCCCAGTGGAAGGGAGAGTGGACATTTGGGATCACAGTCCTTGCTGTCTGCTCCCACCCCATCTCACTGCATCACCCCAGGGTCTACTTAGTAACGCTATAAAAGAAAGAAAAACAGCAATAAAATGTAGATATCTGGGAATTATTCTGATGTCTCCATTTGAAATTTTCTGTGAGAACAGATAACAGACAGCCCTGAGCTCTGCACTCCACAGGAGGGAAACAATTACACACTCTCCCTGGAACGCTCTGCTTCAAGGACCATGTGTGGAAAGCTTGGATAATACTGTAATTTGAAAAGGGAACGAAAGGATTTTTGATTCTTCTACATGATTTAAAAGTATTTACAACAGATGCAGAGAAAGCAGTCTGAAAAAGGGATGTCAATAACACCAAGGAACCTCAACATGCCCTACATACAACCCATTTGATAGTCTCAGAAGGGATAAAACAATCAATTAAAAATGAGAGGACATCATTAACTTGAATTGAAAAAGTATTCATAGATGTTGCAATTACCCTCAAATCAAATATCAAAACCCCATGACATTCAGCACTGTAGTTAAAAGAGAAACACTTAAATACTTTTAAATCATTCCTGTAGTGATGTCAAATTATCATCACAAGACAATAACTGGTCAAGACTTATTTTTTTCTGCTTAGACAGCATGATTTTAAACATTTTTGCTTGGGTTTTTTTGTTGGTTGGGTTGTTTTTTTTAACTTGGAGATTAGATAATACTTGAACAGAAAACCTACCCTACTGCAGCTTGTTTTTTTCATTTGCTTTTCACTTTGTACAAGTTGAACACCACTCCAATCAAAGCCCACTGAGATCAACAAGAGCACCCATTAGAAATACGCCATGTTGAGTTACAACTCCTGAGTGAGTTCTCTTGATGTTAAAAGTTGACAAGTCAAAAATAATAAAAAAAAAATCTGTCTCACTTTCTCCTCTTACTCCAGTAGGTAATCTCTACAAAAGCAAACAGAGTTTAGACTCTTGTCATGTCAGAACTCGTCAGGCTGCAAATTAGCACCAGCACTGTCTGACTGCATCCAGCCTTTGCTTCTGCCAGTCATCAGAATTTATACTGAATTCATTTGGAGTAGGGGGCTTATGATTTCAATGTAGTCTAATGTTTTCTTGCTGCCTCTAAGAAACATTTTAAGTGTTAAAAACAAAACTGGGTGGAAATAAGCAATGAATAAACAGCTTCTTTCCTGAGACTCTCCTTGCCACAGCTGCACAGCTTTTCCAGCTCTAACAGCGCTGACCTCTGCCATGGCAGACCACGACATCACTGATATTTATTAGTAGAGAACAGAAGACATGACCTACTAAATCATCAGGCTCCCGGATACTGCCTAAGTGGAGTCTCTGCCCATCGTGCTATAAAAATCAGCCCTGAAATTCAATGGGAAGTATATAAAAATGCCCACTGCATCTCAGAAGTAATGCTAAATGGCTTAGACACATGTGATCCTTTTTCCCTACCCATTACAAATGAAATTACCTCAACTGAGATGCCCGAGGCATGATCTCATTCCATAAAGCCCACTTAAACTTGGAAAATAATGAAATGATAGTGCATTCCTGCTGCAGGCCCTCTTTGCAGGGGTAAGTGACACCTAATGGGAAAGCTATTATCAGCTTGCAGCAAACTACTGCTCTGCACTATCTCCACTCACATGGTCTCTCTGACACGAGGAATATGACGCTGCCTTTCACTGCTCCACTTGGGGAAGTTTCTCTTCTAGGGGAAAGGAGCAGTTTTGCAGAGGAAAAGCTCTATTTTGGTAGCTCTGTTAACACATCAATGCAGGATTCTGTAGAAGGCATCGTACACGTTTAAGTGGATAGGTATCAAAGAGCACATGCCACAGTGAGATACACAGAAGTTTCCATTTCTGTGGAAGATAAGTACTAGGAAACTTTCTCCTAAGAGAATAGTTATTTTCTGTGTATGTGCTGTGCCTGGAGTGATGCAGCACAGCCCAGAAAGTGAAATTCTGCACAGAAACAGTGCCCCAGCATCCTACCCTGATGCAGACACAGCGCTCCTCTGGACTGCTGGACCTTTCTCAGGCACTCCTGCACGGTTCCTCTGCTGCAGCGATGGGGAAGGAGCCCAGCAAAGACCAAACTCTCCCCTAAGTCAGTGAGGAAACCTTGGCAGCAGTAGCCCTGAACTGCTTTTGCTAATCAGAGGCCAGTAGGTTTGAAGGCTGACAAATCCCACAGATAGCTCTATGGATTTCGGAGAGGATGTCACACAGAAGGACTCACAACTATGGGGAATAGAGTCTCTTCAAAGGAGGCAGCCTGTGTGGTGTTCTTGCTTCTCTGCCATGGTTTTTAGCTACTTTGCAAAGGGAGAACACAGCTCTGAAAGAACCGACGTGGGCTTGCTCCATGCTTTGCTTAAGATGCTGTTTTGCAAGCTAATACAATCACCACAAGCAATCCTAGATGATGCTATATACAAAATTCAAAGCACTTAAATTTCACCTTTAACATTCTTTCCAAATCCCATAGAGGCAGGAACTGCACTGTCTGCTTGCATTTTGCTAATTGTCTTCTCTTTCATCACTTCATCATCACTTGAAACATCATCAGAGTTCATCATCTTTTTCTTTTTCTTCTTTTTATGTCGAGGAGGGAGCTTTTTCGGGAAGGTGAACATGGGAAATATCACCAGGAGCATTGCAATGGCACAGAGGAGAAATCCACTCCACCTAATGCAGGGAAACAGGAATGAAAGCCAACGCATTGCATGAAATAAAACCCCAAAGTGATTATTACAGGCTGTACTGGCTGGAACACTGACAGTAAGAGTGAAGGACTGGAGTGGGGCAGAGCCTTCACCACACTGAAACCCTTAATTACCAGATGTTTCTGTTGGGTTGTCTACTGATAAAGGTGTTTATTCGGAACCCACCAAATACTATGAAATAGCGTCAGCCTTGAGTTCCCATAAACTTTCACTTTGGGTAATTATTCAGTAGTGAGTGCAGAGGAGTAGACCCTCTGTTGCTTAGACGGGATCACCTGCACAAGAAACAACACCATTTGCCTCAGATCTGCAATGCAAAGATATTGCAAATTGCATTTTTAAGCGAAGACAAATTCATATGCACATGTAATGGTTTGACTAGTAAATGGTCACACAGACTCCAAACCAACAGCCCTGAGTAACACCAGCTTGGTTAGAAAGATTCTGCAGGAAGCTTTTGCCAGGCAAATCTGAGTGACTGAAAGTTTTGACTAGTTCTGGTATTATGTAAACAGAAAATCCTCCATTCATTTTAGCTGACAACATACACAGATTAAACCCCAGATTTTTAGGAGGATTAGTCAGCACTATCAGACAGGGAATAAATCAACAGGCTGTATAAAGATTTAGTAACATCCCTCTCAGGATCTCCAAGGCAGAAGCTGAAGAGACTGATCAAAGAAGCATTCTGGGGCAATAATGCCCAGAACTCTGAAACCACCTGCTAAGGGGGAACCAGCGAAGGAGATCCAGCCTGGAGTGAGGCAGGAGATGAAATTCAAATCCAAAGGGCTGTTACAGCAGCACACCCAGTGCTGGAGGTGTCACAGAGGCAGTACTGGGTGCCATCAGCTGCGCCATCTACACCACATCCTCCTGGAGGAATATCAAAGAACTGGAAAAAGGACAAAAGATGATGTCAAAAATAATAAGGACACCTACAACAGGAAATCAGAGGTCAGAACCAGATCTGTATTAATTAAAACCCCCTTGATTTTCTGTCCTCTAAAGTCAGAGAAAATATGCAAAAGAATACCTTAGAGGCGTCTGCAAAAGCCCCGGGACCTCAAATAAAAGCAATTAAAGCTAAGGAAGGAGCAGACAGTACTGGAGGAATTCCTTTAAACCGCTTGTGTGCACTGCTGATGAAAGACTACAGGGGAAGATCCAAGCATTAAACAGATTCAGCACCAGGCAGACACTCAGAGAAGTGTCAGCAAAAGAAAAATTGATTCAAAGCACCTGACAGACCGCCAAGGGCTACTCCAAAAACTAATGAGATCCTTCTACAGCACAGGAAGAGTTCTCAGAGACAGCAGCTTGATGGATGGCTTCTAACAGATACCTCTCCAGTTACCACATTCAAATAAGAAAGCAGTTTTGGGTGTTCAGTGGCATAGGCAGCAGGGCTGTGACTTAGCCCCAAGCACCCACAGAAAGCCCAGGTGTGCAAAACCCAGGAGCATGAACCCAAGTTCTGTGAAACGCAAGGAAGAATCAGAAACAACCCTGAGTAATAACCACTTATTTTGTTTATCAGGTTTAACAAGAGACAAACCAAGTTACCCACCCTGCATATGTGCAATATACCTCTTAGAAAGGAGCAGCTTCAGTAAAAAACAGGCTTTGCTGCAATTTTTGTGGCCATCTATCATAGCTGCTGTACTCACTATTTTGTCTGTAGTCATTGTCTCCTTTAATAATGGAATTTTTTCACAGGGTCCCTGCAATAAGTTGTTAGAAATCTTACAGGTGTAATAAGGGGAAGATGGGAATCAAGGAAACCAACTCACTTCAAAGGAGACAAGGCTGAGAAGTCTCCTCCATGACTGCCCATTAACTTATCTCCACTGCACTCTACTTCTAAAAAGCATGTCAGCTCAAATAAGCACTGAACTGCTCTTCTATTTCAAATTCTTAGATTACATACATAAAAATAAACTTGGCTATGCGGCGCTTCCCTGCAAGGGGAAAATGACACAGTCCCAGCAAACAGATTTCACGGGAATGCAAGTCTACACAAGGTCCCTGCAGCCAGCCAGCAGAGCAGCAAGGGACTAAGGACCTGTCCTCACACCGAGTGTCTTCGTTTCCACAGGCAGCTAAAGCTTCAGAGGGAGAAGAGAACGAGGCGCAGAGGCTGTGAGCACCATAATATCAAACCAGTCAAAGCTTTCAGTCACTCAGGTTTGCCTCGCACAGCTTCCCAGGCAGCCTAACAAAAGCAGTGTCACAGGTGGCTGTTGGTTTGGGGTTGCCTTAGTGGTGGGTTCCACCCTCAGATCACTGCTGTGGCCTCCTCTGGACCCACTCCAACAGGTCCCTGTTTCTTCTGTGCAGAGGGCTCTAGAGCGAGTCCTCAGTGGCCTCCTGTCCTACCATCCCTGTGCTGAGTGCTGCCAGTCAGCACGCAGTGGTCAGAGGCAGTCCAGGAGCAGCCAAGAAAAGGAGGTTTTCCACCCAACACACCCATGTGGCTAACATTTCCTCACTGTCAGAGGCCAGCATGTAGTCACCAACAGAAACCTCCTCTCCTTTCTACTTCTGCAGCCTTAAACAAGCCCTTCAGCGACATGCTTTCCCAACCTGTCCCAATTCCCCATCAGCACCTGAGAGAGCAGCTGAGAGACACCCCTGATCCTCACCAGTTCCCAATGAATCGGGGATCGCTCTGGTCGATATACACGGTTGTCCTGGGATCAACGTAGAAACCAATCAGAAGCCCTCCCAGCAAGTATCCGGCTGCAGGACCGAGTGCTCCCATTACATACATCATGGCTGAGGAAACAGAAGGTCAGAGTCGTACATCAGTGAAGTGAATGTCTCATTAGCTGCTCAGATGTAAATTGCAATAGCAAATGATGCTCCTTAAAGCAGGGAGTTTTGTACTCTAAAACCTCCAGAGCCCTTTTCTGCAGCCTCCAAAGGTGGCAATTTCTGCTGAATACACAGAGGAAGAGGACATTCAAAGTATTTTTGTGGCCTTTTCCTCCTCTAATCACACCAAATGACAGCTTCCATACATTTTGCATACAGCAATATATAATGTATGTCCCTATGGCATCCTCAAGTGCACACAGTGTTAACCCTGACTTATTTTAGTGATGCCAGTACCCATGAAAGTCACAAGCACACGTCAGCGAGCTACAGCAGTCTCTCTGCCTTCTGGGTTCTAAAAAAATCCACTTTGGTTGAAAAAGTATCACCAACAGCATGTGTCTGTCCATCCCTGCCATCCCCTCTGTGTGCCACACACGTGTCACCACACAGCGTTCATCATCACTGGGCGAGGAGGAGCACCTCTGAAAGGCCCCATTGTTCAAGCCCTGGCAGCACATCGCCATAGTACCACTGTTCATTTCATACATGTGTGAGGCAAGCAGAATTTGACCTTCATTCTGTTTTCAATGAAAGTTTAGGATTTGCAAAATCCTGCAAAACCCAGTGTGAATTCTGTATGTTCTACATATACGTGTGTGTTTATTCCCATCAGAAGAGTATGACAACTTTAGTAGATTTTTCAGGATACTTTTTAGTGACATAAAAGTGTAATGCTTTCATATCTGTAGATTACAAATTTTTACTCCAAAACCTGTCTTTAGCATGAGGGCATTGACTGGTAAAGAGGGATACAAAAGATAAAATGAACCCTCCACAAGCATGGAGCAGAGCAGGAATTCCAGGAGTGTCATTTACTTCAAAGCAATCACTCAATGTCCTACCAGTTGAACAACACTCATCTTGAAAGAACAGCTCAAGGGAGAACAAAACCAACAAAACAAAGAAAGTGTTTGTGTGAATTTGCAAGAAAAGCTCCACGTTTATAGGCTACCTGTCTACAACCTGAAGAGTGAGCTTTAACGGAAACAGCAAGATGAACTTTATATAATCCTGACCGTGTCTCAACGCATCAGGAAATATTGGGTGCTATAAAAAAAACCCAAACAGTCCCAAGGTTAGCACTTGGGATCACGCAAGCCAAAGCAGCATCACCACACTACGGCACCAGAGCATCCTCTGGGGTCCTACTGGCAGCGCATCTCCTCGGGAAGCTGAGCTGCCGCTGCAGAACGAGCCAGAGGGCATTTCTGCCGGGTACGGAGAGGGTTTGAATCTCCATAGACCAGAGCTGACAGCAGCGGGTTGGGGGGGGACGTGGCTCAGCTCTCCACTATTCCTCTCGCACATTGCTCCTGTTCAGAAAGATGAGTTTACCTCACCCTGCCTGAATTCACCCACGCAGAAGCCACCCCAGAAAACATAGGGTCTGACCACTCTTCTCAGCCTGAGGACACAAAGCTGAGGAGCTGCAAGCAGAAGACAGGCTGGCCTCCCAAAAGCTTTTAAGTCAGGAAATTAGTTCACTTCCTTCTTTTCCTCATGAACACCCAACCAGGACTATCTATACTATATGCTTTAGGAGCTTTCCTTTAATGTGGTTATTTGCTCAGGAAAAAAAACAATGCTTTGAGCATTACTGCCGTTCAGTAACAATGCACAGATCAAATCTTTAAATCATTTCCTTTCAAAAGGTATTAGTGTTACCAGGACTTTAGAGGTCTCTCAGATCCAGTGCTCCAATCAAAACAATAAATAGAGCAACAGAACTACTCCAGTAGCCCCCCTTGATCTTTTAATAGAATATATTTGTCACTATTTTCACAGGCAGATTCTACAGATGTAGGCAACAAATTTACAGAGAAGCGTAACCACAGCATAATTTTACACACCCAGCATGCAACTAAAGGCATGGTCCAGCTTAACACTCCACTAAAAAAAGCTGGAAGTTAAATTAAATACAAGCATGCTGGTGACTTGCCAATGCCAGATGAAAAGCATTATAGTTTTGCTTTTCCCTTACAGATTTGTTACTAAGATAAACAACCTAAACCCTAAGCAAATACTACTCCAAATTATTTTAAAAGCCTTTAACATGCCAAATCTGAGAATTAACTAGCTATATAATTTAATTGTCCTATTCCCCACTCGTTCAGACACCGAAATCCAAATCCACAGTAGTGAATTCATCGCTCGCATCGCTCCCCGTCAGCAGGGCTGCTCTCGCCAAGCGGGCAGGACCTGGCACTTCCCTCCCATTGCTCAGTGATGCTCCTAACAAGAGGACACTGAAGCTGCTTGGCTGCCTTGAAGAGATACTGGAGCAGCCTCTCGACTCATAGTCATTCTTTCCGTTAAGTCATGTCAAATGGGAGTATCTCATCTCTGCCTTTTAATTGCTTGGCTTTGTTTTTTTTCATGGTTTGGCAGTTGAGGCTACGTATACACATTTCATTTTAATTAGGGACTATCCCCAGGCACATGCTTACAGACACTGTTGATCTAAACTTCTTTAAAAACTAATTTTCGTTTCTTTAGTATTACTTCCAACTAAACCAGACTGAGACTGGTTTGTTCATTTGCCTCATCTCCTTTTCTTCAGGTTATCACAACTGAAAAATATCGAGCTGTGAAAGCTGAAGTTTGGCCTGGAAGCAGACCTCACCAGGTCCATCACAGAGAAGCAAACAGAAGAGACTCTAGTACCTTTAAAACCCATGAATTTAAAATTGCAGTGAGAAAGCCCAGGTCCATGGCTACAAGCCCAGCAGAAGGCAGCCCAGGAGAGCATTTCAGAAAACCAGGACAGAGGCAAATATTCTATCGTGCTCATGCAGTGTAACAGCATGACAGGAACACAGCGTTCGGGTCCTCTCGTCTTGTGGAGCTGGGAGAACGTGCCCACCCTTGGGGGAGCAGCAGGGGAGAGCCTGGTGAGGTTTATCAGGCACGGGACCAGACGTCATCAAGTGTGCACCACAGAGGGAACCAGGAATAAGCACCAGCTCCTTGGCAAAACCTGTGTACATTAAATACCTCGTGTCTATGGATCTGGGCTTCACCAGTTATTGCGCACAGGTCACAGCACACAAATATCTGAGTTTCAAAGGCGGGTTTGACGCACATTTTGCATAATTCATCATTATCCAAAACCAGCCCCTTTGTGCCTAGGAAAGAAACTGAGGAAGAAATGAGACAGACCAAACATCTGCTCCAAGGGAAGGTTAGGTGCGGATAGTCAAAGAATTTCTATGTATATATATACACTCACTTTTCCCTTGTCCCACCAGCAAGACAACAGAACAAAGAAGTGAAGGGGAAAATTATTTCAATCATGTCCTCTCAGAATTAATTTCCTTTCAAAAATTGGTTTCTGCCTAGGAGGCACAGGTTAATTTGCAATAATGTTGGTGATCGTTTTTCCCTTGACTATCTCTCACTAATAGATTGCAAAGAAGGGCAAGCCGAAGAGCATTGCTTCTTGTTTTCTTCGTAAATTGCACTTACATTTTCATCTTTCAACCGAAACAACAGGAATTACAGTTCATTACTCATATCTGACTGAAAATCTGCCTGTAAGCAAAAAGCACATTATTCCAGTAATTTGCAGATGACCCTGTTAGTTCTATTAACATTTACAGTGTTTCTAAAGAGTTATTTTTCTACATTCAGAAAGTCTGAAGGCTGCAACAGCCTCAGTAAAAAAAGAAAATATTAAATAACAATTAGTAAAGTGAAATGCAGAGCCATATAGCCATATTTAAAACCGTACTGAAAATATTATTCCAGGTCAAAGAGACTGAAAAACATTTCCATCCACGTGTAACAGTTATAAATAGCCAAGGCTATTTGTTTTGGACAACATTTTATGAAAACCTCCAAAGTTTCAAAATTTGCTCTTTATTCTCCTAGGAAAAAGGATTGTTTGGGCATTTTCACAAAAGTGGAATTACACTGAAATGTTTGTTTCTGGAAAAAAAACTTGAACTTTGGATTCTGGGTAGGGGTTTCTCCTTCTGTCTCTCCACAGAGGGATCATAAGCTAGAAATCAGAGTTTGATCAACTCCACATTCCACTGGGAGAAAACAGAGGTTTTTGCTGCAGCACCAAAATGAGTTTCTTCACCATTCTAGTAGAGTCTCCTTATCAACAACAGATGGATGATGACCACAACAGGCTTCCCCTGCTTTCTCCACCACCGCCTACAACAAAAGAGCTTTTGGTTTTGATCCAACAGCAAAATGTCCTTAATGGTTCTAATCACAACTTTTCACAGAATTAGGGCAGGAGAAGTAAAACCATCTAGAATGAAACAGTGCTCAGCCAGACCTCCAACAGCCAGGTCTTAGATCAACACTATCCAGGTCACAGAACCCAGGCTGTGATAAGCCTGACCATGGACCACATGGCCTTGGTATCAGCGAGGCAGAAGCAGCTTCTGTACATCCCTGCGGCAACACCAAACACCGGGATCACTGGGAGCTCCTGGGCCCTGACTGGGATTCACAGAACTAAATGACCCCTGGGATTTAATACCTAGAGTTAAAGGAGAAATAACCCTGAGTTAGGGAAAGGGTTACCTTCACCCCTGTGTAGACATCCCAGCCTACGGGGAAATGCCAGCAAGAAACGCCCCAGCACCTCCTTCCTTCCCCATAGTTAAGGGGCAAGCGGGTGCCCCATGGTGACACCAACTGCTCCCAAAGGACCCCAGCACTGAGAGACAGGACAGAGAAGCACAGAGCTGCTGCTGACCCCTGAAAAGGCCCTGCCCAACCAGCTAGATCAGGGCATGCAAACCATCAGATGGACAAGAAACGTAGAGAAAAAGAAATTGAGATTCTGGAGAGTCATGGGGAAGAGAGGAGGTACAGTTCTGCAGGAAACCAAAAGGAATTCATTCATATTTTTGTTTTGGACAGAAAACCACCACAATGATCACCTGTCAGTAACAAACTGTTTCTATAAACACACGTGATTGCTTAGACAGCTTCCTCAGGGTCCTGAGAGAAACCAATGGGCCTCTCACCAGGGAAAGTAGATACTGACATGCAAAGTCAATAAACAAATACAAACTATGAAAATATTTTGGTTTGACCTTAAGTAGTGTGTTTTACATGGTTTGGTTGCATCTTTAAGTGCTAGCCTGTATTCCTACATAAAGGTCAAAATAACACAACATAAGGTAAATATGTCAACCTTACAAAAATACATCATTTTTTTCCCTACGTGAAAACAACATTACATCAATATATGCCAAAAATCAAGATTTAATTGAATAATTTGCCAGAGCAAAACCATCAGCACATCTTCATTGCTGCTACTAAATGGCACAGTGTGAACACCAAGCGTAGCCTTGAGGCACCAATTGCTCCTACAAAAGGTTAGTTCTCCTTAATGGTAATACTATAATTATATTTGTCTTCCTTTTTAAAATATAAATAGTCACAATGATTTAGGGCTCCATTTGCAGCTCATTCCCAGTCACAATAAGTTATGTTAATATGTTAATAAAATATAGAAGTATTATTATCTTGCAGTGCCAGCATTTCCAAGAGAAAATTATTTCTATTACAGAGATCCTTCCAAGATATCTCCAAATACCATACGTGGTTGAGGTACAAAACCAGAAAGCTTTAAAATCAGCTGTAGTTACTTTCAGTAATGAGGCAATTTAATTATTCATCTGACATCTGGGGGAAAGTTGGCCAACCTCTTTTTATTTAGTCTTTTTTTTTTAATAAAGACTGATCATTCTGCTTCCTTCTCTCTCCTGTGAGCAGAATTGGACACGACAGCTTTGTTTCTCAGCTCCTTAGATTAGCACATTATTAAGCATATTGTTACTCTCCGGTAGTAAAAGCAGTGTTCACATTTAGCAGACAGACATGAAAAACATGGGGCTGGAAGCTACATACTGATGACCTTCAGCCAACTTTAGACACACTTTCATAGCAGTAACTTTAACAGATAATTAACTATATTATATTCCCAGGGACGTGGCAGCCTCTCTGTAACCCGAGTGGTTCATTTTAAGCTGCATGGTTTTATATAAACAGAGCTTTGCACAGGGATAACGCTGTAATGGAATCTGATTCAACACAGATGTCAGAGCAAATGAACGTAACAGTCCCTTCTGGCCCAATAAAGCATGAAATTACCCCACAGATTCTCTTTTCCTCCCCAACACAGCAGATCTTGCAGAAACAGTCGTCATCCTTTGCAAAGGAGGATGCCAAGAGACAAGTAACCTCCTCACCTTTCCTTCCTGGCCACGCTGCCTCGAGACACCTCTGAAGCCCTTACCCCAGTACGGGAAGGACCAGAGCCAGCCCCACGCCCTTTACACATCTCACTGGTGTACCAGCTGAGCATTTAGCAGAGGCAGCCCCAGAACGGGTGACCTCAGTACCAGCCAGGGAACCTTCAGCTGTCCTGAGCCACCCTGGGGCACCCCTCTCTGCCAGGCACCAAGAGACAGAATGTCCCAAAAACCAGGAGCTGGTGCCGATGCCTGGACGCAGAGAAACTACTCAGCCAGGATTAGGAAATAAGGTATCAAGTACCTGTGAAAATAAAATAGCAATAAAAAAAAATTTTAAAAGCAATTCACTGACTGCTTTTCCTCTAGGATCTTTGTCCATTTTCATCCCTTCTCATACGGAAGGTGGTTTTGGTCATTTACCTGAGGAAGGTTCAGTTGGAAGACTGCGCTTGTGCACACAATCTGCAAACTATCACAGCTTTCAATCAGTTTACCACAATCGAGTTAACTGCTGAAACTCCAGCAAAGCAAATTAAATTTGAACCCCAAATCCCACTGAAATTCACTGGAAGTCAGATGCCCTGATATCCTCAGGCTCCTTGGGAAATCTTAGCCTCAGTTAGTAAATTCCTCTGACAGAGAGAGATGGACAAGGAGGTCCTCAAACCATGATACTGGAGTTGCTGGGAATAACCATGATTGCAAGTGTCACCCGTGGTCTCTGCTGCTGTCAGAGCTTTTCCAAGTCTAAAGAAAATTTATCTGGCATCTTTCCACCCTATGGGAGTTTCTCCACATGTGACAGAAGAGAGATGTCTTCACACACTGGTGGACCCTTAACCACATTTTCAGATTCATACTGATACATTTGCCAGCAAAGCAAGCACCACATTCATGAATAATGGATTACTATTAATTACAACATTACCTTGCAAATTTGTATTTACAAGTGTGTGAGACGCATATCAATGGACAATGTTCTGCTACCTACAGCATGGGAGCTTCAAACATCTGCTGGCTGGGCAAATAAGAGACAACCTTTAGGGAAAAGGGACTCCAGACCCAGTTCAGGTTAGCACTACCCTTTTTTTTTTTCCCCAGTATATTAATAGCATATTGATGCTATGAAGGGTATTCAGAAGCCCATAACTCAGAATTCAACCCCTCCTGTTCATTTACCAGGCCTGCAGCTATTACCACAGTACTAACACCACCCAGATGGACAGTCCCAGATGGCTAAGGAAACAAAGGGCTATATACTTAAAAATCCATCAAAATAGGAAAATCCAAACACTTCTGTTCAGCTTTTTTTCTTGTGGCATAAGTAATAACTGAACATTATGACTCTAATCTAGTACTTTTGATTTATTCCTTGGAGAAAGGATAGACTAATTACCTTGATCTGCAGCTCCTGGACTATGCTGCCACATGCAATAAGAATAATCCCACAATACCTGCAAAATCTGAATATATGTAGTAAAAGGCAATCATCTCAATACAACAATATATTAAAAGCAACATATGGGAGCTTGCTCCCAAAATGGAACAGTAAAGCTGTTTGTGTAGATAACCATCAGAGAAGAGGTGACACAGGGCTACCCAAACACAATCTCTAAACAAAACTGAACAGTCTGTGGATGGCCTCTTACAGTCATCAGAATTGTCTGTGATTACCAGCACACCTCAAACTGGATGATATTAATGCTCCTGCACAAAGAGGAAATCACCACAGATATCATCCTTTTATTAATGAGCACTGCTGAAACCCATCAGGGAAACGCACACGAAGCGTCACAACAGGTGAGCCTGAGGGCACGGAGCTGGTATTCTCAGTGGGAACGAATGGAAAAACCCATACTCTCCAGCCTGCTGGAGTCTAAATACATCTTGAACTGCATTCTGGATGAAAACAGGAGCAAGAGGAGCTACACAGAGAACGATCGTCAGCCCAAAGGGGACATAACTTGTCTTTTCCACCAGAGAATGGAAACAAGTTGAAATGAGTAACCAGAATTGAGAATTAAAGAGAAAAAATGTTCTTAAAATGTCAAGCCATGGAAATAAGCATAAACTGATAGCTAAGCATTTTTCCATGAAAGGTACCTTTACCATCCAACTCAGGTTAGTAAGAGTGACACCTCTTCTCAAACTGGTTTCATAATGGAAAAGAAACCTTGGATTATTTTTCTCCTAATTGGTTTGGCGACTTAAACATTTGATAAAAGACATGCATTTTCATTATTTCAGGTTACCTGAATGTGTCTGGTACAAAAATCCCAAGAGGATTTGTGCTCTGTTTAAAGATGACAAAGCCTTGCAGACCTCCCCCTGCTCCTGTTCGGTATCAGAGGCACCTCTTTATCTTCAGGGGGAGTATGAATGTGCCTCAGTTAGTTGTGATTTATTACCTTCTCTGGAAAGCTTCTCTGAATGTAATGCTCGTTCAACACCAGGCTCAAGAGCCACAAGACCAAGGCAGCAGCAACCTGTCCTGACTCTGGCCTCCCTAAGCACAAAAGCACCAGGATTAATTAAACGCCTCCAGCCCTTCCTCTCTGCTCCGAGCGTGCTGGCTGCAGAGCTAATTGCTCCTCTCCTCTGGCACACGCTTCCTCCCTGTGTTCCAACCGGGATGAACAGCCTGCAGACAGCAGCTCGGATGGCTCCAGACCTTTCCAGGGTGCCTCGGACAGCAGCTCAAATGTTTCACGCAGACTAAGGGATCTTAGGGTTGTTCTTCATCAGAATTTTTCCTGTTGGGAAATGAATTATAAAACTCAAATCTCTGTGGCCTTTTTAAAAGTGCATCAAATGGACGGGTCTTGATTGCAGCTGTCAGTCCAGTTGTGAAACATTGACATTTGCAGCTGGAGAGGAGGACTTGGCTAACGTGAAGATTAAGAAGCACTAAAGAATCCCGAGATAGAGATGACATGTCTGTTTATCAAAACCCAGCTCTGAACTGATGACACCGACTCGCGCTCTATTATTACTGGCTTGACAATCCCACATAAGAGGATTACTGTCTGCTGGGGCATTACGTGTAACGGCCGTGTACAGCACGGCTCCGAGGGGTGCCCGGGGGCTGCCTCCTCCCATCGCTCCCACGCGTCTCGCCTGCCGCTCACACCTCCCACCTCAGAAAGCCACCAGCCCCCAGCTCCCAGAGCTCCACGCCGATGTGCTACTCAACAAAAGGAGGGGGGAAAAAGGGAAAAAGTCAAGAAATCTTTTCTTTTCAATGCAGCCCCAATTGAGGGTAGAATTGCTGTGTTATTTCCCAGTCCCCTGCACACAGGAACAACTGATGCTGCTCCCTCCTCACGCTCCGTGCCCTGATTCAGGAGAAAAGCTGCAGACAGCAGCAATCCTAAGAGCATCCAGGGACTCTGACACAGTCACAAGGGTTATGCCACCATCTCTTCTAATGCTGTGCTACTAATTCTTCTAATATCTCCAGACAGGCCCTGCAAACGGCGGATTAACGCAGCACTAGAAGAGTTGCTTAGCCCAGCAGTTGTACTTCGGAGAAATCCTAATGCTCGGATCTGAGCATCTTATTGAACTAGACAAGTTAAACTCACTACATTCCTAGTACACTACAGCGTTTTATTTTTTCCCTGTCAGGCACAATTCAAACAAAAAGCAGATGGCTCCTAGTGTAGGATGCCTATCTGCTAATAGAAACCCCATGGCTATCAAACACTTCTACCACAACAATTCAGCAGCCCTCTTGCTGTCTGGACCAGTTACATCTTCTTGTCCTACAGCAAAGCAGCCAACCTTGACCCAACAGCTAGTCAGAGATTTCAGTTTGCCCACCTGGGAGACAATGAGGTGCCATTTCTCACACACCCCAAAATCCATACCCTCACTACTGCTGTCACTGGACAGCTCTATGAAGCCACGTTGATATCAACTGCCCATCACATTTACAGAAGCAACAGACTCCACTATACGGAGTGGTCTTATGCAGGTTTTTTTACTTTTTGGAACAGGAGGGTTATTACTGAAGCTATGTGTGCTCCTGAAGGTTACACTCCCTGTTAGACTTCATTTTAACTCACTGGGATGAAGTCGCAAACAGAATTGTCAATTCAGACAAAAAAATTCACCGTGGGAAGCTTTTTTTTTTAATTAAACACCAGCTACTGAACTGACAGGAACCAATGAACGACATAGAGAGGCACGTTGAGCAACAGCAGGAAATACTGGGATGGTGCGGGGAGAAAAGCGTGGGCAAAAGCCAAGCTTCTCTGTTCTCTCCATCGCCAGAACTCCCCAGCCTTGTCCAGGGGCTTCCCTGGACTCCACGGACACTTTCGGCAGCATCTTCATTCCTTCCCATGGGCTCCACCCCAGAACAAGCCCCAGCAGGTGCCTCCTGGCCCAGAGCCTACCACCACCTCAGACCACACCAAAGCAGAAATGGCAGTCCCACACCACCAAGACCAAACCTCCCCTTCTACTTCACCTCTCCTGGTCTTCCTTCAGCTGAAGAATCCCACCAAACCAGCATCCTCAGGGTGTTCTGCTCAGGGATTTCATGTGGTGTTGACCTCCGAGCCTATGAGGCAATTCCTTCAGGACCTTAGATGGAGTAGGTGGTTTTAAGTTGTCTCACACATAGCAAACTCCGAGTCAATGGCTCAGCTGAATGCAGCAACTTCTCTCCAAGTCCAGGGAAAGCCTAACGCACAGCGACACCTGAGAGCATCTTACAAATTATTTCTTTTGGATATTTCCAGATGCAGATGAGGCTCGCCTGACAGGTTCTGTTTGAGTCATTCCAGGTTAGCAGCCACCACAGCACGCTCACAACTATTTCCCTATCCACTTGGGTTTATCTACTAAAACATTACTTAAAATGACTCGTGGGGAGGTTGGGTATTCAGGTTTTAATCTAACCAGGGACTGAAACAAAGGACAAGTGGGAACCAAGATGCAGTGGAGAGCACTCAACTTCAGGAGCACGTCGGCACCTTTCAGTGCATACAGGACACCCGCAGTCAACAACACTGGGGTAAACTACAACTTGAGTTGTACTAAGAGTACGAAACAGCAAATCAGGATCTATCAGGAGATACACTCAGCTAACATCTGGATTATCTGAAATGCTCTGACTCCAGGATATCTTAATAAATCCATAAAGGAAAGGACACAACTACAGAAGAATCCATCCAGAATCTACTTTTTAATCACTCAGAAGCCGATTGAAAACAGACAGATAAATATGGAAGCCAGTTGCTAATTTACAAAAGCTCACTAAATTCAAACAACTCAAGAGCTGGTAACTGGTTACAGAGCAGCACTGGATTGTAAGTAAAAAAAAAATTTAAAAAAAAAAAATCAATGCTGAGATACTCGAGGCTTTCATTCTAATCCTGTAAGCACCAAAGATAGAAGGCACTGAGGGGAACCATCAGATCGAGGTCCTGCTGTGCAGAGTGCCATGCAAAGAGAGCGTTAACATCAATATACGCAAGGAAAAAATGGGAGCACACAAAAAATATCCCAGCAAGCTAGCAAAAAAGAAAGCAAGCTGCTGTAAAGGAATGTGCATTGGAAATGGAGACCAGAATCAAAGAGGAACAGTACAGGAGCATGCGATCAGTGGATGAGCAAAGCTGCTTTTCATACATTTCACATGATACAGTTCATGTTTATTGTCTTTGAATAATTTTCATCTCTGCTTGTCCAAATTACAAGTAAAAATATACTTTTTTTCTGACTGCAACTCCTCCAAACTCACCATAAAATGCAATTCATACCAGAGTATGATGATTTTCACTGGTGTAATTTGTCTTTGCTGCCAAGAAAGCTGTTTCCCTCCACAAGAATTAGTGCTTATAGATTAGACTATCAGGTCTAGTGGCAGCATAGAATAGCTCTCGAGGTCCTGTGCTAGAACTTCCTGACCTCTCAGGTAAGAGCAAATTCCCTGCGGCAGAAGGGAAGGGAAGAGGAAAGACCCAGGTTCATTAGCTCTCCCAGCACCATGGGGCAGCATATCTCAATTTCTGACCTCGTGACAGCACAACAGACCCCCAAACTCCCAACTGCTCACCAGGACACAGCCCATACTTCTCTGTGCTACCAGACAATGACATACTCTTTCCCATCATGGGACACATCCTATTTTTTTCCTGGACACTTGGAAGGAGCTGGGATATGGATCTGGCTGACTCAGGAGAAATGAGCCTGTGTGCACACTGCAGAGCTGTCTGCTGTGGGAGCTTTGCCAGCTCTGGCCCACGTGCCCAGGTAGTCCAACAGATCTAAAGAAACAGCCAAACTAAAACCACTATAAACCGACACTCACCCCAGGGCATGTGCAGCAGTCACAACAAACAGGGAAACAGCCTCAGGAGCAGAAGAACAAGGGAAACCCTCCAGGAATAGAAAAAGGAGGAGGAGAAGGCTTCCCCCTTTATACTGAGGGTGACGTTTATGGGATGGGACACACCTGCAGCCAACTCAGGCCAGCTGCTCTCCTGCTAATGACCACAGCTGGCCCAGGAACCTGGCCCAGCCAAACCAGGACAGGCACCATCTCATGCAGCAGCACGAGACAGAGCCAACACTCTGACCCCTACACTCAGAGGCAACAACTGCCAGAGGGGACCAGTTGGAGTATGTGCCATTTTTGCATGGTAGCTTCTCAACTGTTTGGAAAAGAAATGGGAAATGCACGTAAAAACAACAAAAAAGGAAAACTGAGCTCACACTTCCCAAGTAAAAAAGCATTTTATAATTGCTATCAGGATGAAAAAGACTTAAAACAGGGTTAAAAAAAGAGTGTGAGACCAAAGAGTCTAACAAGATTGAGTTACTTTTCTGCTTTTTTAAAATCCATGGATGAAATCCATTCACCTGCTCTTTTAATCAGAATGTTTAGATGCTGGCCCTCGGGATGAAGCAGCAGGTCGAGCCTCATTCAGGTAACCGCCCAGGTCCACTGCACAGCCAAGACAGAAACCTGCGTGCCTTTGAACGACGGTGGAGAAAAATCCGGCCTCGCTCTTTGGACGGCAGAAGCACCTTCAGAGCAATCGAGTCCTCCTGGGTGAGGCTGCAAGTCAAGGGAAGATGCAGGAGACACAAAGCATCTCTGATGCACTCACACCAGCAGTGGCTGCAGTGACCCCTTACAGAGCAGCCGGGGTACCCAGCAGACAGCTAAAGTTTCCAGCCCTGGGTAATCAGACACGACATCCCAAGCCTTCAGTTCCTGGGAGAGGGTACAAACAAGCTGTTATTTAAAGGCTACTTTCACGTCTAAGTTTCCATGGTTCTCTGGGGACCACGGCAGGTTCAGACGCTTTTCTGCCCAAACCAGCCCTGCAGCCGAGCTCGCCGGAGAAGAGAGGAGCTGCTCTCCAAGAAAACACCGTTGCCAGGCTCGACCAGGTGGAAAGGGCACTGTTGGACTCAGAAACCAACTGCCAAGCATTTGGGCAAATGCTGAGGAAGGAAAACAGCCGGCCCAGGGAGCTCGGTGCACTTCAGACCCCTGCATCCAACCAAGTTTTTCTCTTTTACTATAAAAGTGACCATCAGGGAAGCATGTGCACAAGTCTCTTCCTACTCCTCAGAAGGGCAAAGAACATTTTGCCTGTCACTTGCAGTGATGCTTTGTCGACACAGCTCATGGCAAGGACACCACAGGAGACATGCAGGTAGCATCCCACAGGGGCCTGAGGCTGGCAGGGCAAGCGAAGGTGCATCACTCACGACATGAAAACCCGCAGGCAGAAAACCTCAGAGGACAGGCTGCCCTCACCTCTCACTGAACTCACTGCATGCACACGCTGCTGACACAGACACAGGACGCCCCTTCTCTAAATGCCTAAGAAAACGGTACCTAGGATTGTACTAGGAAAAAAAAAATATCAGTCCACCTACGGAGCAGGAGACTAAAGAGGAGAAGCAAAGTAAAATTTATCTTTCTGTTTCCTCAGCTATAGGAAAGGTCAATAAAACTGCACAGTGCTACTTTAAATAATTATTAGAAACTCTGTCTGCTGCCCAATCAGCATTTTAACCAAAAAGATGCTACTGAAATGCCAGAGAAGCACAATACCGAACCTTCTGCGTGCGAAATCATCCGTGGGACAATCCCTATGCTCAAGCAGCCCAGCAGCCACCTCACCGGCATCCCCAAGATGCTCTCTCCCCCGGCCACGAGCAGGGTGTGCTCAGCCCAGCTGAGCCCGCACACAACACCAGCAAGGGTTCATACAGAAAACTGCTGATGGGACAAGTGTTAGCCTTAGCCGACAGATACACCCTGGTGAGGCTGCCACGCAGATACACTAAAAGCCTCTACCTGAGGAAAAAGCTCAGCATGCTGCTCTTTTCAGGGGAAATACAGAAAGCAATAAAAAATGCTGGTCAATGTTTTTGCCTATCTCAGCTTTGATGCCCTTTTGCTTCAATTTTTTATTTATAAAGATCTGCCTCTTCACAGGCCTGTTGTAAAAACCAAAGTGCTACGTCCGCAAGGTTTACCAACTACAGGGATCAAGGCTGAGAAAACCCTGCTGGAGACCAGGCTGCTGGGGTACCAGGCAGTGGGAAGCGTATCCAGCGTGAACCACGAGCGGTCACGGGCTGAATGATGACAATAAACCAAAACACTGCTCGGCCACTTCACTGCTTCCAGATGGTCCCTCCTGCTCGGCTAGAAAGTTGATCCTGCCTTGGAAAACCTCAGGGATCTGACTGCATCCGCACAGAGGACCCGACACGCTCAGCAGGCTCCAGCTCCTGTCCTCCAGTGGCATCCGTAACCCCAGAAGTGGCCAGACCAAAACAAATCGATCAAAGCGTCACAAAAATCCAGCACTTCCCGCGCCAACATCCAGGCAGATCCTTCGGCTCCTTCGGCATGCGGGCTCTGCCCCGAGACCCTGCCAGCAGAGGTGGTGGGTTTCTGATGGAGTACAGGAACCTACTCCTCCTGCCCTCTCCTTCTTCCAGGTGGGGTACAGATAGAGAGGTGGATTTAACTAGAAATACCATAAATACAATCAACATTATATATATATATAAAAAGATGTGAGGGGTACACAGAGCATCCAGCTGTAAAACACTGGTGAGAAGGCACTTTCCAGGCAGGTCACAGTGCAATGGTTTACCTGATGCCAGAAACAGCAACCCACAAATGATCCCTCTGAAAACAAAGCCAGAGTTCAAAGTCTTTGTTAGATTAGTCAGAATATTTATTCTTTTTCCAGGTTAGGCAATGGTTTTACTTCCCTGGCTCTCAAGCCATTGTCTGCACCAACCCCATTTACACTGGTTTATCCAACTTTTCAGCTCTTATCTCATAAAAGGTTTTATCTTTGCATCTTGTAATTATGGTTTGTTCCCAAAACTACTGAGAGTTTGTGTGAAATTAAGCTGACTTAGACCTTTTTCTCATATCATATCCTAACCAGCCCACAGATTTCTGGAATCTGAAATAAAGCATCCTTAGCACAATAACTAATTCATCCACCAGTCACTTTTGGGGGTACTGGTGAAAGCCATTCCTGAATGACAAAATATTTTCATTAATGCAATATTTCTGTAAAACGTAATGTTGCCTTTCTTGGCACGAATTTTCAATGTAAATTCTTTTTGTGTTACAATACCCGCTTTCAAAAGAATCGAAATATTTTTAAATTATTCAACCACATTAATGCTACTAATAAAACTTCCCTTTTCAAGCCCCACTGTTAATTTTAAGCAACTGCTTTTAAAATTCATGATACAATCAAAAGGTAAAGTCACATTCAAGACAAACTATTGGATCCCTACAAAAAAAACCCCACGGTGTTTAGAAAAAGCACACAGTGTTTTCAGCACTAGGGTCTGCCAAGTAGCAGAAACACCATCAAGGGTACAAAACAACACCTGTGATGTCCAATTCGACTCCAAATCAAACTGCAATTAATGTAATGCATTAATTCATTAAAAGGAGAACCTGCACACATCGGCAGCTGCCGACAGACACGCTGCGATGCAGCTGAGCACAGGAGGGAGAGGCTTTAGGAGAGGACAAAGGCAACTTAGTGATTGCCCAGTTTTTATGGAAAGCATGTAACTTCCAGTTCAGATTACCCAGGATTAAGGGAGTCGGGTCTCCTATTTCCCGGGCACCTGTTACAATGGTGACTCGGTTTCCAAGCCTGATGTCACACATTTTTCTCCAAGTTAGCATCAGGGCATCAAAGCACGGCCAGGCTGAAGGGGCAGGCGCAGCGGAGGCGGCTCAGGAAGGAAGATCGCGCGGCAGAGCCAGCTTGCCGTCGCTATGCAGGCAGCCCACGTACACACCCCTGCCCGGCACCCCTGTCCCGCTAAAAACCACAGCCGTACCACCTTGTAAACTGGCGCCGCGCCACCCTGACAGATGGACTTCAGTGTAGGCAGCCAAGAGACTATGTATAAGCAACAAATATGTTTTCTGAGAGCAGGACTTCCAGCCAGGAATGTTAAAACAGCTGTCCACGCTGAGCTTGCATGCCTACACTTAAGAGGATATGCTATCGCCACTCGAGCCCTGAGCTGGATTAACTTGGAAAAGAAATAAAACAGCTCCCACAGCCACATAAGGTGAGTTTTTTGCAGAATCGGGATTAGCGATACTCGGAGGGGCTTTACAGGCCTACTATTAGTGGTGGGGTGGGAGAACTCTTCAATTCTGCAGCTCGGTGGAACTTCTGCCACGTGCAGGCTTTTCTAAACAAGGGCTTCTCCTCGGAACACATCTTTATCTATCTTACCTTTCTTTGGGAAAAAACCACAGAATGCAATACCAGCGTGGTTACAAACACATTAGTGACCTTCCACTCTGTGTTAAAGGATCCTTTTTATTTAACAAGTTAACTGTCCTCACTCAGACACATGTATCGATGCCACTGGGGATCTGTCTCACCAGGCTTTCTTCTCTTTTCAAACCCCAGCTGCCCTGGCCCACTCCAAGACATGTTAGCTCGTGCCTACCACACACATGAATTTCGCGTTTTGCATTTTGCCATCTTTTGCATCACTCACCCCAGAAATAAACCCACACAGCCTCGAGAGACAGGCACTGCACGCCACGAGGTGTGAGGTGACTGACCTGCAGAGCCAGGTCCTGGCCACCTCCATCCCTCCCCTGTGCCCAGCCGGCTGCCTGCTGCCCACAGATCCCTCTTCTTCTCCAGGACATGAAACATTCCAAACCACTGAGAAGCTCCAAAAAAACCCATGTTTGCTCATATCAAACAATTGCCAAACAATGCTCTTTTTCCTTTTTTTTCCCCCACGGAACTCAGATTTTACTCCTGCCCCTCAGAAAGTCTGAAGTGAGGCAAATATTCAAACGGCAACAAGTTAAAAGTTTCCTCAGAATTGCACACTATGTAAAAAAGATAATACCAAGATTTCCAATGAGAAGCAACATCACTTCAGGCCCTGGGCAGCTCAGGACTGAAAGGAGGTGATGGTCCATTTTGCTCAACATTTAAACCTGCTTTGTGTTCATTTCAATTCTTCTCCCTGTGGACACCATCAGATAACACGCATAAATTTCTCCTGTTGACTGTAGCCAGGTACCTCATCTTTACTCTTCTGAATCACTAGATGCAAACTTCCACTCCAGAAGGGTTCTCCCAGTATAGATCAAAGCTGTCTTCAGCGCCCAACGGGTACAGGGTCACAGAGTCTCCCGACAGCTGCTGGTGTCATTTACCTTTGTTAACTTCAAGGCTGATCTTTGCCGCAATTAAAAGTTACCTGAGTCACTTTATGACCATTTCCTGTGCTGGAAATGCCTCCTCAGTTGGCATCGTTCCCCCTGCCCGCTAAGGACTTCCGCCACTGACCTTGCTTCCCCCTTTGGCGAAGGCTTCTTCCCCTCCTTGCACCATTCTTCCCTTTTACCCTTCATTCCTCACCGGCAGCCTTTCCGCCTCCTTTTCTCCCACGTTTTTGAGGGCTGTATGAAATCACCTATTTGCTGCAGTTTCAGCCCCCTTGCTGCTGCTCCAAACTACAGTTCCTGACCTCAGCAACATGCTTTACTTTTCCATACTGACAATGAAGCTGACCCGCGGTTAATCTAAATTTCCATACCACTTAACCTTTCTCAGAGAGGGGAAAAGAGAGGGAAAGCACCTTGTCAAATATTTTACTGGACAGCTCAGCAACGCTGGGAAAGTGATAGAAAAACCACCGGTAACACCTTCCAAAAACCACCAGTGCCTGAGGGCTTTCTCCAGTCACCCCACAGGCTTTAAAACAGCTCAGGGAACAGTCAGATTGCTGAAGAACAGGTCAAAAGGAATAAAAACACTGATCCGGATCAGTACTTTTGCTTAACCAAGTAATTACACACACACGCCCCGAGCGCATCCCTTCCACGCGCGCCTGCCTCACATGGAGCGATGATCTCCACGGCTGCTGCAGAGCTAAAGCAAAGTGAACCACGAATGAACCCAACCCCTCAGCAGCTCACTCAGCCTCGTCAGGGCCTTCTCGTTGGCACAGAGTCTGCAGGAGAGCGTGAGGTTTGTTTCTAATGCAGAGTCAGAGAAGGGTCAGTCTTCTCACGCGTTACACAAACTATCAAAAATGTGCAGGGTTCAGCATCACGCTCAAACTCCAAAGTGCAGTACCCAGTTATCCAAGAAACCCTTCTCCCACCATCAGAACAACCCTTGGGAAGATCTATCAGTGCCCGCCAAAAGCTGCCAGGGATGGGACTCACACTTTGTTGCTTTGTCTCTTGAGCTCCTGCCTCCAAGCTCTTAACCCCCAAGGTTTTAATTCCTATTTTATCAATATTGTTTTTAACTCTTCCTGAGTTGCCAGATGATTTATCACTGCCAGCCAAAACTCATCGCTAAAGACAAACCAATGCCAGAAAAGCGAAACATACAAAAATCTCTCCAAGTGCTTATAAAACATTACAGACAGATACTCTCAGCTAAAGGCATGTTGATGAAAAATAGACGTACAGCCTCTGTACCAGCAAAAGAAAACCTCAAGGGGCTCAGCAAACTCGAACTTCACCTTCTGAAAAAGTGACCGGCTGACAGCATGTGCTGAGAAGTGTCAGAGAAACCAACCTCCTCAGCTGCCCCGCTCCTGGGCGGGAGGGTGTGGGTACAGCTGCTTTTACGCACGCTACCTTAGGGTCACCTGTCACTGCTGTCCACCACTCCACAAAGCACTTTAAGATAGGAAAGCACAGTAATTTTACTTCAGAAGTTCACTTGGGGAGGAAAGCTCAGCACGGATGGTGTTCAAGAAGAACGGGGCAGTAGCGGCCGTAAGGGGTCCCTCAGACAGAGCTGGGGTTCCACCTCTGGCGCGCCCTGGCACACCTTACCTAGATACAGCGAGGCGTTCTCCTTCTTGACATTGTCATCCAGGTAGGTTGGTCCCAAGGTATAGATGGGTGTCGAGCCCATGCCAATGAGGATCTGGGCGCAAATGAATAAAGCTACGTAGAGAGAGTGGTCGTTTCCGCCGGAGTCCTTGGCGCAGGCCGGCGAGTCCCACTGCTCCTTGGCGGTGCCGTTGCCCGCCACGCACAAGCCCTCGTTACTGACCGAGGAGTTCAGTTCCTGGATCTGGTACGGCGGAGAGATGAAATGAGGTAAGGAGAAGAGCGCGGCCCCCAGGGCGATGAAGAACCCGCCAACGGCCAGCCAGAGCGGCCTCCGCCCGCGCCCGCCGAAGTAGCTGATGAAGACCACCACCACCAGGCTCCCGATGTCGAAGCAGCTGACCAGCAGCCCCGACTCCGAGCTCTTCAGGCTGTACCTCCGCTCGATGGTGGTGATGACGCTGCTCAGGTAGCCGGAGACCATCAGGGACTGGATGAAGGTCAGGAAGCACATGCACACCAAGAAGAACCGCGAGTCCGCCAGCACGGCCCGCAACCACGCTCCGCCCGCGGGGGCCGCCAGCAGCA
>WUAM01000273.1:593403-615200 GCA_024336885.1 Actenoides hombroni | reverse complement strand
CTACTCACCGTGCTGCGGGGGGTCCAGCGGGGCCCGCGCCCCCTCCTCGCCTGCCGCCCGTTGCCGGGTCCCCCCCGGGCGCCTCCGCCTCCCCGGGCCGAGCGCAGGCGCGCCCGGCGATACCTCCGGGAGCGGCTCCCGGGGCCCCCGCGACCTGCACCGGCAGAGGTAAACCCGGTCACACCGCCTTGCGAGTCTCCGGAGCCCCCGCGGGGCGTGAGCCCGGCGGCGGGCAAAGTCTGGGGGGGCCTGGCCGGGCGGTGCGGCCGCGGGCACGGCTGTCACCGGCCGCGGGCACGGCTGTCAGCCTCGGGCGGGACGCGGGATGCTCCGTGGCGCTGCACCGCGTGGTGTGAAAGGTAACGAAATACTCGGGAAACGAGACCTCAACTACTGCATCTGCTGTAAAGTGAGAATAAAGAACAAAGGGATTTTGTATTGCTTTTTTGGTTTAGGCCACCCGATGATCAACGGATGATCAGGGTCCAGGGTCTTGTCTCCGCTGTGAGCATCTTCAAAAGTGGGAAACAGACACAAAACCTGGGAAAAGTGGTTTGGGGTTTATAGCTCAGAGTTTCTTCCTAATCCCCTTCTCACAGGTAGTATTCGATCACACTGGTTTGTTTTCCTCTCAAGTCTGGTTTTAAAGCCCTGGTGCTAAACTAAGTCAAGATAGTCCTGCAAATTAGGTAGAGGGTGAACTGATGAGATACTCCTCCTTTTGCCCTGAGTTTTACCATAAAATAATTGCAAGGAATACACCAAAGTATAATATTCTACACATTTCTGAACAGCTAGTACTTTTCTGGCAGGACGGAGGATTTACCTTTGATTTATTTCGCCTCCTTTAAAAAAAAAAAAAATCCAAGACTGACTTACATTTATTTATTTATAACCTTGATCTATAAGTTTGTTTCATAGGATACCATTTTCAGTTTTTATCACGCTTGTGCTCAGTACCTCTTTGTGCTTGCTTAGCACTCAAACAGCTCAAACTCAGCACAGGCAAAGCAAGACCTTTCTCCTTCCATGCCCGTCCCACGTAGGTTTTCACCATACTTCTCCTGTTGATAGGGTACCCCAAGTTCAGTGGCCTGTAGGTTTAGTATCGTCAGCCCTTAGTAAGCTGATTCAGCTCGCTGAAGCAACACGAGACAAATCTAAGGGAAAGAAACATTTTATTTTATGTATTAGCTTTGGGATCTTGTTCTATGGCCAGGACTCCTAGCCATTACTGTATAAAACCAACAGGCATTTTAATGAGATCACAGAATAACAGTAGATATCATAACTGCATTCTCCAGTCCCATGGGAAAATGTAAGGGTGTAGCATTCGCAGTCTTTACAGCAGTTGCAAATGGACACAATTTCAGCTCCTGCAGTGGCAAACCTATCGAGAGATAAAATCGTCCTTAGGGCTAGGTGAATCTGCTTGGTTTAGGAAGTTACTCCAGCTGCCAAACAGCCTGACTTCCCTGCTTGCTTTTGGCTCCAAATACTTAAGTAGCAGGTTGGCTGAGCAAAGAGAGTATTTGTATTCTGCAGTGTGCAGGAGCATCCAGTGCTGAGTGATGAAGGGGAAATCAATATTACTTTCTCCACTTGACAGGTTGATTACAGAGGGAGAATGCTGGTGCCCAAGCTCACAATAAAATATAAATGTATAAGACTTATTAGGCAAACTTTCTGCTTTTAAAGTTTCACCACAGTGAATTTAAATTACGTGGAATCCCTCAAGCACAAAGCAATCAATTCGTGTTGCAGAACCAGCTCTTGGTGGCTACAGCTCCAAAAGAACATAGTTCCCATTTTGCTGGACTAAGGACATGGGCTGACACCCAACTTTTGATTTACCTGTGTTAGTGAAAGACATGAAGTCAGGACTAGTGGGAAACAGGCCCTTCACCTCCGCAGTGCACACCTCAGTTCCCTGCTGACAGCATCCTTCCACCGTGGCCGCCCGCGCCACGCTCGGCTGCTGCGCGGTGAGGGACACGACTGTCGGCAGCGATGTGGTCACCATCAGCGAGGGGAAGAGCAGTGCCTTAACTCAGGCCAGCTTAGCCTCAGGAGCTGCATCAGTTTCAGAGGAGAAGGTGAAACAGCTACAAAGGCACCATCTTTAAGGTCACACTTTGTTGTGACAGATTTGGGCCTTTACGCATACTTGAGAGTCCAAGGAGCTGCTGATGCCCAGCAAGGTGCCTCAGCCTGGTCTATTCCAGGCCACAAAGAGGGGGAAGAACTCAACAAAAGGGTGGCATGAGTTGATGACTCTGCTTTTCCTTCAGTATTTCACATTTCCAGCCAGGTTTTCCACTCGATGCTATGCCACCAACACAATAAATCAACACGCTCATCTCCCTTCCCCTTTTCCCTAACACTGCTGCCATTTTTGGGCAACATCTGCTCTTCATTCGCAGCCCAACACTAATAAAGCAATAAACAAAACAGGATGTGCATTAGGAGGATAATGGGCTTTAGGTCCTCCTGGAGCATGAGCATTGGGAAGCATAAAGCAAGAGGACAAGTAACTTCACTCCTCAGGGACCCTCACCAAGCTAATGTCCTAATGAACTCCCAAGGGCAGCTCGTTGCTGGAAGAGAGCAGCTCATTATTTTTATTTGGGATGTCAGAGAGAGCGCTTGTAACAGCAGATCCTAAACTAAAGAGCTCATTTAGTACAAGAAATGAGCTTAACAACACTCAGAGACTGTTCAGATAAATCCAACTTAACATTTGTCAGCCTCCAGAGAAGCACAAGCTACTGTTTCATGAATGAAATCAAGAAACCATGAATGCGAGAGAGGTGCAAAGCAACAGAAGGGAAGAAAAGAGACAGAGTCTCAGCAATAATGGTTAAGCTTGGGAGTGACAGCAGTCAGCATGAGAACTGTACATACCAGAGAAGAAAGGGCTACCTCTTCCTCCCTGAGGTCATTCTTCTGCTCCATAGCCATGCCCTCTGTCCAGGGAGCAGCCCCTTGATCCGCAGCGGGGCCAGGGCGGTGGGAGCAACAGGGTCAGTTGATCAGCAGGCATGGAGAGGTAGCAATGAGGGCTTGTTTTCATGTGGGGACACAGTCAGAAGCAGGAGGAGTTAAGGCTACCTGCAAAGGGCAGTGCAGGGAAGGCTCTGACAAGCCAGGGCTGGATCTGGCACCGTGCCTCTCGACGTGAGCTCCTCACTGAGTGCCTGGTAGCAGGATATGGCCCATGCCACCTTTATTAGCCACAGTGATGGTTCTGTGGTGCTTACTGGTTTATTTTAGAAGCTGTCAAGTCTCAGGAGGTAAGTTATAGTGAATCTACTTGAGATAATTTTAACAGTTGTGTTCAAAATTAGACTTTGCTTCTCAAGCAAAAGCCTAATGTTTAAATGTGTTTGTCCGAAGAATCTAGCTGAGCCTGTCTACATTTAGCCCCTATCCAGGGCTGAACTACTAGAAACTAAACAAGTGGAAACTAAAGCATGTTTCCTTTTTCTACATACCATTAACGTCGGCAGATCATATTGATAAATGCTGAGTGACAAACTAGGAGGCAGGGGCTCTAATTCCCAGCCCTGCAACATGCCAGCCTGTGCTCAGGCTGTGTCCTGTGGGGCAGCGGGGGGCTGCAGGAAGCTTCCCGAGGGAGCACAGGATCTCTGTGTGGGCAGTGTCTCCGGGGGGGCCTCCTCCATCCCTGTGCTGAGGAGGGGAGCAGCTCTTCTTCTCCATGCTGGAGCCCCTCGCTCCAGCCCCGCGGGGTGCCCAGGCTCTGAGCAGCTTCCAGCCACCGCTCACCCCGCAGCACAGTGCTCAAGTGCTGCAAGGGATGTCTGAGGGCAGAAAACCCATCAGCTAACCATCAAAGATACCTCTCTGCCAAGTGATTTACAAGAGAGAGATACCAGATGATTAGACACCGGGATACTTCATTAGGAATCTGTACAGGGCTGTGGTAGCCCAGCAGCAATAGGATGAGATATGGTATATGCCTTGAATGCAAAGGCACGTTTAGTGCCTATCATTGTTTCCTAAGATCTACACCTCTGCTTTTAAGCTCTTTTGTTTTCCTACTGCCACAGCAGTATCGGGCATTAAGGGGAGATGAGGTACAGTCTGCATGGGAGAGGAAGAAGGAAGTTGTACTGTGCCCTCCTACGCCATTTCATTTTTCATGTTCATGTTTTTCCCTCCGAAAGTCCCAGTTCCTTTACTACATCCTGCTTTCAAAATGATACAAGCATTCACCTGAGACTGGGGAAGCATCATTTGAACCCAGGATCAAAGCCATGAACAAAAACTAAACCAGTTTTCCCTCTCACTCTCATTCACAGAGATCTCATTTCTCAGCATCTGCTGCTTTATTTCAATGTCACCTTTCAGCAGCCTTTTGGCAAGAATTCTCTATTCATGTACAAGTTAATTTATATTTGGTTAATATATGCATTATGACCTCAACCACCCTTAAACATTATTCTCTTCTCTACACTTAGATGCCTTTAAGTATGCTAGTTTTAAATGTTAAGTGACAAAGTCAGAATGCTTTGAAATAAGAGTTCAAATCTGTCTGAATTCTTTGCCCATATCCAAATTCAGAATTCAGTATTAAAATAGAACACTTGCTCATTGTTTTTTCCCCCACCTGATCATTAGTTTCTCCCAGGGGAAATGCCCTGGCAAAATCACAGACTATCAGCGCCACAATAGAAGAAACATGGAAGAGTGCCACCGAGTAAAAATATCCTCTGCAGGAACATAAAAACGTCTGGGAACTCCTGGGTCCTCATCCCCGGATCCCAGTTACCAAGACACGATAGACCATGGAGTGGCCTGACCGCAAACATCACCAACTGCAAAACCCCAGAAAACCCACAAAATCTATAATGCACCATTAAACTGAAAGCAAGCAAAAAATCAATCTCATTGCCAGCTTCTAAGTAAATCTACAGCATGTCTAGAGGTAGATGCAATAACAATATCTTTCTGGACTGTGCCAGTGGCTACACTGGTGCTCCAAGGCATCACCCCAGCCAGTTACCTTGAGTGGCAGTCAGCAATGTGTCACCTGGAATCAGCGCTGGTGCCTCCACACAAAGGGAGAGAGCTTTTTTCCAGGGAAAGCGCCCGTGGTGCAGAGCCAACACCTTTAAATGACACCGTGAGTAACTGTAATTAGTGAGTAGTGATAAAGTAATTGAACGCTGAGGTGGCACAAAATAAGGGTAACACAGGAAGGTGTGGTGAGCACAGACTCAACACCATCTAAAATGCGATTTAATATAATCAGTTCAGTAAATCTGAGAATATTAAAGACGTTCTTCAACTGCCAGTACAGAAGGTGGCTTCCTCCTGGTTCAGCAGACCTGAAAAGGGAGAAAACTGCTGAAATGAGGAGAATTATGCTCTGAAATAAGTCCGTAAGACTTCTACTCCCTACCTCTGGGTTGATAAAGCCAGTTCAAAGCCCTGGGACTACATCTCCAGCACTTAAACCAAATTCTCTACCTGGAATAAGAAAACCAGAAGGGAACATAGTGAGCTCTTTACAATCATCTGGTCTGAAGCAATACGATGCAAAAAAGCAGAGATATAAAAAGTAGCCAGGAAAGCAGCTGGTAAATATGCACCAATGTTCAAAACAGATTCAGGCCAGATATGAAAGCAGGGTTTTGTTGTTTTTTAGGAAGAATATTTTGCCCAGCAAGGCATATTTCACAGCCTTAGGGTCCCTATACTAATAAAACTTTCAGATCTCTCAGAGGAATGCATGCAAAATTATCCTGAAGTTATGTATTTATTATTATAAGGCTGAAAAAAGAACCAAAGGAAATGCTCTAAGAGGAACCATATGCTGAAACGTTATTCACCTTTCATCCTTGAAAGCATGTGTTTAATGTGGGCACTCTGAGGCTGATTTCCTCAAGCAGTAGCCTCTGCAGCTGCTGACCCGGGACAGCTTTCAGGACTGGCAGCTGCAGAGGCTCGTACATGAAACCCAGTCGTAAATGAAACCCTTGCAGCCTCCCACTCCACGTTAGAGACCACCCTACCCTTGGCCTGAGCCCAGATTCTCCTCTGACTTACAGGACAAAGCCATTCCCCTGGGGCTCAGGAAAATGCCATTGGGTTTGTCCTACCTGTGGGACTCAGCTCAGCCATCCATCTGCCTCTGAGGACAGATGCTGACTTCAACCCAGTATCCATGGATCAGGCAGGGACTAGGGAAACTTGCTGAACTGGTGCTGAAGTGAGAGGCAGCAGAGCAGTGATGGGGTGGCCATAGAGCTGGTGGGTCCTGCACACAGCAGGGCTGGTGTTTCTAGTGTATCCAGGGTGTCACCAGAGACAGCTAGCTGGAGATGTGCTGCGCTGAGAGGACACCTTCTCAAAGCAGGAAAAACAAGCTAACCCTTTTTCCTCTCCAGTGAATTTCCTGCCCTCAGCCTCCTACTGTTGCCTCCAGACATGATCCAGATACCTCATTGCCATTGAGGAGAGGAAAGTGACACTGCAGTGCTTATTTAAATGACAATATTCTGTGTCGGCTCTGCCAAGTCACTGGCCTGTGCAGCTCTTCAGCTTAGGGTCACAGACACCTGTAGGACAGTTATTGTCATGACATTTTGGGGAAGGCCTGTTCTCATTTTAGCTTTAATTAGCAGGTTAAATCACAGCAGGAAGATGGGCAATTTTCATTAGACAGAGCAGGTCAGGTAGAGCGAGACACTGCCAGAGGTGGAACTGCAAGGGGGGCTGAGGGGCTGCAGTTCCCACTCACTGTGAAGGGAGGAGGCTCTGTCTGCTCCCCTCCTCCACTCACCCCAGCTGGCAACAGGGTCCTGCCTGGATACCAAGTACAGGCTATTCTATCTGTTGTACCTGTGACCTATAACACAACTTCTTGCAAAAATGCAGGGATGAGCACTGTGTGAAGGCTGTTGGAGCCCTGGAGCACAAGTCCACTCAGCCCTAGTCAGGCACTATCGCCCTCCTTCCACCCACATGGCAATCTTTCATTTCCTTGCTTAAAAAAAAAATGCTTTGCATTGATTGTTATGTTATTATTAGATGCCTGTAGGACCAGTGAGATCTGGGTGTTGCACAGTGCTCAAGGACACTCTGTGGAGCGGGATGTCAAGGCTCTCGTGGTAGGCTTGAGTTCATATAGGACATTGCTTGGGCTGCTGCTCCCATTGCCAGCAGGAGCAAAACCAATGTTTTTTATTGTCTTTACTACTCCTCAGAAATCCTTCTGGTCCACAGGGACAGAGCTGGGGCTTGTATAAGAACTGCTGCCGAGTGTTCACTTTCAATACACAACATTACCTGTGGGGAATGAAATGAAATGATTTTACATATAAAGTGGCTACACAATATTAATCCTAAACAGTTTTAAAAGAATCTCCTGCCTGCAATGATGCTCATAAAGCAGAACTTCACTCAGTTGTTTGTAGTCTGTCATTGCTGCCCCTGCAGCTATTATTTTGCTTTTCATGCCGTGACATTGCTGGGTCGGAAATGTCAGAGAACGGGCTCCCTGTCCATCACCCAAAGGAAGAGTCGCTCCCAGCATGAGGACAAGACAAAGGAAAGCTTCAAGGGCACTGTTAGTGGGCTTAAGTATTAAAAATCTTATTTAGAAGTATGAATATTACTCAACAAAGTAAAAGAGAAGACCAGTAAAAACCATTATTCCTTCCGTACACACACGTGTGTGAACGGGCACCGCACACAGACCTCACTGACACCAGTGACAAATACTGGGAAAGAGTGGAAGCGAAGCCTGAAGGAAGGGGGGTGAGTTCAATGGAGCTGTGCAAAGCCCCCGGAGAAGGCGACCCAAGCTGCAGCCAGCATTTCGACTCTCTCCTTATATGGTGCCCAGCACTCACTCTTGTGCTGCTCCTCCTTTCAGCAGAGATTCCCACTGATCTGTGTTGGTTTGTGGTTTGTGAATCAGTAGATGGGGCAGTGGAGAATTCAACAAGGTGGGGTTTTAAATGTTAGCTACACTCAAGAAATTAAATGCTGCCCAATGTCAGAGGATAAAACCCTGGCCCCACAAAAGTCATTGAGTTCCAGCGTGGTGGGGGTTGGCAGGGCCCTCTGGAGCTGATCTGGTGGCACCCCCCTGCTCCATCCAGCAGGGTCACCCAGAGCAGGGGGCCCAGCAGCGCAGTGTCCAGCCGGGGTGGGAATCTCTGCAGAGAAGAGAGGGACAAGGGGTGGCAGACAGCCGCTCTCAGAAGATGCATTTTCCAGTAGGACCCCACTAAGAGGGGCCCTGTGCTGAGAAGTTGGACACCCCTGTCCCCATGCAAGCCTTGGGTCAGCAATGATGTTTTAGCAACAAACGTTATCACTTGAATAGGAAGAGAAACATTGCTCCCAGAAGAGTGGCTGGGCAGCAAAAAGCCAAAATACCTTTGTGATTTTCAGGTGATTAAAGATGGGAGAGGTTCAGTTTGTATGCAGGGACTCCAGCAGCCCTTGAAAAGACAAAATCCTGAAACTGAGAAGTATTTTGAAATGTTTAGTATTGTCCAGACACCAGAATTCTGTCTCTCCACACATAGACAGCACAAAGCCATTCGCACACAGCCACCTGAGGGGAGAAGTTCTGCATGTTGGGTCTTGACAGATTTCAGAACAGCAATCTTCAGGTGCAACCAGATCCTGACCAGTGCTACTCTCCTGTCATATACCCTTTGTCACATCTTCCTGCACATTTCCTACCCTGCACCCATAAAAAGGGAGGATGAGAGAAGCCCACAGCTTTCAAACACTCCTTCTTGGAAGGCCCAGAACTATTTTGGAACAGCGGACATGGTAATATGCCCATCGCTCACAATTTAAATGACAATTTGCAGCATCGGCTTTTAAATGTCAAGGTCATTTGTGGTATTTCTATTTAGAGTAAAATGGCTCCTGCTGTTTCCATGGTTTCACCTGGTTTTACTGAGCCTTATTGTTAAGAACCTTGAAACCCAACCATCCTAATAAAGAATAGACATCCTCTTCTGTAGGTAGTTAATTTGAATCTAAATACAAAGCAGTCTGTATTTACCCTGGATGGGTTCATGGAGCTCTACATTGCATTTGTGTACAAGAACAGATGTTCACATTATCCAGTATTCCTTCTTTTTGGCATATTGCACAATTATAGCTTTAATTATTTCTAGAGCATAGATTGCTCCTGCAGTAGGAAGATCAGCTTTATTGTTTACTGCACAGAAGGAAATATCTTTATTAAAATAAACTACTGAGAAAACATTGTAGCTCGCAGCCATAATGAAAATGCAAAAGAAACACAATATTCTTTAGAGAGAGATTTTGAAAGGTTAGTGTTGCTTCAGAATGTGCTCTGTATGTTCACATTCAGCTGAGGAAATACTAACAGTTATTAGAACTGCTACATTTTCCAGGACAAAACAGTCATTTTCCCATGATTGCTGTTACCACTTAATAATGATTAATCAGAAACAGAAAGCTGGAAGGAGACTGAAAAATTACTCAGATGAATAAGGCAAGGAATAGCTTAATGCATTTTAAAACCTCAAAATTCAAAATTAAAACTGTGGATACCAAAAGACAGAAGATTTCCATATTAAGGCCTGCAGCGCTGCGCGTGCGGAGTTGCCAGTTTTGCTGTACTCAGCTTTGCAATATTACTGGCATAAATACCGTGTTTTGTCACCAAAATGAGGTTACTGAGATGGAGCTCCCCTGATTTAGATAGGACTGGAGCAGACACTGCACAGCAAGGAAGTCCATTGTCTCATTAAATGGACACCATTACAGCCCCATTTTAAGCAGTATGTAAAATCTAATCAAACACTGAGCCAGGTGATTATATAAATTTGCCCTCCCTTCTGCCTTCCTTTCAAAGCACACCTCTGAGTAGACTGTCACCAGCTGAAGTTGTCATCACTCACATGACATCAGTCTGGTATTTTTCTCATTTGCTAGTTACTCTTTGTGCAGCTGCAGAAGACACAGAAAATATAAGTACCTAGAGCTAAATTGCCATTTTCTCTCTGACAAATTATAGTTTCGTGTTGTGGAAAGTCTGTTCATTTCCCCCTTATCGTGCCAAGAGATGTTAAACACAGTGAATGGGATCCAGCTCACCTAACTGTACTGGTTTAACTTACCCATCCACGCTGGGTTCACAGACCAGCAAATCCAGAGGGAAGTCAGTGGCTGTCCCCTAGACATCTCTCACCTGGGGTGATGGGTCCCCCTGCCACTCCCCAGCCATTTGCACCCGCTCGGAGAGGGGCAGAGCCTGCGACGGGCAGGACCCGGGCAGCTGTGAACACTCCAGACCCCCTTCTGAAATCTCCTGCCAAATAAAAGCAGTGACTTCTTTACATGTTTCTTTGTCATGTCATCTTCCCGCCCAAGGTCATCCTGTTTGTCTGGGTTGGTTGGGGTTTTTTCCCCCACTAAGAAATAATTTCTTTCACATACACCTTTCAGTGAAACATCAGGTTGTTTCTCAGACCTTATTATTATCCAAAGCCATGACCTCCATAAGTAGGAGAACAACCACCAATACAAATTTGCACTACATTGCTGTATTACATCGGTAAAACACTGTTAATAAAACCCAGAAATAAGCTATCAACTCAAGTGAAAAAAGTACGAAAAGCACAAAAGCACCTGGTGAAAGATGGACTGGAAGGAGCCAAGTGCTGGTAGTATCCAGTAAGGTTCCAATACCTAGCAGGAGCTTGTTGCTTGTGCTGAGCTATCTACTGTATTTGATTAAATCCTTGTCCTGTAGCTGTGCCTCTGGCATTTTCAAGCCAAATCCTCCATCAATGTTAAAAAATTTGGGCTCCCCATGCAAACTGGCTAACAGTCTGATCCAAACAAAAACATCAGCAAGTCTCAAAAGCAGTAGGAGATACTATTAGTAGCTGATCTATTGGAGGAAGGATGGACCAAGTATGATGAAGAGATTAAAAATAAGTTCAAAGATGTGTGTGCTTGGCCACTCTGCTTTCTGCCCTCATCATCTAACGTGCTCACCATAGAAGAAACCTCTGGTTTAATTAGAAGCACCAATCTGGGATTCATGCATTTATATAACAAGGCACTTTGGGAGAAAAAAATTGGAAAAAAAGACCTTTTTACCAAGAATACTCTTCCCTTATATTGATTATTCATGTCTGTAACAATTAAAGCATGGCACTGCACAGCAGCCAGCCCTCAGTTCTGCACACGCGGAATGACGATTGTTGCAGGCAGCTAAGGTCAGAACCCGTGTGGTGCTGATCATGCTGCAGAAACATCCTGAGTTTCCTCCAGCTTTCATCCTGCGCTGCTGTAATGAAACTTTTGCTGTTTTCCAAAACACATTCTGGCCATAGGTTTTTTATTATTTTTTATAGCCAGACGATCTGCTGTCTAGCCAGAAAGTTAAAACGGATTTAGCTTCTATTTTTACTCTGCATTTGAATTAAGTTTTGGTGTTTTTTTTTTTTAAACTCACATCTGCCACTTAAAAAAAAAAAAAATAAGGCAAAGGCCATGATTAACTTCATTTCAGTGGATTTGTCTTAAACCCTAGCAGGTTCACTTGACACATTTTTGCAGAACAGCGAGGACATTTGGGATTAGAGTTACTCCTTGTAACAGTGTCACCAGCATCACAGCAGCATGCAAGGCACTGATCAGGTTCCCTCTGCCTCACTCCCCCAGCTCTGATCCCAGAGCTGACCTGATTTACATCATGAGCTGTGTATTGAAACCCAGGAGAAGGGAAAGGGCTGAGATTCCCGGAAAATAAACTCAGCTGGCAAAGAGGTTAACCCATTTATAAAAGCATGCCTCCTGTTGCTGAGTGTGCAGAGTTTCATCCATTTAAGGAACATAGGCCAAGATCCAGATACCGACACTGCCTGGGGAGGGAGAAGAAAGAAGCAGATGAAGAAAGAGTCCAAATGGATCAGTTGCCAGCTCAGCAGTTGAAATGATTTGGGGGCCTTCTGGGAGGGAAAGGAGTGAATTAAGAAGTAACATCTCAGAGTGATCATTTGCAGCACCTGATACAAGAAAATCTTTTCTTCCTTTCCAAGTGTCACTCATTATAGGTAACTTTGGAAAACCTAATGTACCCTTAAAAGCATTCCCAAAGTAGATGCAATCTGTCATCAATGGCAGAGGTTTATGTAATCTCACATTTAGAGTGAGGAAAATAATCTATGGAGGAGCAGAAACAAGAGACGTGATAGTCCTCAGGCCTTTCTCAAAGGATTCCCAGCAAACAGCTCAGTTGACACAGAGATTACCACTTTGGTACCCTTCTGGGCATGAAGAGTTTTACTCATTTGGTGATCCCAGGTCTAAATCTGGATTCTTCTAAGCTTGGAAATACAGAACACTATTTATTGCCATCATTACAGAATGGGAATAATGGTCTTACTCAATGACCTTATTCCAAGACTGTTTTCTTCACTTTCATAAAACACTTCTGCTGAAGCATCAGATACACAGGAATAGGTTTAAACAGAGCACTTTGGGAATTCCATTCACACCTGATACAGGGAACAACAAGTGGTGCATTGGGTATTCCCTGGGCTGCATGTGCCAGGCGTGGGTGAGGGAGAAGCGTGGATGCCAGATGCTTGGCTGAGACCTCTTTGCACATGGAGACCTCCACAAGCGGGGGACCAGGGCTGGGCAGGCAGAGCATCCCTGGAGCTAAGTTGAGCTGCCGGGGGCTCAGCTCGCTCCCACGCCTGGCTCTGCTTCCATCCTCTGAAGGAAGGTGAATCCAGACCATTTATAGCTCTGAACTGTATTTCAGGCACCGTGCTGTCAGCCCCAGGAACAAACCTGGCTCCAGACCTTTAAGGCTCTGCTTGGTCAGCCAAGGTGCATCTTCCAGGCTTGCGGAGGAGAGCAGGGCCATGCTCTCTGCTGGGGCTCCAGCAGCCAGGCAGTAGCTGTGCCCAGAGCGAGCAGACTGCGCTTATCTGGTGATTTCTTACAGTGACGGGGCAGTACAGGTCAGTGCACCAAAAATACTGGGTTATTCTCATTCTTCACCTGCAGATATCTAGCAGTAAAATCTTCTTAAATTCACAATAGTCCAAAGCCAAGAGATTGACTTCTCCAAGGGATGACTCAGCTAGACCCCTAGCACAGGTACTTGGAGTAAGTTTCAGTTCTTCTAAATCAGATCAAAACCATATTAAAATTGCTATAGGGTTAGGAAAAACTGTCACCACAATACTTACCAAAACCCAACCTAAATCATCCAGCCTGAGACTGGGGGAGGAATCATCCTCCCCTTGTCAGCCAGAAAAGCGTGATGACTGTAATGTTATCAAACCTCTTTCTAAATAAAAAGTGTCAAGCTTATTTTTGTACCTGTTACTATTGCATGTCTGGTCTGTTGTACTAAACATGTGCAAAATTCCTTCTTAAGTGAAACCTAAATTAAAAAAGGAAGACAAGTTTAGATATGATACTATGGGTAAGCAAAAAGAAGGGAGGGAGGAGGAGACTGGGTAATAATCTCCTTCAGATACTTTATTGTGTACCCGTGTGTTTTCCAGACACTTTCTTCATCCATAAATGTAAATATACAAATATTATGTAGTCTCTGAAGAGTAAGAGAAGAGACACACAAGACAGTAGAATGATCGCTTCAGAAATCTATTCTACATTTAAGCGGATTTAAGGCTGAAAGCACTTGTCAATAATTCAAGGGTAAAATACATTAAGAGACTACTGTAATTATCCAAGGCTCAGGCAATATCAACTGGGAAACTGAGAATCAAGGAACAGATTATTAAAAAAAAATTTAGCCATACACACATCAGGGTTTTGTGGTTACTGTGGAGTAGTATGAGAAGGCAGAGCTGAGGCTGGCTGGCTGCCTGCTTGGTCTACATGTATGCTGATTATTTTAAACATAACTAAATTTAAATAGAGAGTTATTTTATTTGCTGACCTCGGTGCTTCCTTACTAAGAGGCACTCAGCCCCTCCAGTAAAACAGCACAGTGACTGTCAGAACACAAATAAGGTTATGCCCCCATCCATGCAAACATAAACAACATACTTCAGTGAATTAGAGCAAAAAAAATTCAATTAAAAGACAACCCCTGGCCCCTGACAGCTGTGCCTCCCTCCCCGAACGCAGCCCAGAACAGGACATCTTGTGTGCTTGAAAATAACCCAGAAGAAACTGATCTGTGTGTAAAAATCATGGAAAACAAGCTGAAAGGGATGTCAGGAGTCCTGCCTCACATGTTGTTGCGCCCTAACTCCATGCAATGACTCTTCAGTAGGTCAAAGACAGCAGCAAAAGGGATTCAGGATTTAAAAGAAATTACTGCCTCCCTTTGCCCTTCTTGTTAATGCTTTGACTTCTTAGTGAATTAAGCTATAAATCTGTCCATTCCGCTCTCCGTAGCTGGAATATTGAGTAAAGACAGAAACTATATTAATACACAGCAATACCATTCCAAAACACAGGGCAAGAACTGGAGGAGCCCAGCTACAGCCAGCTTCCACATCTCGAACGCCTTTGCTCTGCCACACACCCTTCTGGAAGCTGACCCCCTACCCTTGGCTCTGGCTGCACAGTTTAATCCCACAGCCTCGCCTCCAAGAACCAAGGAAAAAAGAGTTAAAAAGAGGCCCCCCTCAAACATAACCATTAAGGGTTTTAGGCAGGGCTATTTAACAGGCAGCGAGCGTGTTCTGTCAGTGCTGCAGAGCTGCTGCTGGAGAAGCGGGCGGGATGATGTTATAAGATGCTCTCACTTCCAAGCACAGCATTTGAGATAAGCTGCTCCTTCAGTGTCCAGAAAGCTTCAGTAGCTGTGAATCCTCTCTGTGCTTGGCTGCAGGTACATTAGGAGAGCTCGCAAGAGAGATTCTGTGAGCGGTACCCTAAGGGATGATGCCTTCCAGAAGGCATTCACTTGAGCCACGATAATAAAGACGGACACAAGTAATCCAGGGACTTCACTGTCCTGAACCCACTCTAAAGACACAGAGCAACCAAGCAGAAAAGAATTCACAGCTGAAAATTTCACAAACAGAGCTGGCAGGTTTCAAACTGGGGCTTTTCTCTGTGATTGTATGTCCTGAGAGCAGCTCCAAAGTCCGTGGGGCAGAAGCTGTGCAGGTGAAGTTGAATCCCCAGAGCTCTCAGACAGGTCTGCCTGATCAGGTTTGGCCGATTAACGCTGCCCTTTCATCTCCACCCGATTAAACTGTAAGAAATGGGATTTATGTGGCATGGCCACGAGACCTCATGCCCTGTGAAGTCTGTGTCCTTCTCCCTGGCCAACTGCTCCTCATCCCTGCTTTGCCCCTTGCTCATGTAGCTTTTTCCCCGTGCAGCCTCCAGTGTCACACCAGCAGACACTCAGCCAGAGTGTCCATCCCTAACAAACGCTGGGCCCACAGACCCATTTCTGGGGGACACGAGGACTTTCTCCTGCAGTTTGCCCAACTTCTACAGCGGTTCCTCAGACCTCTAAGCAGAGTTAGTCCCAGCATTTATTCCAGGTTACACAGCAGCCCTTTGTGGTGCTCTGTGTGTTTCCTCACCCACGCGACATGGGGCTGTCACACCCGCCTGTCACGGACAAAGCAGGCTGAAACATGCCATCCTAGAACATCTGCTGCAACCCCAGAGCTCTCAGCTCTGCCCTGTGTGATGGGATGCTGAAACCAGCTCCAGCATTGAATGTTATCTAGATCCAGGACTTTCTACTTATGCTTATCTACCTTAATCCTCAGAGGAAAAAAATAACACCCAAATCCCCTCCCAGGTAAGACGTGAAGAGTTGGTATTTGTTCAGGTTTGGGGAGGCCAGCATGGTACAGCCCTAACACTGCTGATGTTCCTAGCAAGGATTCCTTAAGGATCACCTGTAGGAATAACGTGATGAAGAATCTGAGCATTTGGGACAGATCCAGCATCACCAGTGCCAACAGAAAACTCCTGCTCATCTCACTGGAGTCTAAAGTAAACCCTCAGGCCCTAGGAGGCAGCTGCTCAGAATTATGCTGGGTCATGCCTAGAGACCAGGCACTGCAGTCCCAGCAGTTGCTGAATATTTTACGATTCAGCTATTAAAAAACATGTGTATCAGACATCTACCAGCGTAGGCATCCCTAACTCTGGCTGCTCCTGGGGAATCAAGGGAGGATATTAGCTATTTCAGGACTGTAGGAGTCCACCTCCAACCAGCCAACCCCTTTACACAGCACAGGGCTGGATGCTCTCAGTGTTGTCAGCTGGGTGTGGGGCTGCCTCACGCTCTGCTGCAGCGAGGAGCCCGAGCAGATTATTCTGCGGTGAGCAGCCCTGGGGATGTCAGGCAGATCAGGGCACGGCCAGGGCAGACGCCTAAGGACAGCAGCCTCCTCCCAGGCTTGTAGGCACACGGGGTCAGGGGCTCCTGGGTGCAAAGCAGGAGAAAGCTTCTGGGAAGAGCAGCTGTAGGGAGCAGGGCACAGACAGGGCAGGTTTGAACAGGCAGCACGGGGTACAGCTGTGATTCCAGCAGTCAGCTCACCCAGGCTGAATCAAGCTGTTCCCAAGGCAGCCGTGGAGGTGTTACCACTAAAGAGCAGCTGGATAACAATCTACTTTACAATTAGCATCAACAACAGTGCAGTTTCATAGTCTTTCTTCAAAACAATAGGCAAACAAGCCAAATCACTGTTAATTATTTTTAATGATTGTTAAAGCCTGCTATGATATTAAATGCCAATCAGTTTATTGTTTCTCAGACTCTCAATGAGAATAGCAATGCCTGCTTGATTAATTCTAGTCCTAACCTAGCTGATCCAAAAGGAATAGCAAACACGTGGGAACTGAAGTCTGTTTACAGAAAAAAAAAAGAGGGTTGTACAACCTTTAATTACAACAGCTGGTGAATTTTTAGTCTTTGTGCCTCTTACAGCGGTGCCATGTAAGACAGTGAAAGATTTCACATGTGAATGGATGCAAAGACCTTATCTATACAAGAGCTGGAAGTACACAAGAGAAGCAGAGTGTCCCTGATTCCACCCCCGACAGCCCAGGGTGGGAAGTGCTACAGCCACGGCTGCATCTTGGTAACTAAACCTGGGGATACAAACATACTGAGTGTCCATCTTAATTAAACTGTGTATTAAAGGTCAGAGTTCCATGTGCAAGTCCTGGATGTCAAAGCTCATCCTGTCAAAATCAATCCCTTAATGACCTCCCCCGGCCCCGGTTAGTGCCCCGACACCGGTTCCGCGGCTGTTCTGCCTGGCTGAGATGAGGCAGACAGACAGCTCATCCATCTGGACACCATCTGCCTCACCAGAGTACTGAGTCATGCTAGCAAGGGCTGGAGAGACCCTGTACATGCTCTGATGTGAAGAACTCACACAGGCAAGGAAAATCCCTCTGTAATCCCTGTGAGGACACAACAGACCTTGTCCTAAAAGGTGGAGTAGCACTGGCTCGGGGCACCTGTGAGGCCGCAACACAAGGAGCTCCACATTTTTTGCACGGTTCACTCTGTGCATCTCTCTCTGCTAGACAGCAGGATGGTCACTTTGAAGCAAGTCCTGGTCTGTCTCACAGCTGACAGGCAGACAGGGGATTTGTCCATCTGTCAGATGGAAAAAGCCAGAGTGAGCCTTCCTTGCAGTCCCCAGGGAGGCAAGGGGACGGTGCACGCTCTCAGTGATAGCCCCCAGACTGGATGGTTACCTGGGGAGCAGGAGCACACATCTACATCTATTCATAAGTCACTCAAAGTCATTCTGTGTGAGCCTTTATGGAGACCAAAAAAAACAAGGACAAAGGATAAACTAGGAAAGATGGGGACACTATACAGACACTGTACCCACTGGAGCCCGCGTCTCATTGTGTGTCAGATGTGCAAGAGCCACAGGGAAAGGGCTTCCAGCAAAACATCCCTCTCAGCTGGCATGGGACATCTCATGGGGACAATGCCTTCCGCTGCATCATGCGGCCAGGAGACAGCACTGGCCACTCTCCACAACACCAGCACTGGCCTAAAGTCTCAGCCTGGCCTGGCGAGGGGAGGAGAGGATGAGGGAGAAATCGAAAATGAGTGTATTTGGCGAGTCTGGGTGTTTCCAGCTGACTGCATCAGGGAAAATGAAATGTTCTCAAAAGATATTTTTAAAACTTGTTTTCATTAAAAATAAAAACCTCTGATCTTCTAAAGGGCAATGGTAGTGTGATAGAGACATCACTAGTCAATAACTGTGATGACAAAATAGAGTCTTTGTAAACACCATGAATCATTAAAATCAACATTAAAAAACCCAGCATTTTAACAACATTTCCTACTTCTGGAAATATTAATGAGGAAGGAACTTAAAGTGCAGTTAACTGTCTGATGGATTGTAATCAGGGACCCGCTACTCCTGGAACAGGAACTGATCAGACTTTTGCCAGTACTTTCTGCAGGCTCTGCAGAAAGGGTCTGCACACCACGGTCACCCCTTGGCCTTATCCAAGTCCCCTGGCAGCATCTTGGTGGCACTGGCTGTCCAACTGCATTAGTGGAAGAAAACCTAGATGTGGTCCTTCACCAGGAGGGGACCTCCTCCTTCAGCTGCTATGATGGGCTCTGCTGCTTTTCAGGAATAGCCTCCATGTGGGTTGTGCATATGAAGTGCAATCATAGTCTTGATGAAGGACCTAATTTTAATGCAAGTCTCGAGAATTATTTTGATTATGACTGTAAAGACAAACCTGAAGATTTGACTTCATGAATAAAAACCCATCCCCTGGAAACAAGCACACATGGCATTCCCTGCCCACAGCAGGGGGGTTGGAACTAGATGATCTTTAAGGTCCCTTCCAACCCTGACAATTCAATGATTCTGTGATTCTATGAATCCGACCTCTTATTCTTCTGATGGGAGCACAACATCTTCTCCCATTAAGAGTTTAGGGATTTGGTTGGTTGTTGTTTATTTGGGTTTTTTATAGACAAGTACTTGAAAAAAATGACTTAAAAATTAGAAAGCAGAGGAAGAAAACACCCCATGGTTTCTCACTGGCACTCTCCTGATTTGGTGGAGCTTCACTTTGACTCCCCAGGTCTAGCAGCTAATTCGTGGCCACACACAAGGTGCATTTACACAGGAGAACAGCACCGTGCGGTCCACTCACCGCCACCCTTGTGCTGGGTCGGGCTGCTGAAGAAAGCCAGCGCCTGGGCCGAGGAGGCAGCAGCGCTTGGTCCCCTCAGCCAGGGCGAGGTGTGGTGACCCGGGTGACCGCTGCACCCACCCACCCAGAGCTGTGCCCGCTGCTTCCTGCGGCCACCACGGAGACCCCGGGGGATGACTTGCCGTGACCCGGTGTCGTCGTTGCCGTCACCGCGAGCCGACCCGCTACCCCGGGGGACCGAGACTTGGCTGCGCTCTGCAAACGCAACCCAGAGAAGCCATTTCCACGCGTGGCCAGGAGAGGGCAATATTACTTCACCGAAGCCACTCAAAGGTCCTGCTAACTCCGGACCGAGCACAAACCCGTGCTAGGAAATTGGGGGGCAGGGGGAGGATAACGTTTTATACCAACCCTACACTGCATTTCTGCTCCCGAAGTTTACAACTGTTCTGTAATTCGCTGCTTTATCCGGTCGAGGAGCGTGTCCCGTCAGAGCCCTGCACACCAGGGGACCTCTCAGCCCACTCAAGTTTCCACCCGGAGTTCTGAAGAGCACGGATTTATCCTCAGGGAGCAAGGGTTAATTTAAAGCACATGCTTAAATATACTTGAAGAAAGGCAGAAACAAGCAAATTTATTTTAGGTATCTGCCAGTCCAAAGAAGGGGAAGCAGCAGCATCAAGGAGCTTGGGTCTCACTGGCATGTGCCTGCAGGCAGCACAGCATCCCCTCCATTTCCAACCAGTGCATCCTGCTGATCTGGCCTGGCACAGACCTGTGCCCATTCTGGGTGCCTCTGCCTCTATCAAGAGAGATGCAGAGGGTGGCACCGCCAGAAGTTCTCCACTTCCCCCGTGAGCTTTAAACCCGTGGACACAGGAGGAGTTTTTGCTCCACGCTTCTCCCTGCTCTTTCTTCTGCCACCCTGCTTCAAAGCTTTGGAGGAAATCTCTCCCTCACCCACGAGGAAGGGGGTCTGAACCACAAAGCCACGCTGGGACAGGGTGTGCCGCTGCTTAAAGGTTTTTCCCAACCCCCTGGGCAGCATCAATGCACCGTTTTACCTGAACTTCTTAGCAGCTCAGAAGTTGTCTCCAACCACTGAACTAGGAAAGCAAGTACATTAATTTCTGTTCCTTTTCTCAGCGCTTTTCCAGTGCCATGAGGGCCAAGGGAAGGTTCCCACTGTGGAACCAGGGCTCAGGAAGGCAGTGAAATGGTACAGAGGGGCACAGACACCCGGCACTCAAGTGTTTCCTGGGAACCACCTCATATTCAGAGAGCTTTTGCCAAATCTGGGACAAGTTTCCTGGCAGACTGTGCCTGGGTTTCAGTCTAACATTCACCCACCACAGCAGATCTTTATCAAGAAGATCACCCCAGGGCAGTGCAGACACAGCATCCTCCAAGGGATTTACCGGGTTCAGTCTATTTTTTTCATATCAAAAAGTCAAATCTCACACAATTTGACATTTCCTATAGAAATGTTCCTTGATGACTAACTATAAGCAAAATACCATGGTTAGATCTCTAAAAAGCTGTTTCATATGACCTTTAGTTGTCCTGAATAGCAAGAGGTGAAGTAGCCACTCCTGCAGAAAGGCTGTGCACCAGAACAACCATGGCTGGAGTAATTAGCAGCCTGTGTGCTTCAAAGAGCTGAAAAGAGCTTTACAAACACTGAATAATGAAGCACATCAGCTCTACTGGCTCATCTGGCCAAGGGAAAGGAAGGCTCAGCTGACACACCACAGACTTCTGGAGAGCACAGAACGCACCAATGGCACAATGGTTCAAGGCAAAGACAGAAAAAACTGTCAGCCCTGGAAAATTAAGAGAGACTTGAGTCAGTCCAAACACATGTGGCTTGACCTAGATGCTCTGGGGAATTGCTCCGTGATTTATATCTTTTTAACTACTGTAAAACCAAGCACCTACTCACTAGCATCCCATCAGGCAGGGACCTGGTGCAGCAACAGCACGGAGGGGGACACGAGTGGCTGTAGAAGGTGGGAAGACACAGGTCACACCTCCATTGGAAGCAAGCTTAGCATTCTTTAGAGTATTTCCCTATCCTTAGGGACAGTCTTTTTTGCTTTTGACTAATGCAATTTACACATTTTTATTGGTTTCTTACTTTCCTTATCCTGACATTCAGCAAGTGAAATCTACTTTACTGTGTTGTGTCTCCAATTTGCTGGAATTGTGAAAGGTAAGTTTGCCTAAAATACATTATATCCATCTTTCTTATTACTTTGAGGCTGGATTGTGCCTTTATATGTTTGTCTACATCCAGTCCATACCTGCACTGAACTACAGCAGCTGTCCTATCACTCAATGACCCCTCCCAGCAGAGAAGGGGCATCAGGAAAAGCAGAGGAGACCCATAGGTTGAAATGGATTTAATGAAACAGCCAAATGAATTCCAATGCCAATATAAAGTATATAAAGTTACACTCACCCCAGTGAACATGCAGTGGTCACAACAAACAGGAAAACATCCTCAAGAGAAAGGTCAGGAGAAGCATCCTCTTCCTGAGACTTCCCCCTTTATACTGGGTGTGATGTTACTGGTGTTGGGAGCACCTGGAGCCAACTCGGGGCAGCTGCCCTGGCTGACTCCAAACTGCTCACAGCCT
>WUAM01000273.1:580373-593303 GCA_024336885.1 Actenoides hombroni | reverse complement strand
GTCGGGGCAGCTGCCCTGGCTGACTCCAAACTGCTCACAGCCTGCAGCCCATGGCTGGCCCAGGATTCCATCCCAGACAAACCAGGACTTCATATGCTGAGCTGGCCAGCCACACTGACACAAACATGTGGCACCATTTTCAGGGCTTTGAAAGACAAAGATAGCTTTTTGAATATGGTACAAATGACTCCTTGCCATTGGTAATTACTCTTCTGGTTGAAGACACCTACGTTTTCCTACCTATACATGCAGAGCTGGAAAATGATTAGTTTTCCTCAAATAGTACAATGATTTTGAGTCAGCCAAAGCAAACATCATAAAATCCCAGTAACGTGACCAGAGCTCACTGAACTGCACAGGGCCTCAGCTGCAGTTTATTGCCATGGAAGACGTGGCTCCTGTGACCCTCTCCTGCACATCATGGTTGCTCCATAAGGCTGTGCAGTGTCCATCAAGGGACCTGCCAAAGATTAAATGGGGATTTCTTTTGACTCAAGACAAGGAAGCTGTGGCCAGAATCTCCAAACAGGGATGTAGCTGAAAGGAAATCGGTTAACTGGTAATAGATGGACTATTACATACAGAAAAAAACCCAAAAAAAACATGTCAGAAAAAAAAATCATTACAATCCAGGTAGTTTTCTGCAGAGCTGAGATAAATATTACAACTGTAGCAATTACAGGATGAAATCTTCAAAGCAAATTGGCTAAAATCAATGAAAATCAAGTCCTTGGTTTTCCTTTTAACATTTTCGGCATCTGTGCCAGTAAAGATATAAAACTGCTGGTTTATTATGGCATAATAACCATGACAGCTCATAAATTATTTCACAGATTGCAAAAAAAATGCATTGATGAGCGGTCCTGGTGTAGTGGTTTGTGGGAGCCAGGGAAGAGCTCGTTCGGATCACACAGAGCCATTGACCAGTGTCTGCGGTCGGATCGCTTGACCTTCTCGTTCTTCACTCATCCTGGCTGGAAAGCGCGTTAAGTGCATCGCCCCTGGAAGATGACAGGGTGCGTTCGTGCATTAGCGGGGCTCTCGCCCTGGGTAGGATATTGCGCTTCTCCTGCCCCTGCAGCCGGCAGGGTCTGGTTTCCTAAAGTGTTACACAGAATCCTGTGCAAGTGATGTTTTACATTTCCTAAACCTTTTATATCCTTGAAGTTTGAGAAATGAGATAGTATTAGCTTTCCTCTCCTGGATTTCTAAAGACATTTCAGGCTTGTATTTTATCTAAATCATTTTATGGCCCATTAATTGAAGAGATAATGTTTCGCAGCATGGGATGAAGGGTCATTTAGCATTTTCAGCAGTGTATTTTCAGCCAGAAGGATGATTTTTTTTTTTTTCACAGTTTTAACAACCAACAAGTGAGCCAGCCTTTGCTAGCCACTGCTCTTGACAGATGTGAATCTTTCTGCTTAAATTTAAGCAGAAGAAATAGGTTTCTGATTAAAATAGCATGATCTCTAATGCCAAGGTTGAAAGTTCTGAAAGGGCAAGGGAGGCAGGAGCTACTGGTTTTGGTAAGACAGAATGAAACTGCCCAAAGGCCTAGCCACTGGCTCACATCAAACTCCAAGAAACTTCTCATATGCTAAGTAGTAAAATCTGTGTTTTCAAAGAAAAATCTAGTTAAAATACACAAGGAATTGTGCAGTTATAATTCACAGGAGTCACAAAAGCAGCCAAGGCAGGAGTCACTGGACTTGCAGAGACACCTTTACAGCTCTGCGCCTATTTCCACCTCTCTGCTCTTTGGTGGTTTATTCTAATCCTCTTTCTTTCCCCCCTCATGTTCTTTTGCCCCATCTATCCCCCAAGCCGCTGTAACTGGCAGCGTTCGCTGCCTCCTGATCTCCCACGCCTCCTGCCGCGCTTATCTCAGCCATTTGCATTGAAAGGTCTCTGGGACAAGGGACACTCAAATATTGTGTTTTCCCAGCTCCTTTAGGCCAACTCTCGTTCCTGAATTGATGTATAAGGTGCTAATCCACTCACTATAAGAAGCCACAGAGTGTCTTAACCGATAGCACTTTTAAAATAGGTTATAGCTGCTGAGTTTGGGACCAAATTAACACGATATATCTACTCCTTGTGACATCCGTGAGAACACTTGCAATGTCCCTTTAAAATGCCAAGACAAAACAGGCTCTTTCTATCCTTTCTTATGTGCATAGCTTGATGGAATACAAATTTTGATTTTTTTGCAATGGGCCTAGAGGACTGAAGTCCTTGCAGGGAAAGATTATTTCCGTCATTAAATGAAACTCCTGTTTTCCATTAAGCATGTCGGTGGTGTGTCCATGTGCACTTTCATAAAAATTAAATAGGTAGATGATTTGTTGGTGATGGGGTAAAGGCCTGTAACTGAACATTAAAGGTTTTGCCAGGAGAAGAGCTGTGAGACAAGTCAGAATCAACCTACTGAGAACTTGGAGGGAGCCTGTGGCCTTCTGGTGAACACCCAATGAGCTCCTGGTCTGGGTGGAAGCAGGAAGGTCCCACTGTAAGTAGGTAGAATTAAATTAGAGATGAGTAGCAGATAAAACAGATGAGAGAGACATAATCTGAGGTAAGTGATTAAAGAAGCAAACCTATTGCATTAATAACATGAAATAAAAAAAATGTGTGTTCAACTACCCCTTCCTTTCTAAGGAGAAGCCGGAACTGTGGCTGCAGCTTGAATACACCTCCACCTTCCATCCAGCCAGTGCAGGCGTTGATGTCCATGGAGTCCAGCAGGAGCCACCAAACAGCCAGGACAACAGGGTTCTCCATTCAGTCATCACACCAGTGGGCTAAGCTAACACAACACTGAGTTCTCCATTCAGTCATCACACCAGCAGGCTAAGCTAACTCGGTTATCTACAGCTGAGAGATTTGACAAACTGTGGTGACATCCTAGAGACTCTTCAGATTCTTCCGCTTGAGAACTTCTGCCCCCAAAGGCAGCAGATGATAGCGGAGAAAAAAGGGGTGGGGAGAGCAGTTGCAGAATTGCTACAAAGCTGTGAATGCAGTTATGCTGCTGGAAGCAAAAAGGTCCTGAAAAGTTCCTGTTTCTCATTTTTTCACCTCTCTCACCTTCACAGGGTTCACTTTCCTTGCAGCAGGTTATGCTGTGCTCATGCAACTCTGTGGGGCACCACTGCCAACAAAATCAGCGTGAGGAGGAATGCCAAAAATCACACAAGGAGGGAACTTCCCAGACTGGCTTTGCCAGCAGAGAAAGGAGAGAAGCTATAGAGAGAAAGGAGAGCACCTACACCATACGTCTAATTTCTCCTACCAGAACTGTTGCATTCATAGCTCATGAGACTTAAAATAGATCAGCTTTTCTGCTACTGTGGGAGCCAGGATAGGAAATCTTGATCCCCAAATTAAGGCACTGCTGTAGATGAACTTCTACAGTCTCATTCATGTTTATCTCAACCACGCTACCAAGCTCTGGCCCGCCTGCCTTATTTTAACCCAGTCTGTGGATGGTAATGCAAACATTCACCAGAGAACTCACCAGCACATTAGGAGGACTCAGTGAAGACCTTGTAAAGCACGGTACAACAGGATGAATGCCAGATTCTGTACCGGGATGTTGTATCTTTTGTTTCATCAGAAAAATGTTAAATAAACCAGATCTCTGTATACACCCACACCTCTTTATATTTAAAATATATGACTGTTATTTATAATTGTATTTCTCTATTATCGCTCATATCTCCTAACTCTAGAAGCTAGACTTGTGTAAGCCTGTAACCAAAGATTGTCTCACTGATGTTTATACAGCTTCGATAACAAAGATTTATTTTTTTTTAAGGCATGTAAATAAGTATATTGTGTAAAGGGGCCGGGCCGCGCACAAGCTTTATGATGAAATAATTCGTGTTGTGTCCTTATTTGAATTTCCATATTTACTTAACAAAAGGTTTCTCTGGGGCTTCTCAGTCCATATTTACATAGATCCATCAAAGATGGCATAGTTAGACGCAGGATGTAGTTGAACCCAGACAATAGCACAGCAGGGTTAAGGTATTGGGCTGCAGCTAAAGTGTTTTGTTAGGAAGATCTGGTAAGTGCTTAGACTTTTTGCTAAAATAAAGACCCTAACAACAGTGGGAATTCAACAGGGTAATCACACTTAATGCAGACTGTTTAGAGCAATTAGAGGTGATTGGCAGCGTCTTAAAGCCCTTAAACAGAAACAACATATAAAAAGAACTGACCTCAATTGGATTTCAGCGTCATTGCCCGTTTCAGTCTAATGCATTATATCAACTGGTTTAATGCACCTCAGAGTAAAGCATTTTTTCTGGGTCCTGCGGCTGTATTGTCACCGAGACTTCCTCTGTCAGGCAAATATCAAAACGCTCGGTGTGATGCGCAGCCCTATCAGCAGACAGTGTAAATAAGGAGTTTGTACTTGCCAGGAGATAAATCTCTTCCCTGATGCCCGTGAGGTGTTTGTCAATGAATGGATCAGGAATGCCGCGGGGCAGGCAGGGAGACAGTGACAGATGATCCAATCCCAGGATGGGCTGCAGAGCTTGTTCTTGATGAAAAACCGAGGTTTGCGAAGGCTCATTGCCGAACAACTGTGGATTTGTGCCCATAAATAACACACGGGGAGATATTTCGACTACGGTGGGTGCAATACTCTGATTTGAATCTATGCACGCATACTGAAGTCACTGAAATGAGGATGATTTTTCACTTCTCCAGGATTTAGCTCCTAGCTCTAAGTGGAACTGGGGGATGTGATGAGTCACCAGGGCAGCTGCAGGCACCTGAGGAGCCCAGTCAGGGTCTATTTCTGTGATTGTGTCTGGGCCCACATGTGCTAAGGCACGACACCCGCTGACGCTACCAGATGTTGAGTCTGTTGACCAGATGTCTGTGCTGGGAAGAAGAGCTGCTGGAAATTACAAAGCCGTGTTTATCCAGGTAGAGACAGGGTATGGCCATGGTATGGCCACAAAGACAAACCATCTACCTTGGTTCAGCCACAACAGATAAGGTTCTGGTCTGACGTCCTCACCTGGGCTCCCTCCACTGCCAGTGGAGACAGAATAGGCCCCTTCCCGGGGAGATTCCTGCGGCCCCAAGAGGGTTTGTAAACCAGGTGGGACAAGAGGGTGTCCCCAGTGACTAGCTACGAGAAGGACATACGCATTCAACTCATCCCAGGCACTTTGCTTCCACTGATGGAGGTTTAGATGAGTGCTTGCACAGTGTGTCTGGCACAGTTCAGAGGTCAGTGGAAGGATCTGCCCTTTGGGACTGGTGGACATCCCATGCACACAGATCCCTCACCCACTTCAGCTACAGATGCTGGAAAGCCTTCCCTCTGATTTCAGATCCTTTAGGACTGGAGTTTTCTTTTGCAGTAGCACACAGACCTCCCAGCACACATGGTTAACTCCTGAGCCATTTGCCTGTCCCTCTTTGCTCCTTACCAGTCATAAAGCCAGATGTCTCAAATCTCTGCTTATATGCACAGTCTACCAATAGCAGAGCAGGTAAATGTCATTTTGTATGGTTTCTATGTTAGCATAAATAAAGTTCCATTATTTTACTACATAAGAGACCAGAAATAGTGAAATTAAATTAATATCCCCCAAAGGCAAGTTCTCAAAAATGAAGAAACAGCATCATTTTGGTTGCTGGGCTAGCAGCATCATTTTGAGGCTTTTTGCTACACAAGCAACTTCACTCCAAGTTTTGCTTTCATTTTTAAAACATTAACTGGAGGCAGAGGCTTATGGCTACTTAGAATGTTAGTTAATTAAAAAAACATTAAATTAACATCCTTTCCCTTGCCATGGGGAGAACACAGCCAGAGGATAATGAGTTTTATTAACTCTCATAATGTCAGTGTTGATTGCATCCAAATATTGGATCCGTTATTTGTCAGTCCCCAAAGAACCACCTAGAGAAGAAAACGGGTCAAGGATTAATTGATCGGTGCAAGGTTCTCTCCTCCTTCCAGTCACAGTTTTGCTCTGTACCATTGATATGGGGAGCTGAGGTGTTTGGGTTATTCCTGCACAGCACCTATCAGCGTACCCCCCCTTGGGCTGCTGCCCAGGCAGGGACATCACTGCAGCCTTCCAGCAGCTGCCAGGTACAGTTACCAACAGCACTGCTCTTGAGCAGGAACCAGGGAGGAATTTTCTAACGAAAGTTTTGGATTAGTGTGTTTTGTTTTGCTTTTTTTAAAACCTCATGCTAATTTCTGGAGATGGAGACATTAACTGAGAATGTTTCCCCTCCAGGACATCCTCCCCAGGAAAGGACTCTCCAGCACAGGAATCCGGAGAGACATCTCCACCCCGGATTGAGGAATAGATCAGTGATTAGGACACTTGGCTGGGAGACCTATTCTTCCTCTGCCCCAGCTTTGCAGTAGCCCAGGGCTACTGCGGGAGGAAGAGAATTTTCCTCAAGCTCCTCCAAGAGCTTTGTCCCTTTGGGTAAAAAAGCCAGTGGCAAAAAAAGTGTCAAAAAAAAAGTGTCAAAAGGTGTGTTACTTCCTAATACAGAGAGATTTATCAAACACCTTGTTGATGTTCCTATAGCTCCTAGGCAGATTTTCCATAAATTGCCTCATGCCTGCACCACCAGTGACATTTGCCTGGGTGGGACAGGCAGAATGCTAAGGCTACAAAAAGGGGGGAAATCAACCAACCAACCAACCATTTCTGTTCCCTGAATTGCCTTTTTGTAGTGGATCCAAGAGGAACAAAACTGCTGCATTTGGTCGCAGGTAGCCATTAATTCATGGGCGTTAAGGGATTGAGTCCTATCTTCACATCTCTCCACCCTTGTTTGCCTCCTTTTTGAGGGGAGAGGACTCAGATTATGATTTATTTTATTATTTTAAAAGAATTTTACCTCACCAAGGAAAAATAAGGTTGGAAAGAAACATTTCCTAGCAATTGATTCTATGATTCTAATTTTCCAGACAAGGGATTGGGGGGTATAATTCCAGCCTTTATTACAGACAGCCCTGAGCTGGAAAGCAAAGCCACAAATCCCACTGAAGATCCCATGGGTTTGGTGTCCAAAGTATTTTCTAAACTGTAAAGAGCAGGCAGCCCTAAAAAGTCTAAAGCAGCCACAGATTTAGAGGAAGCAAGCAAAAGCAATTGCTTTCACTGCGTGTTTCTGTCAGAGAATGGGTGACTTTTCAGGAATTTGCCTCATTCCCCACCTTGGGCCCAGCCATCTCTGTTGTTTCCATGTTGGCTCAGCCTTTGGCTCTATTCTGTGGTGACCAGCCAGCTCTGCAGCCAGGGCACGGAGGTTCTACCTTTCTGAAATTAAACAGAAATGCAGCATTTCCTACCCCTTAAACTGTTCATAAAGTGGATTTTGGTTTAGCTCATGTTCAAAGGAAATTTGAGAAGCAGAACTGGATGAAGAGAATAAAAAAATACAAACATTTAGATATCATTTATCAATTGCAAACTTGTGTATCAGTCAGCATGTCCCAGCTCTTTAGCAGAACAATGGTAAATACAATGTTGAAGCAGCTGAACACTCCCTCAGCAGATCCAATGCAGCTGCTGAGGGGCACATCCTCTGCACCACACTAGAAAACTGACCCGAGTTATTTTTAAATAAAACAAATGAAAAAACCACTTAAAAAAAAAAAGAAAGCCCCCCCGTAAGTCAGCACCATGACTTGTATCAGCAAGAGGAACACTGTAGAAGGCAAGACAAAAGGGTTTAATGCACTCGGTGTAATAAACTTCATGCTTGCTTATTCTCAAGAGGCTCAGTAAAGCTTCTGCTGAATTGAGCAAGCCAACCTCTCCCAAAAAGAGGTGATGTTGCTGGGTATTGATGCTCAAAGCCATCTGCAGCTTGGAGAGCTGCGTGTATTTCAGCCCAGGCAAATCCTCCAGGGTAGCCTTGTTTTGTTAAAATGGATAGAGAAGCAGGTTAAAGGGGCTGTAGATAAATAATAAATGAGTGACAGCTCAAGACCACAATCAGGCCAACGTTAATAAGCATCAATTCCAAAGGATAAGGGATTCATCTTTAGAAGTAACCACCACATAATAAATGTCCTACTACAGACTTAATGGATAAACTCAGTTGGTGCTGCAGTTGCTTACAGAACAGCGAAAAGGTTATACAGAGGAAAAGTGACAGTGAAAGCCAGATGACTTCTGATTTCAACCTTTCCTCACCAGGCAGGGGGTGGGGTTTATTTCCCTTCTTCACTGTGCCCTTCCAGAGCATCCAGAGAACGCTACAAGCAATTGCAAGACACATAGGCAAACATTTTTTTTCCCTTGCACAGGCTCAGCAACAGCCTTACAGTCACACACAGAGGGAAAGACCAGCAGAACATGTGTCTGCCCTCCTGTCACACAGTCCTCATCTTCCAGAGAGGATCTCCCCGGCGTCACTAGCTCTGCGCTGTGTACTGCTGGCACCTTACCCCCAACCCCAGCTGGGCAAACTTAAATCTTGCTGACTGATTGGAACTATACTACATTCAGTTCCAGCTATTCTGGCAGGTCGTCTCCAGGCAGATGAAGCAATCTGTAAAAAATAACATTTCCAAAGAAAAAATGGTGAGTCAAATTAGATCTTTTTTTGTTTGTTTTCCTCCCTCTCTTCTATTCTTACTGCTTATGTGATCAAACTGTACTGAAAGGAAGACACCCCTCTGATGCGTCTGGCTCCTGCTGAGCATATTAGCTTATCTGTCTCTTAATCCCATCTTTTACAAAATTGAATGCTGTGACAAATCACAGCAGTTCATACTGGTTTAAGTTCCTCAGCTCTAAACAACTTACTGTTATATTTTCTTTGTCAAAGGACTCCAGCCTTAGAGACAAGATAATGACAATGTCCAGATTCATTACACGAGATCAACTTAGGACCAACAATGACTGGTTAGAATCAGAACTTTCATATGTGATAAGACATCACAACATCAGGAGAGACTTTCAGGAAAGAAGATGTAAAACATGTAATTAGTCAGGACTGACTTTACACCTTGATGAGCTCACAGCAGTGCAAGCATAACTTAAATGCTCTAGAGTACATCAGCCAGGCTTAGAGTTGCATCAGGCTGACTCCAAAAAAAGCCAATTCCACAGTCGTGCCATAACCCTGGTTTACCATAAATCAGTAGAGTTATCCTCCAGACCCACACCCTGGGTCTAGCAGGCCCCAAATAGTTAAATTCCATTCATATATTTAAATTATAATGTCTCAAACTGTGCTATTCCAAACTATAAAGATCATAACCTCCTCATTGAGGCACACTTAATCTATACTTACCTGCTAGCTAACTAATCTTCCATATGTTTCTAAGTATTTTACTACAGTGTTTGGGGTTTTTTTGGCTGGCCACTTGTGATATCAAAATCCTCTCAGATAAGGACATAAGATGAGAACGTGAACTCAGGAAGTCAGATGTTTCACCTACTCCTTTACTACACTCACATTTTCAGTGCAAGTTGCTTTAAATACTTGAAATTGTATTTTAGAGAAAAAAACCCAGATATTTATTTTTTTAATAAAAAGATACAAATGTAAGGATTCTAGTTTTGAAAACAGAATGAATCTAAACATAAATTACTGAAATAACTTTTTTTTCCTGATATTTCCAGTAGAATAACACATGGATCGACACTAGATGTTAGTAAACTGCTGCTCCAGCTCACTGTGGGTAGTTGGCATCAAACATTAGATCCATCAGTGGCCATACACATGGAAGACACATACTAAAATTTCTTTTTATGCCATTAGTGGTTATTTCTTGTATGCTGTTTGCTAAAAAACCTCACCTGCATCATTGTTAATCTGACAGATTGCTGTCAAAATACGGTCATAAAGGCTATAAAACCTGATTCTTAATGAAACCACAGAGGTTTCTTGTGGTACTTAAAATTTCAGCAAAGCAATTGAGTAAGCAAAGTTTGAGATTCAGCCTTCAAGCTCAGCACTCAGTAGGCCACAAAATAGCATTTTCACATTAATCAATTTTGCCTTAACTTTTCTTTTTTTTTTTTAGGTTGTTTGGTTTGTTGTTGGGGGTTTTTTGTTTGTTTGGGGTTTTTTTTGTTTTGGTTTTGTTTGTTTTTTAATTAGGTTTGTAATCTATGTTGCTTCTTTCCATATCCAGCAAACTTGGGATAACAGTCCCAAGGTAGTAAGAGATTGTGCTGCAGGCCTTGATAATGAAAAAAAAACCAAAGCAAAAAACCCCCCACACAACAAAACAACCAACCAACAAACAACAGCCCCCAACCTCTCTGAGCAAACATAGATTTCTGGGCAATTATAGCAGATGGACTAAATTCCTCCCTGATGTGATTCATAAATTCATCCAACCCCATTTGCCGAAAGGAAGCTGAGCACCATACCTGGGTCATTTGGTCTGATTTATATCAGAAAAGAGTACAAAAGAAAATGGAGCTTCTCTATCTTGCTCTTGTCCTCTCCTAGATTCCTGTTACTGTATAACAGGCATCCTTTTCCTTTAATTACCTTCTTCACGGCTTGAGAGCTTTGATGACTTGATTAAGCCTTGCAGTGCAGTTCCAGTCCCTACCCATCTGATTAATTAGCCCAAACCTTATTAACTTCCTAATTCCAATCAATAATGCACCGATGCCGAACTGTGCAAGGGCAAACTAAGGATAGCAATTTTATCTGAAGATTCAAAGCCACACACGGTTGGTTCTTTTACCCAGACTTCTTTATAGTTGCAAAATTAAAACCACCCAGAGGGAATATATGTGCAGAGGGACATGTTTTGTCACCACCTGCCACACCTGCACCGTGCCCGCCAGAAAACTGGGTGACAGCAGCACCTCAGTGGCCCCTCCGTGCCGAGGTGCCCTTCCCGGAGCAGCTGGCCATTGCTGGTGGAGAACAGCACCCGGCACGTGCAGGGCTGGTACCCTCCTCCTGCGTGACACGCTGGCCCTGGGAAGGCACAGCAGACCCCTGCCCTCCCTGCCCACCCCGTTCACCTGCCAGATCCGACTTCATTTTAACCATGCCAGAGAAGGTATTTCAATGCTGAGGGGTTAGATCAGCAACTGCCCGCTCAGACATAATGGCACCAGGTACGTCAGTGCAAGTTTAGCTGTGGGTGGCTAACAGAGCTGGGAGGTGGTGGCATTTCTCCCGTGCCCCTTACTCTATCACTGTGCTGGGGGTCTCAACGCTCCCCACATCTTGGTGAAAGTCAATCAGGTTTTTTGGTTCCCCGACATTGTCTGAATGTGCTGGCAGAGAATTCAGCACAGCCAGAGCAGCTGGGAAATGTGTCAGGCACTAAAGCTCCCCAGGCTGCACTTTCCCACTTGATTGCCCATTGCCACCATTGCACATGTTTTTATTACGAGTGTATGTCAGACCTAACTTGCACAGTCAATAGCTGGTGTTTTGTCGTGTTTGTTCTTGTTTATTTTCTCACAGTACCACTGACAGTGCAGATAGCATTCAAAGGTCTCCGAAAGCCTGATTCAGCAGAGACTGCACATTAAAGTAGCCATGCCTGTTATGAAGAGCCTGGATTTCTTCAGGTACTGGGAGGGGAATGGGGAAGCCCTCTCTACCACTCTTCCACCTGTAGCAGATAGTCCTGGCAATAGCAAGGACAGCAAAAGGTGCAGTTTACAGCGCGTTTCATTTCTCAGCAACGCAAGCTGCTTGTGATTTGCACCCTCTGAGCTCAGGGTAAGAGTTGTCGGTTCCCCAGCCTGATGCTTGCTGCAAACCATCCTCCACACAACTTCCAGACCAAAAGCACCTGAACAACACCTTAAGAGCCCTGCATTGTGCTAAGAATGTCTGCAAGAGGGGAGCTGCAGGGGTAGGACAGACAGGGGGAAGGCTCCCGAATGCCACTGCTACTCCATTTTCACTGGGGTTTCATAACCTGATCACATGAGCAGCTTTTTCCTTCTCATTAAGGTCTCCCTTTCTAAACAATCTATAGTGCCAAGTACCACCGTTATGCTTTCCACAGGCCACTGACAACAATCCACAGTTCTCTGTGCAATACATGGGCTGGGAGGTATCAAGGGCTCTTAATGGTGCTGTGTCCAGGGTCAATTGTTGTAGTGCAGGAAGGTCTCCAGAGAACTTCCAGAACCCACCCCTCCTGCCTTTGTGTGCAGTGTCATCGATGGGCAGGGACCTTTCTTTCATAGGGAACCTTCCATTAGCAAGGTGGCTTCTGGGCAGAGCCCGTGGTGGAGTGTTGGGATAACAAAGCACAGGCAGAAGTGGCCTTTTATCACATTTGGTCATGAGGCTGATAAGGAGGAGACACTTTTCCTGGGACTCAACAGGAATCGCTACAGAAGCGTACTATTCCTGAAGTATTACTGTTTCTCTGAAGTTTAAAATATAAATGCCCGACATCTCACAATAAGGGTAAAATTCCTTATACAGAATTTAAGAAAAATTCCAAAAATTCATTTGTGTCTCTGAATTTACTGTTTATGGTTTAAGGGTTACATTAACAACTAGTATTTGGATATCAATGGGTTCAGGCTACCTCCTACAGCTTCCTAACAGTATAAACCCACATTTTCCACGTGTATGTGCCAAGATTTGTACAACAGGCAGAGTGAGGCCAGAGTGAGGTCTACTCTGGAACAAAGCTGTCAACAAAGCAGATCCTACGCTGCAAGCAGAGCTGGTTTTGAACAACTCCTCCTACCATACCTTTGTGTCTGGGGCTAAACCACAGCAGTTCTCCATCATCTGATGGCCCCTCCCAGCAGAGAAGGGGATCAGGAAAAACAGAGGAGACCCACGGGTTGAAATGGATTTAATGAAACAGCCAAACTAATTCCAATGGCAACATAAAGTATGTAAAGTTACACTCACCCCAGGGAATGTGCAGCAGTCACAACAAACAGGGAAACAGCCTCAGGAGCAGAA
>WUAM01000273.1:560238-578223 GCA_024336885.1 Actenoides hombroni | reverse complement strand
GGACAGCCGGGGGTGGGGGGGGCGGGGGCGGAGGGGAGGCGGGGAAGCCGCCGCCCCCGGCCCTCCCCCGCCCGGCGCCGTGGGGGCGGGGGGGGCCGCCCCGGCCCCCCCCCCCGCGGCTATATGGGCCCGGGGAGGGGAGGGAGGAGGGCAGGGAGGAGGGGGCGGCCCTCCCCAGGGGTCGCTCAGCCCGGGGGGTGGGCGGCGGAGCTGCCCCGGCTGGCGCCCTTACCCCGGGGCGGAGCCGCAGCTCCTCCCGCAGCGGCCGGGCCGCCTCTTGCCGGGTCGAAGTCGAAGCCGGAGGCGGTGGCGGGGGGGACACCCCTCCCCGGACCCACCTCCCCTGCCACCGTCCTGCGAGCCCCGGGGGGCGCTGCCTCTGCCCAGGGCAGGAAGTCGGAGTGCAGAGGGGATGCTCCCCAAGGATACCCTGCCCGTAGGCCCGTGCCCCCAGCAGCACCCACACAGTGTCTCAGGGGCTGCAGGTGGGGGGGGATTGCAGAGAAAGGGCATTGGGAAAAGCAGAGGAGATCTGTGAGTTGAAATTAAAATGAATTTAATAAAACATCCAAACTGACACCAACATAAAGTATGCAAAGTTACACTCACCCCAGTGGATGTGCAGCAGTCCCAACAGACAGGGAAACAGCCTCAGGAGCAGAAGGGTGAGTGAGACCCTCCAGGGATGGGAAGAAGGGAAGCAGGAGAAGCCTTACTTTACTCAGAATTCCCCCTTTATACTGGGTGTGATGTTACTGGTGTTGGGAGCACCTGGAGCCAAGTCGGGGCAGCTGCCCTGGCTGACTCCAAACTGCTCACAGCCTGCAGCCCATGGCTGGCCCGGGATTCCATCCCAGACAAACCAGGACATATGGAAAGTCAAAAACCACTTCTGAAACTCCAACGACCTGAACATACAGCTGCACGCTCCCAGCCACTGCAGGTTTCACTGGCATAGCTGAGGTGATTTTGTTTTAGCTTGGGGGTGCCTGTCAGGACGCTGGGCTCCTGCTAAGGTTACCCAGGCTCCGTGACCAGGCCTGTGCCAGGACCTGCCCGGAACAGGATCAGGGGAAGTCATCTGGCCCTTGCCCCCTGCAGAGGTGCTGGATGATCCTTGTCTGCAAGGTTTCATCCTGGTTTTGTTGTGGGGTTCCTCCTTCTTCTAATCTCCCCTTCCTCCCAGGTGGCTACATGCTGCAATTGCTATAAAAAGGGGATCTGGGAGGGGTTGCGGGATCCCAGGGGCCCAGGTGAGCACCTTGCCAATGCAGGATGTTGTCCCTGCTGGTGCAGCAAGATGGAGAAATCTTTAGTCCAGACCAAAACCCCCATGCAGGCTGGGTCACCGCAGAGCCCCACCTTGGGTAGCTCATTCCCTGCCAGTGCCCAGCCTGAGTGACACTGGGTGGCACACGGAGGGTGGGATGGGCTGTGCTGCACTGCACTGCAGAGAGCTTGGGGACATGCACCCATGGGTCCCTCTCAGAGCAAGGCAGCACGGGGCTTCCTGGGGCATGGCACAAGCCAAACTGGACACAGACACTGCTGGACTGGGGTGCAAATACAGCCAGGCTGTACTCCTGGAGGTTTAGATGCCATTTGAGTCATTATGGTGTACTATAAAAAACAATAACTTTATCTCTATGTGATCTGTAAAGCATTGCTTCCTTCCTGAAGAAGGGACAGCTCAGGATCCATTTGAAGCAGCCTCAGACAGGGAGACCGTGGCTCCAGACACAGTCGCTGGCTGCACTTGACCGGGCTGAAGCCATCCTCCCAGTCCTGACTTCTTATCTAGCCTGGGTGAAGTGCTCTGAAATAGAGCTTGAGAAAGAGTCACCTGCTGCCCAGGGGAATGAGGCTGTTCAGAGTGCAGGGCCTCGAGCACCATCATTCCTCCCCACCAAGAGCTTTGATTTGGAACTTCCTCTTATTTTGGTGGTTGTTGTTATTGTGGGGTTTTTTTTTGTGTGTGCTTGGTTTTTTGTTTGTTTGTTTGATTTCCACTCAGGACATAAAGCATACGACAGCAAACACAAGGACGCAGCACTACCGAGGGAGACAGAACTGATCCAGGCTCTCCCAACTCCCAGGACCCCTTCCACAGTCAGCCCAGTGCAGCTTTGTCCCCAGACGTTTGAACGTTTGTGTATTTTGCACTAAAGGTATTGGGCTGTTTCTCCCACCTACAACCTCATTCTCCATCCTGACGGCCGTTTGCAAGACAAAAGTACCAAGCACACCAGGGACAGCCAATATGCACAGGAGGCTTAAGGAGAAAGGCAGGAATGCAGCCTTCTGAGACCTGCTTGAGGTGGTCCCTTAGCAAAGAGCCTGATTTTATTTGTTATGTCTTGCTTTATTTTCACTTTCTCTGTATTGTTCCAAACCTCTGTTATTTGTCAGACAGAATTGATGCTGTATTTCTTTAGGAAATGGTTTCAGGCAGTTTAACATGGTTTTGTTGATGCAGCATCTGTAGCATAAAAATAGTATCAGAGTTAATCATGTTTATAAGCCTTTGAGCTCTGATTGCACAGAAAGTTTGAGTCACCCTTAGAAATGCAGTGTTGCCAGATAATCTGGAATCCTGTAGCTACCCAGTGTCTAGGTATCACAGCACAGGACAAGGAAAGGGGCTGCTGGAGGTGACATGCTCACATCAGAGATTTTGGAGAAATGAAGAAAATAAAACGCGAGATTTTAAAATTCTCATCATTAGTTAAATTGTAAACATGGCCAGAAAGAAAAATATTTTCTTTTTCTTTCGAGGAAGACTGATGATACAGAGCCCAGGAGAAGAAAAGGGCTTGAGGCACTGCTGTGGCTATTGCAGATAACCTCCGGAGGCATTCATCCCCTCAGAGGGTAAAGGTGTTTATTGCGTTAGCAAAATCCCAGCTTGGGGAGAGAGGTGGGGGGAGCAGAAGCTTGGCCATGCAGAGCCACCACCCCAGCAGGGAGGGCAGCCCCACACCAGCCCCCAGTGCTGCCAGTGAATGGGATGCTCCAGCCCTTGCCTGGGAGCCATTGGGAATTTGGCCACCAAAACAGGGCAGGGGTTGTTTTTGGTCATGGTGGACAGGGAGCAGCTCTGTGAACGTAAACCCAGCGCCGATCCCAACGTGTGTTCTCAGCCTGGCCAGGGAAACGGCCCACCAGTTCTGCCTGTGGAAAAGAGGAGCAAGCAGCGATGCCCACTCACTTTGAGAGGACATCTCTGTCCCACCCCCCTCCCCAAAGCCAGGTGCCTCTTGGTGAGGAGCATCCCTGCTGCCAGCAGCGGGGGGGCATCAGGTGAAGGGAAAATTCACTCTGAAATGGTGGCTACACAAAGAAAAGCCTTAAAATGATCCCTGGGGACTCCCTCCTCGCCTGGCAGCCCTTGGCTGCCGCACCAGGAGTGGCTCCCACAGCTGCTGGGATTTACCATCTTGCTCCGTGGCACCTGATAGGTGTCCCTCAGACCAGAGCCACCCACCCAAAGCACACAGCTCTCAGCAGCCTCCTGCCCTTGTCCCTGCAGCAGAGCAGCATGACCAGCAATGTGCCTGTGTCTGCAGCATTTGGCCTTTTGGCTGCAGAAATGCCACTCAGGTTTTCCTTCAGGATTTTGCTATGATTTTATGGCTCATTACAAAGTCATGACATCAGTCTGTCAGCCTCCCTCCCGTGCAGGAGGATTCAAGAGGCTATTCCTTCTCACCGGGCCGTGGGATATGTCTTAAAGACAAGGACCGAGGGACATCCCTGCAGGCTGCTCACACAGCATTCAGCTGCCTGAGTGACACCATCCCCTTAGATTGACCCAGACTTCTTTATCCAAAAGATTGCCTCCCAAGCCCTCCCTTTCTCTCAGTTTGGACACCAGCTCTTCATTATCACTCTTACTCCCACTCTACACCTTCCTTACTCCAGACTTTGGAATCCCAGTCAAGGCTGTCATGGAAATGACCCCAATTACAATTTAAATCAGGTCAGAGCAGGAGTGCTTTATTGCTCTGGCTCTAGAGGAGGACAGGGAGCAGCAGAGCAACAGCCTGTGCTGATGTGGACTATTAAAAAAGGGGAAATCACATATTAAAGTGCTTCCACTTTCCTTTTCTAGTCCCAGTCATGTCTTTACATACAGCAGCATTTTAATGATGTTGTCCTCAGCTCAGTGACTTTGCTAAAGCAATCGTTGCTCTCATCCCATTCCAAATACATCAAGAATAGACAAATACCCGAAAAACACGTGCACAAGAAAAATTTGGAGCAAGCCAATCTAAAATCTGGAGCAAAGCAGTCCTGCCGTATAGCTGCAAACCTCCCCTTGCTGGGGTGGGCACACGGACAGGGCAGGAAGATCTCTTGTTGCCTCTCAAAGCTGCTTTGGCCACAGTTTGCAGGCAGTCGAGTAAAAGACTCTGTTTGCTGTGGGTCCTTCCAGCCCCCTGACTAGTTGTAGGGTGAAGTGATGAAGTGAACTGTAGCCTGAAATTGGGGTGGGAAGAGATGTTTTGAGCAATAGGAGAGTCTCCTGACCTCTCCCGCACTACGTTAGAGTCAGATGATGTTTGCTTCCGCTAATTCACCAGTTTCCTCTGTACTACTCAGTTCTGCTACTCAGCTTTATCAGGTTTAAGTAGCTGCAAGTGGAGGCAGCTTTGCAGCTTTGCCTTTCCCTTTCTACCTAATTCTTCACAATGCTGAAAGTTGAAATTGTGGACACCTCGACCATAGCTGGATTCTCTCCGTTTCCCTCCTGCTTTATAACCAACACCATGGATCCATTGGAAAGTTGGAAGTGATCTGTTGCTTACAGGAGGAGGTCTTGCCCCTTCTCCGGTCACCCCCCACTGCAGATGGGCATCACTAGGCCTCCAGCTTCAGCTGTTTACCACATGATTTTCTATAAACAGCTCTTGTCCAGTCCACTTGTTCCAGTTAACCCAAGGATTTCCTTGCACTGGTCCCATTTGGGTGCCCCCATAATGCTTCAGAAGTTTGCTTACAAACCCAACACTACAGGCACATCAGTGAAGGATCGATCTCCCGTCACATAAGGATTATATATATTAAATCTCAGGATAACTCACAACTCGACAGATCCTGGTATTTGGAGGTCTTTAAAATAACTTTAGCTTCTGAAATGTTTAATACCAGTAGCTTTTCTCCCTCGCCCACTTCCCAGAGAGAGCAGCAGATCGTTCTGACCAACAAGCATTCCTGGAGCTGCTTTTATTTATTTATTTACTTGAAATTAACCAACCAAACATTAACAATGGTCTGAAACAAACCATTTGGCAGGGCAAGGAGACCAGCCCTCAACTCTGCCCCGTCCCACTTCTCCCCCTGGTTTCAGGTTTGCCTCTGCCGAAACCACCACGAGATGCCCATTTTTTCCTGACTGTGATACAAAAAGGTACTCGCAAGGAACTGTTTTCACATCAAGCTACACGATAAACACTTTATAAATTAATAGAGGATAAAAGGATGGGAGAGTAACAACTAGTTGGGAGCTCTAAAAGCCTTCAGCACAGACAGCCTGACGGCTTCTTAAAACCCACCCGTTCTTCTCCCCCCCGGTGCCTCAGAGCTCCATCTTATCCCCACGTCTGTGAACAAATGAAGACACAACAGAAACACGTTGAAATCTCTAAAGCCATGTAAAACCCGAAGGCATTAAAATTTATTAAATGATGCAATAACAACAGAATTCTTTATTTACAATAGCATTATTTAACATCAAATAAGCAAATAGCATCAGCAAAGCAATATTAACTTGCATAAATGTATTTAAAATTTCTCTGAATATATCTACCTTTGCATAAACTGCTCACACTAGAAATACAAACATCGATGCAGGTGAACAAAGTGATGTTCAGAGTCAACTCCATTTTGAAAATAAATCACAACCTGAAACACTGTAAGCTTTCTCCTGAAGAACCATAGTTTATATATTGCTTAATTTTACCCTTGTATAATCTTTTCATATACACACATCTCAGATGCAACTTCATGATGAACTGTACAAATAAAACCCACAAATGACATAAAGGGAAAAAAAAAATTAAATGACAGTAAATGTTTGAAGAAATGCGTCCATCATCTCTATTGAACAACAAAAAGATTAAGTGATGATGCACTTATTCCAAAATTGTACACAATTCACTATACAAATATAATACATCAGACAGCTATGTAGGAATATACAAGACTTAAAAACAGATCTAAGGCATTATGCTAGATTTTAGCATTTTGAGGTTCTTGCACATAGCTTTTACCTGTAGTAAGAAACTTAAAAGATTTCGTTTTAGTCTACAAAGAAACACCAGGGAGAAAATTCTAATTAAAATCAAAGCCACTACAGTAAATTTTCGTTTGTGCAGAGAATGCTTTTGCTCTTAGGCAGCATACTACCATACAAATACTAGAAAACTTTTAAATTCACACCAACAATTAATGGCTTAAGTTGCATTTCAAAACTGATTGTGTATCTTTGGGTTCTGCAAGTGGAGCTGTGCCACCCATTTCATCTGTTAAGCCCATATGAATTCCACTTTTAAACAAAGGTTAAAAAATGTACTGTATAAACTGCAAAAACATTGCTTTTAATTAACACAGGCCCAAAGGGATACCGGTGTGGGACGATATTTTAAAGATCGAGTACAAATTAATTCATCGTAGCAAAACAGCTCACTTCACTTTTTAAACTTACCACGGTACATGAACACGCGCCCGGGCCGGCCGGCCGGGGCTGTACGCGGATCTTTCACATTATGTGCCTTTCACATTTAGTAATGTAAGTAGAACACTGACTAATCATTCTGTTAAACAAAATCCACGTACTTTCTCTGACAAATTTACTGTATACAGGATGAAAAATACTGATAATGAAGGGAACTGATTTGGCTTTTTTTGTTTGTTTCTATAGTGATCAATATGATCAGAAGGTTCCTTCACTCACTTTTTCTCTTTCTTTAGTTAGAAGACGACTAAAGCCACGATGAACCCAAACGGAGCCGAAGCGATGGGTACAATCTCCTTCCTTTCAACATGGCAATGGATGAAGAAGTATCATAGTCACTACAGATGAGGAGGGTTTGCAGGTCTGTCGTGAAATGGGACAAATTTAAACTATTTTGTCCACTGTGAGAAAGAACAATCCATCTGCAGAGGTTACGGTTAAGAACCGAAAAAGACTGGAATAGAAACAACATTATTTTAAATCTCATTTACACTTTGTGGTGCATGAAGTTAATTCCTTCAAATTCATGTATTTCTTACATAAATATTCTTTTGCCAGCTATATAATGCAAGTTTAGCACAAGCACGGTGGTGGTGAGGAGGCTGCGGAGCTCAGGGCTGACAGGTACCTCGGTTCCCCACCAGCAGGTAAGAGGATGGCTCAGCTGATCCAGGCTGTGGTGGTTTGGTGACAGCTGACAAATGCCATTTCTCCGGAGCAGTGCCACTGCCCTCCTCAGGGAGAAACACAACTGGCCATTTCCTGGGCTTTCACCAAAAACCTTCTACAGAAACAGCCTACTTTGAACCACCTCTGCCCTATTTTCCTCAGCCCTAACACAGAAGAGCTGCTGTTTTATTTGAACTCCCACCTGAAATCAAAACAAATTAGAACTCAACAGAACAAACCTTTCAATCCCCAAAGGCGTGGCTGATGAGATGTTATAAACGTGTCGCATTTGACAGGACGTCAAAAAATTTGCACTCGGGTTAGAAAGTTTGTGGATTGGGGGTTAGCGGAAAGAAAACAGAGGTCAAACACATCAGTTTCTTAGCATTTCAAGTCCTCAGAAACCGATGTCACTTTAATAAAATGTTATTCCAACCACAGTGGGCAAGAAAAAACCAAAACCAAGCCCCAGGCCTAACAGCGGCCTGCTCAGTAACAGTTAGTTCTTCTCAGGTTTGTTACGAAAGGATATAAACATACAAAATCAAGAATTGGTTCCTACAGTGGCTGCATATAATATAGGTTAGTTAAATGACGTTATGAGCAGAATCACAAGGTTTAGAAAATGAGAAGTCTCGAGCCTACAAATTAGGTCTAATCAAGGCATTGTGATCCTTTACAAAACACTTTTCCAGGAGACACACACGGCTAAGAAGATATCTAATTTAATACTGAAGTACCTCATTTGGAATCAACTTCACAACATGTATATCTCACAAAAATCATACAAGTAAAACACTTAAGTTTTCAACTTAAATTATTGCTTGTTTACATATAAACTGGATTTTAGGTACCTTACAAAACATCCTCGTAGTCCACACTGCTTTAAAATAATCAGAAACACACGACAGTGGTGAAGTCTGTAGTGATGTCTGCTATAGGTATTACAGGAATTGTTATTTTCCCAGTGAAGGGGATGGGAGCCAGAAATTATCATGCCTTAAAGCAGGTATCTTGAGCTCTTGGACATTACGCACCACTTCTGCCACTACCATCATCGGGACACGCGCTGCCATCGGCCGCTGCTGTTCAGCGCCCAGCAACCGGCCGTCCAGATTGCTGGAAACACAGCCGGGGAAGTAACGGGGTAACCTGTTTGTTTTATTCTACTAGAGAGAAGAGGGAGATGACAGAGGTCAGGAGAGCCAAGTAAAAAAAAAAAAATCAGGATTTGCTGACTGATATGAATTTAATTAATTACGAGTGTATCCAACTTGTGTCTTTTGGATTCATGACTTGCATTATAAACCTTACCACGAAACCCAAGCAAAACACCCTGTATAAACAGCCCTCTCGCAGGGTGATTTTCATCTGTTTTACAACTTCCACCCCATTCAGAATTGGTCTGTGTAGTTTTCTGCATCGGTTCGTCTTCTCTGACTCGCCGTCAGTGGGACGCGCTCATTGGAGGTCTCTGCACGTGTCAGGCGTTGTTTCCACCCCCTCCTCCACGCCTCCGCTCTGCCCCAAAATGCAGGCCTTAGTCTAAAACACCAGTTTGCAGACGGAACTGAGTCCTTTGCACCAGACCAAGTAAGCCAGGGAAAACAAAGCAAAAAAAAACACAACCCCAAACCCCAAGGTGTAGAACTAAACAGAAACAGAACAGAACGAGAGCATGGTTGTTTTTCCTTAAATACATACATTTAAATACATTCAATCTGACATGGTTTATGAAAATTGCCTGTCAACATGAACTTCGCAGGAGATCTAAGTCGCACTAAGGTGAATGCAGTGAACGGACTGAGCGACTGTCCGTGTGCCAGCTTCAGGCTGTCGGCGGGGCGGCTGCGCGGGGCCGGCCGCCCGCGGCTCCCTCGGCACGGCAGCGCCAGTCCTGCCCGCGCTGGCGGGGGCACGGCAGGCAGGGGCAGCTCTTCGCACCGGGGAGGGGCTGGGGCCGTACGCCCAGTCAGCTGGAGAAAGGAGCAACCGAACCACCTTCAGGGTCAGCAATACTTCTGCAGAGAAGAGAAATCAGAGGAAAACAAATGCATTCTTCCTCCTGGCGTAGCGAGGATGGACGTGCTGGACCGCAGCCCCTGCCGCCAGCCACACACTCCGCTTGAAGCCTGAAAACTAATCTGCATTTACAAAGCTAGACTTCTCTTTGTGCACACCAATACCACCGACCTGCGGTTTAACCCCAGTGGTATTGGTGGAGGTTTAACTTCACTGCATTCTTAGGTCCTTAATTCATTCTAGTTATTATGGACATCATAAGAACTCAGGATCATCTACCTCCTGTAGACTCCAGCCAAAGACACAGCAACATGTTTCAGAAGAATTCTTGTTCTTGGAGTATGAGCAAAATGTCCCTGTGCTTGGGCTGCACCTCCCTCAAAGGAAACAACCACCACAGTTCACCTTCCCCTCCAAGAATCATAATAAAAAAGGGAAAATAGAAGCAGAAAAGGCTTCAACTGCTGATCCCTAGGGATGTTCTTCATCCTTACTACCCCTGCAGTGTCTTTACTCAGAGCGCAAACTGCTTTCAGCTGAGTTGATTATCTTGTACTTTTCCCTGTTGTTTTAAGACCATCCCTTCCAGGGACTGCAGCCTGTGCCTCTCTGCCCTCCTCCCCCTGCCAGCTCCTGCAGGGTGCTGTGGCCAGCCAGGTCAAGAGCCAATCCAGCCAAAACCACCCATTTTTCTCCTCCCCTGGGGAAGACCAAAAGAATTGGCCTCCAGGAAGTTCTAAACATGTATGTGTGCAAAAAAAAAAAAAAAGAAAAAAAGAAAAAAAGGAAAAGATGCAATACGATACGTGTAGAGTTACACGTGGGGTCTCAGTAAGGAACTTAACACACATCACCAAAGGCAGAATTAAAAAAATTAACTGCAAAAACCTCAATTACTCTCTATTCCCCTGGGTACTGTGAACCTTGCTGTACCCGTTCCAGCCCAGAGCCCGTTTACCACCGTGTGCCCACCAACGCTGGTCCTTACCCGAGCTGCATCTCCGTCCTGCTTTATCATGTCCATCCCAGGCAGCTGGTTTGGAAAAAGATTGCCTCCCCTCATAGCAGGATCATTAACCTATCGGTAACAAGATGTTAAAGAGGACGAATTAAAAAACCCCACAACATTGGGAAGAGGGCTGGGAATTGAAAAGCAGCATTACAAACCACTCCGCTACTCGCATATACCAGCCCCCGCTGCTGAGGTGACGTGGCCACCAGGGCAGTGCCCCTGGAGCTGAGCACCCTTCCCACGCAGCCCCTGCTCGCCGGCAGCACTCCGCATAGCCGCTGACAACCAGGGTCTGGCTCCCGACGCTCTGACCCTCGCCACACGGGGCACAGCAGGCTCCGTGAACTAGGGCAGCACCATTTCAGGAGGACCGGCCCGAAGCAGGAACGCGTAGCTACTTCCCTAACCTCAACCACACACGGCTTTTCGGCTCAAACCACCACACAGGTTTTTTCAAAGCCTGATGAAGGAACACGCAGCCTGAATTATACCAACTGTTGGCTTAGTTTTAATGACACTGTTACTCACTGTGATTAGAGAGAGAAGAGCATGTGCAAATTACGTATAGCAACCGCTAGTTGCAAGAAGAAGTTCAGCACTGCCTAGGTCATTGCTAAATAAAGATGCCAAACCATAAAGCACGATGCCCAGAAAAAAGTTCGTCAGTGTCAGTATTCAAAGGTACATTTTTATTTGTTCATGTCTCTCAGAAAAGAAAATGAGAAGCAGCACAGCAAACATTCCTGAGGACTAAAAAATACTGTCCCGTGGCCCAGAAATGGCCCCTCAGCTGCCAGCTGCCCACCTCTGACCTGGATGACACCAAAAACACTTGCAGAGACTGCAGATGACACAGCGCTGGGGTGGTAAATCAGGAGGGAAACAGGTTCCTGGTACAGATCACCCACAGCACTTTGGTTAAACAGACTCAGGTGCAATTTGATGCAGACAAAAAGAAAGCAAGACACTTGGGAACAAAGAACATGGATTTCGTCCATGTAGAGAGTGCTGAGGAGGATCTGGGGATCATCGCAAGGGTTTCCACGCGTGCCTGACAGAGCCAAGGCAACCCCATGGATTAGAAGAGAAATCACCAACAGAACTTGGCTCTGCACAGCTTTGCTGCGGCCACTGTTAAATCACCATCTCCAGTTACTCTGCTCGTACTCCCAGGAGGAGGTTACAACAGTGAGGTTTAAAGCAGATCCACAAAAGGGACTGACAGGCTGAAAAACAAATGTTGATCTGGATAAAGAACCTCAGCCTGCTCAGCATACTGCAAGTTAGATAAATGCTATCTCGAAACAAGATCTTGTAGTCCAACAGGAAGGAAAAGCAGCACGACAACTGTGCCCATGGAAAGAGCAGCCTGCATGGAAATCCTGGGAACAAACCCAGATCTCTCACATTTCTCAGCTCAGGTTCCTGGGGAAAATGATGCAGCGTGGGTCTGCTGAGAGATCAGAGTGGGCAGTCACCTTTGAATCCCCACTCTTTCCTTTTTTGGATTTAAAATTGTTTTACTACATTAAATGTGAACAACAGTATGCGCTTAGGGACTAATAATAACAAAAAAGTTTTGCTATAATTGGACTTAGCAACTGGGAATATCAGAGGAGGTGACAGATTCAGGAGTATCAAAATTACTGCAGGACACCAGTACATGGCAGCTGTAAGAGACAAATGTGATCTGGGGCTGTATCTGTCAGAGTAGTCCAAGAGCAACGGGGAAGAACGAGCTGCCCAGGGCTCTGGTGCTAGGAACACTGACTGGCACTGGAGCAGGAAACACTGTGGCTTGTTTAACTTACAAGAAAAACCCCAATCCGACAACCTCAACACAACACAAAAATCACGTTGCTAGAATGGCCCTTTCTAAAACATAAGAAGAAAGAAGAGCTACTTGAGCTAAAGGATGATATTGGAAAAGTAAATACTCTGTTATAAATGTTCAGGTTGGAAAAAGAACACACATTAACAAGCCAGTAACATAACCAGCTTTAAACTGGAACATTACAGTCGCAGATAAAAGGTTTATGGTATTGTCCAGCATAGCAGGAGGTGCTGCCTGAAGACACAAGGGGTACATTGCTGCCAATAGTTCTAAGAAAACTCATATTTTCAAGTCTGTGTTTTGAACAAATGGGATTTCAGCTCTGAAACAAGCATAGGAATCTATTAATTAAGAGGACCTGATTGCCAAATAGTTACAGACGTACTGTATGAGTTTAACTGCAGGTCAACAAAGAGAAATGTTATTTGCTGAGTGTGTGAACCTCCTCTCAGCAGAACAGGTCATTTACCTATGGACTCAGCAACCTGTTTGATATGCACATTACAAAAAGCGTGGATTTTGTGCTCGTGAAGGTGATGGATTGACAGTTCTTTAAGGTGGCTGCCTATTTTCTGGTACTACCAACACTCAGCAGCAGAAGTGCCTTCCACACACTGCCCATGGCAGCACCCTCCCCTCTCCCCTCTGGAAGCAGCAGCCCTGCCTGGCTGAGAACATCAGCAGGGACACAGGAGACCTGCAGTGGTGCTACCGAAACTTACCTACCAAGAGCAGGAGCTCGAGCAGCACGTGCTTCCACAGACATCCAGGAGCAACTACGTGTGCTAGCTACAGTGCTGCTAGGGCAAAATGGGCAACTGAGATGCAAAAAGTGCTCTCTACCTCATCAGTCACCTTGGCTATCTGAGCGCAGAGCTAAACACAAAGCCTTTTTAACATCATGATTTCTCAAGAAAACTAGTGAAAGAAAGGTACAGGCTTACAGCAGCTACAGCCCCACGCAACGGACCTGCAAAACTCCTGGAAGTCAAAGCAAATCCTCTAGCTGTCATCTCACGTCCTTCAATTCTCACCTGCTCAGGACCCATGGAGGACAACCCTGATGTAGGCACAGAGGTCGCTGAGGTCATGCTGATCTGCCCTGTCATCTGGTTCATGTTGTTCATACCACTTGTGTTGGTTGCCATGGATACACTGATGTTCATGTTATTATTGTACATGCTGGTGCTTGCTTGCTGCCCAAAATGTGGTGGGGACTGTTGTGAAAACATGCTACAGCAAGGAATGGAAAAAGCAATGTGTCAGACTTAGAATGCTGAAGCCACTAAGAAACTACTCTCTTTTTAATATATCTTAAGGTAGAATTAGTATATACTGTCATTTATTCCAACTTCAAAGGAAGAACTCGTTTTCAGCTAGATCGCCGTCTACGGAATAGATACTGGAAATTGGAGGCGCCGTGTCTGTGCACAGCGATGCATGCCTTTGCGTGGGACACTATGGCAGGGCACAAATCTGCTATCTGAGTGCAGCAACAGCCGGTGAGCTGCCCAAACAGGCTTCGTATGCCTTTTAAAGATGCTTGGGAAAGTAATTTTTGGAGAGCAAGGGAACCACCTTTTTGCCCCTGCAGTGCTGGCCAGCACAGGCCTGCTGGGCTGAAACTGGGTCTGCTCTGTCAACCACCGCTTTGCAAAAGGCTGTCTGCACATCCCAGTACCAGATTTGCACGTACAATTATGGCGCGTGGGCTCACAAATAGAGACATGCAGCTGTGCAGAAACTGATTTCCTAAATCTTAGCATTGGGTTTTGAAAATGTGGCCCTGTAAGAAACAACATAAAAGGCAATGACAATGACCATTTCTGTTCCTTTAAGGCCATTTCAGAAGAACTTCAGGAGGAGTAACCGTGGAAGATCACATCCCAGCTCTTGCTCCAAGTCAGCGCTTTCTGGAGAGCACCTTCCCTCCCATCATCTCAGAAGCCATACAGCAGACGTTTTTACATTCCCTAAAACACCCTCTGCTGTTTACATACCAAGCTTTTTTACTCTTTGAGAATAATCCAGCAGCCAGGGGAGGAATTATTACTGCCCGTGTGTCTGTTCAGAGGATCTGCGTTAGGCTGCGGCCCCGTGGCAGGGCTGCCCTGTGTCCGAGGGCACGCAGCAGCCACCTCCCCATCTAAGGCTGGACTCCTGTTCCCCGCAAGGTGCTGCTCCCACGGCTCAGGAAACCTCTCAGGATTAACGCTCAGCCTTGTGCCTGGGGACTCCATTAGGCTACGGCTGCCTCCTGTGAGACTTGGTGGAGCGCAACAGCATTCTGGGCACAGGACCAACCTTGGAAAATCCCACCATTTTCTTCCTTCCAATTCCACATCTTTTCAGTCCACCTAACCCCATTTTTAAGCTGTTATCTGGATGGCTGAAACAGCACACTGCAGATCATTGTGAATACTCAGTGGCTTGTGTAAGCACATGTGACACATCTCTGCTGTAGAGCTGCAGCTCAGCAAGCCAACCACTGGTCTGCTCGAGCTGCCCCCGCTGCCATTTCGGCCGGAGCCATGGCAGTGGTAGCTGTGCCTCCTGCAGATGCGTCAGCGAGGCAGCGAAGAGGAGGCATCGACAAGGTTGAGGATAAGAGAGAAATCAGTTACTTTAAGGGGAACTTTACTTGGATCAGCTCCATCACTGAAATACTGGTGCTCTGGGCTTATTAAATCCTTGCCAACCAGTGGGAAAAGTATTTGGAGCTGGGCTGGGATAGTAAGAGCGGCCTGAGGACATCAGGATGCCAAAAGCCCTGTGCTACAGACACCTGTGTGCATGCCAGGGTCAGTGACACAGGCTGTACACCAACCCCACAGCTCCACCAGACCTCCACGGATGGCTGCCACTGGGAAGCTCAACGCTGCCGCCTGCTGAGAGCGTCCAACACCCAACCCACTCGGCGTGGACAGATGGACTGTTACTGCTCTACCGGCTGGGGCACGGGCCTTGGCTGGGCAGGTGACTGCGTGCATGAGGCGTGCCACGATGCTCTCGCAGAGCGACAGCTATATGCTGACCCCGCTACGTGCAAGTGCTAATGGGCTGATCTTGGCTGTGCTCCAGTGTTTCAAGTGGGAGGTGAGACCCAGTCCCTGCGGCTCCAGAGCAGCAGGGAGCACACGGGCTTGGCCCGGCCGCATGGGAAGCAACGTGGGAGCACGGCATGAAAATCGTGCGCAGAAGAAACGCATCCAGACAGAGCCAGGCACGCGCGTGCGCTGTGCGGCAGAGGTGTGTCAGGAGGACACGCCGTGTCCCCGCGGCACCCGCGGACAAGGCCACGCGGTGTGTGGGTGCAGGCCTTTAGCTAGGCACTCCTGTCACCGCTGCGGAGACAGAACTGAAACCAGCTTGCCAAGCCAAATTGGAAAGAAACCCCTCTTAGGATAGACAGTTAATAACAAACAAACAATTACATCAGACAAGCCCATAAATAAGCGTTAACCATAAATGACCCCGTTACTCTGCGTGTCCGTGTTGGTTTTGTTCTGGATTTACCTGTTTCCACCCATATTCCCTTGCGCCCACCCATTCATCTCCGTAGAGGACTGATAGGCAGGATTAGCCTGAGACTGCTGAATCATGGGGCTTTGACTATGAGCCAGTCTTGGGGACATCAGTGGACTCTGAGGAGTGGTAGCCCCTGTGAAGCCTGGATCGGGCTGCTGACTAATACCTGAAGAAGAAAACGAGACATTTAGCCACTGAATGTTCAAAGTTAAAACAAACCAAGAGCTCATATCTGCAGACGTGTCTTTACATGGTCCATGTCACCTGGGACCTATAAACTTGTGACTTAATGTGGGATTTAGATGAAAAGCAAGACATCATCAACTAATACTATATGTATGACCTTAAAAAAGTAAGTGTGTATAAATACATTGGCTCCCCACGTGTCCTAATCACACAAGTGGCCTCTCCCCTCTGCAGACCTTGTGTCCTTACGTACAAACACACACACAGGTCTCACTCTGCTGCTGCTCAAAACAAGAGCGGTGCTCGGAGAAGACGTGGTACGAGGGTAGGAAAGCGGAAGGCACCGTGTTGCACCATGTTTAAGGGCTCCCGAGGCACCCCAACCCGCCAGGGTCCCAACCCCCCGTGTCTCCCGTCGCTCCCGGGGGCCCAGGGCCGCCAAAGCGCGGTGGGGGGCAGGGCCGGTACCGTAGTTCGGAGGAAACGGGAACTGCTGCGTGTTCGCCTGCGGGATCCGCGGGTTGCTCATGGTGGCCGGGATGCCGCCGGCCGCCACCATGCTGGGGGTCATGCTCAGGCCCTGCCCGCGCATCATCAGCGTCCGCTGCTGCACTTGCTGCTGCTGCTGCTGCTGCTGCTGCATCTGCCGCTGCCGCAGGTGCTGGCTCAGGATCTCCCGCTGCCGCTGTGCCAGCATCTGCGCGTTGATGGGGCCCTGCAGGGACGGCCACCGACACCCGTCAGCGCCCCCTCCTTCCTCGGCAACCCCACCCGCCCGGGCATCGCCACCAGAGCCAGCTGGAAGGTTCCAGCTCTTTTTCCCTCACCACACAACTAACAATCATATTAAACGGGAGAAAATAATCCAATTAATGCTTCTGCTGGGAAAGGCTTCCAGCAGCGTAAGAGTCAGCAACTGAAACGATCCCAGGATTTAATGTTGCAATGATTTCTAATGGCAAACAGAGTAGCTCATTAACAAACTGCATCTTTAGGAAGTGAGAAGCTTGGTTAAAAATGCAGCTGTATCATATCCCTAGAAAACAACCATCCACCCCATGTAAATATGGAAAAGACTCTCAGAAATACAACAGAAAACCACCACACAGACTGCATTATTGTAGCCGAGCTTTAGAACTTGCTCTCTGTATTTTCCACATGGCACTACTAATGCATTTAACTGGGGGAAGAAAGAAGAAAACCAAGTATTTTCTTTTTCTTAAGCACTATTTCTCTCACCTGTGTTGGCACTCCAGGTCTCAAAGACAGATTCATATTGGAGACGCTGCTGATCTGATTTATCAGTGGCTGCCGATTCTAGAGGAAAAAAAACAACCCAACACCAAACCCCAGAAGTTTTTAGAAGGAAAACAAGAAAAGGAAAATTTTGTTTACAGAGGTATATGCATTTACATCCCAATCAGCTGGTTTGAGGACCTAGTTTTACATATTGAAACAGGGACTATTTTCCCCACTCATTCACAGAATCCTGTTTCTTACGGAGATGATGCACGGCACAACTAGCACCACAGGCACCAAGCCGTGTACCAAACCTGCTGCCTTCACAGTTCCCACCCTTTCTGAGTTTGGGACCAGGCTGTTGAGGTTTACTCCAAATTAGACCTTATCCTGATGTTTGAAGGCAGCAATGATATTTCCCCCTCCACTAGAAAAGCAGCAGTATCTTATTCATAGTTCTACAAACCTATACATTTAAAAATTAAACAAAAACTTAAAAGGGTCCTTAGAAGTAGGACAAGGACACAAAAAGGAAAAGATGTGGGTAACAGGCAGCAGTAAAAATAGCACTTAGATTACTGGAGGAGTCACGATACAACAATCAGAAAAAGAGCTGTAAAACAAAAAGCACCACTGTAGCCTTGCTCAAAGAATTAGTGAGACAGGCATGTTCTTGCACAGTATAGACTGGTTTGGGTGGGAAGGGACCTTTCAAGCTCATCTGGTCCAACCCCCCTGCAGGGAGCAGGGCCATCTGCA